>VWYH01008429.1:202657-486115 GCA_013399365.1 Pampusana beccarii
AAAAAAAGAAAGTTTGGACTACCTTAAAGTTCAATATGGACTCATTTCCAGCATAAGGGTTAAACAGTAGGTAAAATAAGCTGGGTATGTTGTTCAAGCTACAGAAACACCACGAGAAGATAGTGGCAGTGATAATTTTGATCTGGGATGTCGAACTCATTTTAGACTGTTGGCCTGGTAGTGTGTTGACAGGTGGCATGGGTATGTCATCTGGCAAAATAAAGAGAAACCACATTGCTGCTTAAATTTACTGTTACTGAATAATTTGAATAACCAGGGTATTTTACATCATTTACTTTTGAAGCTAGGTCAGGTCTTGAAGTAATTGGTGAGCATTCAGGCAGTGCCACATGAACGCAGCTGTACTGCTTTCAGACCCGAGCTGATACTGTTGTATGGCACTGTTAGAGTGGATTTACCAGTGTGGGACAAGGATCTTTTAGCTGTTCTCTTTCTCTGTAACGTAGACCATGCCTGAGGGTTCAGGGGGAATTGTGGGGCTCCTGAAACTGCTCTGTGGGCTGTATGTGGACTATGGCTTTTCATTTTAACATCCCTGATTTAAGCAGATCTGTAAATTGTAGCATCCTAAGAAAGCATCTCATTTAAATAGCAGAATTTGGAACTTTTAGGGTGATGACATTCCCTCTGCTGTAATTTATCCAAAACCTCTTTTGTCTAGGACAGCATATAAATAAAGCCGTTTCAAAGAGTTTATTGATAGAAAGATTCTGTCAATAAGCACACGTTGCTTTTCTGTAGGGAAGAGAATCTGGCACAATTCAGAGGTACAGTCTTCCTAGCGTTGGTATTGTACAGAAGTACACCCTGAACTGTCGTGCATATCAGCTGTCTTTGAATTGCAACTCCAGGTAAGTTACAGATCTTATAATGCAGATATCGCTTTCAAAATAAACCACTGCACTTTGTGAAAATACTAATTCTATTAATTCTATGATTCTATAATAATTGTGTACTAATTTTACTTTAATATTAAATATTTATTAATTGTTGTTGTTATTGATGGTTGCTGAACTATTTATTTATTACTAATTAATTACATCTGGCCAGTCACCAGCTTGCTCTGAGACTGTGTTAGTAAAGCTGTCATATGTTTTAAACTCTCTAGGGTCTGTGTGAGAAGTTTAAGGAAACATATGCATTAAAATATCTTTGATTTGTTAGATGAACCAAACATAAGCTTCCCGTGATCATGACATGAATTGACAAAATTATGTCATAACCTGGAATTTTACATCTCTAAGTCTTCCTTATCTTTCTATGTCCTAATGCCTGGAAACTTTGTTCATGCCATGTTAATTTTCCATCGTTACAAGCTGTAGCTGCTGGCAATGCTTCTTGCAAGACTGGTTTACCTAAGCTTCAGCTGTGCCAACGCTGAAGTTGCTTTTTACTTAACAGCTATTTTTTTTTGCAAGAAAGAGCACAAGAGTCTTGGCAAAAAAGGCAAAAATATACTGACTGAAGAGGACTCATAAGACAATTTAAATTACTTCAAAATAACTTTATAATTTCAAATAAAATTCATAATGTGTGTGTAGATTGCTCGCCTTTTTAGGTATAGACCAAAAGTAGATTGCTTCACTTAAAAGGCAATGTGATCTAGTCAGAGCCGTGTTAGTTTTGTTTGGAACCCAAGCTGTTTCCTTCCCAAATGACTTTGTGCTAGCGAAAAAGGCTCAGATCCCTAAGGGTTCTGAAGTTAATTTTCTAAATTGCTTTTAAGATTTTAGTAGAGATTAAAGGTGTCTAAATACCTTTCAATATTTAGAATTGCTTTTAAAATGGCATTGTAGTAAATACAGGCTACTATGATTCACTGAAGACCTGTGTAACTGGAAATTTCCAAATGTAAACCTTTAGAAATTGTATTTTTTCCCATATTGTAAATGACTTCAAAGATTAATTGGATTATACTTCATGTTGTCTGGGAAAAAAACCTGAACAATACCTTTGTAGAGATATAAGAAATCCCATTTTAGAGATTAACATCAGTGCACTGTCTTTTTAATATAAGAATCTGCTTCATTACCTCCTAGTAAATAATGAAAAACAATTCTATTCAGTAATTAATTTTAGACTCTGTCAAGAAAAGTTTGGTGAAGGGCAGAACCTGCAATTACCTCAAATCGATACCCGAATACTAAGTATCTCCAAAATGCTGGATGAAAAATAGGTTTATTTCAGAACTTCGCAGGGCCAGATCCTATATGAGCAGATGAAAAACTTCTTTCTGTGTCTGTGGTCTCTCTCTGCTGTGCAGATCCATGAAAATCACATGCATCTCACTGAATCTATGGAATTAGACTGGTATTGGATTAAAGGGGAAAGTTGGCCTAAGTGTGCCAGTTCAGGGAAAGTATTTCAGATTTACAACCTTGAATGGTATTATTTAGCTGTCTTATTTTTTCTTCCTGTGTTTTTCTATAGTCGTGTTGCTATCATAGACCTTTCAGGTGTTTTGACTTTCTTTGACTTGGATGCACGGGTGGTGGACAGTACAGGACAGCAAGTGGTAGGCGAGCAGCTGAAACTGGAACGCAAAGATGTCTGGGATATGAAATGGGCCAAAGATAACCCAGATTTGTTTGCAGTGATGGAGAAAACAAGGATGTACGTTTTCAGAAACTTGGATCCGGAGGTAAGCATTAACATACCAAAACTACTCATTTTACAAATTTGCTTGTAAGTTTTAATCTTGTGCTTGCCAGCCAATTAGGCAAGTGTTTATATAATTAAGCTTGCTTCTGGAAATCTCAAAATTTTTGTGGGTGTGTTGTTCAGGAACAAGCAAGTAAAATGAACTATCAGCCCTGGAAAGACAGAAATGCTGTCGTATTTTTCTTAAATGTATGAGAAATTTTCCGGAGTATATTTTTTGGTATGCCTTGAAAAATGTAAACACAATTTTAGTAACTATATTTGTAAAACACAGTTCAGATAAATCTAAATATTGGCAGGTGTTCCTTTATTTCTTTTCACATAATTTAGTTATAGAAAACATGGAGATTTTTAATTATGGTTGTATATGGAATTGTCAATAATGTTAACGATTTTAGTATATGCTTCCTGTTGGAAATGCAATTAAATCCTAGTTCAGAGACGGAGAAAGTATCTTTATGGATACGTAACAGATTTGTTTAGGATTTAATCAGACAGAATACAAGTTCATTCCTTTGTAACTTATTTAACTTTAAGGAACCTATACAAACTTCTGGATATATTTGCAACTTTGAAGATTTAGAAATCAAATCTGTTCTTCTGGATGAAATATTAAAGGTAAGTTTAATTAATTCTATTTTGTAAGAAAAGTTGGTATCTGTCGTAGTGATTTGTACAGTAGATGTGAAAATAACATGACACGGGATAAAATTATGTTTCTTTGTGCTTCATTATGTTAGAATCCTGAACATCCTAACAAAGATTACATCATCAATTTTGAGATTCGGTCATTACGAGACAGTCGAGCATTGATTGAAAAAGTTGGCATCGCGGAATCTTCCCAATTCATAGAAGATAATCCACATCCCAGACTTTGGTAAAACCTCTTTATAAGCCAACTTTGTTCAAACTTGTGTTCTTTTGTATAGTTTTCCTGTTCAGACAGAGACAGTATTAAAGTACAAAACCTCAACTCAAAACCAGCCAAAGTAGTATACACTTTTAAACAGAATCCCTTAAAGCAGAGGTGTCAAACTCATTTTCACCGGGGGGCACATCAGCCTCACGGTTGCCTTCAAAGGGCCGAATGGAATTTTGGAACTGTATAAATGTAGGCGTAGTTCCAATGATGTGCCCCCCGGTGAAAATGAGTTTGACACCCCTGCTTTAAAGAAAGAGGAAAAGAAAAAGGTAACAGTGCCCAGCTGCAATGCGAAGGAAAGCTATTCCGAGAACGTCTCTTTATTGAGCTGAATCGTCCCCAAAGGAGAATGACAGCGCTGAGGGAAGGCCCAAAAAGAGCCTTGCAGTCCCCTCTTAGCCTGGCTCCCCACCTCCTCTGCAGTTGGGGTGTTTGGGCCGATCCAAGCTGTGTGGTGTTACGATTTTCCAGAATACCAGAAAGTGAGGTTTTTGTTCCTGACCATTTGAGTCTTCACGTTTCAGGAGATGCTGAGCAAGTGTTCAAGACCCCTCAGCAGCCACCTTAAGAAAGAACTTGGGGCCGGTGCTTCCCCAGGCTCCTAGTTCTTGAATTCGAAAGTGTGGGCTGTTGTTAAATTGGAACTCTGTGATTTTATGAATGCTGTAGTACCTAGAATGACAGGCGTGCTGTGTGTGTCACGGTAGTGTGTATGGAGTACAGGCTCATGACACTTTTTTGCTCTGTGCTGTATGAGCCCAGAAAACACAGCGCTCCCTGCTTTTAGGGACAAAGAAATCTAAAGGAAATGGAAAAGCTGGCAGAAAGCTAACTTTAAGTTGGTTAAATTAAAATTCAAATTCATTGTAAGTTGAGAGAGTATTTATTTACGTATTTTATATGGAACCTTGATGACAGAGAGCTTAAAACACAGTAAAGGGAACACGTAAGAATGGTGATGAGAGCAGTTGACTGACCTTGTAGCATTTTGGACTGGCCAAAAAGGACAGAAATGAGAAGGGCTGGGTGTGTTAATCACGTTATAATGCAGCCTCTCAGCAGTAATCCGAGAAAAGGAGATGTTGGCATGTTTAAACTAAACATGGACTCTGCTATTAAACTAAACTTGAAAAGCCCGCACAGCGCACATGTAAGAGTAAACCCATGAAAACAGGAGTTCTGAAAATCTGTTTAATACCCTGTGTCATAAGGGCTGGAAGAGTAAATGCCTCAGTAGATAATTTAATGAAAAGTCAGTAGCAGAAACTAAAACTTCACTGACAAGTTACTTGTTGAATGATGCCAGTTCTCTTTAACTTTCTGGAGACCGTTTTTCCATCTGGCTCTGTTTTGAAGCTGATTGCAATATTGGATATCTGGCTTGCATCAAGGTGGGTTCGGAGCTCTCTGTTAATTCGGACAATTCTGATGGGAATTTAGAATTGCTGAAAGACTGGCCAAAACAACTTGCCTTAAAAGTTTGTCCCAAAAAGCATTTCTTCCTATTCAGTTGTGCTTTCATCTGTAGAATGTACATTCTGAAAAACAAGATTTGGTAGCCACATGTTGAAAGTTTCTCTTATAGTACTGTAATTGTACTAGTTTGAGTTTGTGGGGTAAAAGTTAGTTTTGTAAGTCTTCATTTTTACCAGTGTCTTGAACTAGCTGAAGATATTTGGAGTTTTGAAGTCATTCATGCTTTTTGCTAGTACCATGTATTTATTGAATATAAAATGACTATTGGTTTTGAAAGTCTGTGTCTCAGTAAAAGTTTTATGTCATAAAATCACAAACTATATGTCAAATGGTGTTCACTTTGCTCCAAAATTGCTATTAACTTAATTTTCATTAGGCAAGGAAACATATGATATGTCAGATGTTTATAGCGAAGAGATGGATTAGAAGTGCTGGATATAAAGCAAATATATTCTAGATCAGAACGGGACAGTGCCCTTATTGCTAGAATGCAACAAACAGGATGATGTGTGTTGCAGATCAATTAAATTTGCCATACTGGTTTTCTCCTGGTTTCACTGGTGTCGGTATTGAGCACTTGAGTTGAAGTGATACTAACCTTCTCAAATTGATTCAAAAATACTGAGATGATACTGCCGAACCATGGCTTAGGTCACTGAATAGCGCAATAATAATATTGGTTTTGTCAGCACCCAACTGCACTGAGTTTGTTTCACAGTGTCAATCAGCCAGTCTAAATTTACCTAGCCTTAGTTTTGCAGAAAATTCTAGAGCTTATTCAAGCACCTGATGGACATAGGTTGGCCTGAAAGTAGAAATTTGCTGTTTGCAGGACTAACGGATGAGGCAGTACCAGTACGAGGTTTCCCAAACTGCCCTGCTCTCCCAGGCCGCTGTCCTAACGAGACAAGGAACATCCAGATGGATTAGAAGGACAACTTATTCTTCATGGCCGGTTTAGTTGAGACCTTCAGACTGAGGCCGCCATCGAGGCTTAAAGTTACGATATATGCATAGATAGAAGTATCTAAATGGAACTGCACTGAGATCAGCAACACGTTTCACATAGGACAACTGTGATACTCAGACCCTGCCCATTCCTCCCAAGCCAGTGTCCATTTGAACAACCGAACAAAAGAATATTAGCAATTATTTGAACATCTTTCCCTGAACAAGTACTGGATAGATCACAGAATGTACTGGGGACAAACATACAACTGCATTAAGATTAGTTAGTAAGCAACACAATTGCAGTAACTTGAATGTTTTCTTTAAATAATGACTAGTTAAATGGCTCCTCATTTAATTTACTTTATAAGCTGCTTTTCCATCTGCCATGTTTCTTTTTCACACAGGCGTCTCCTGGCTGAAGCTGCTCTTCAGAAGCTGGATCTACAGACTGCTGAACAAGCTTTTGTACGTTGCAAGGATTATCAAGGTATTAAATTTGTGAAGCGTCTGGGCAACCTGCAGAGTGAGTCAATGAAGCAAGCAGAAGTGGCAGCCTATTTTAGCAGATTTGAAGAAGCTGAAAGAATGTATCTGGATATGGACAGAAGGTAATTGCATGTAGTCATCTCAGCAGCAAATTAAAAAGAAAAAAAAAAAAGTTGGAAAAAAAAATGCTTGCCTTAATAAGGAATGGCTGTTTTAGCACTGAAGACTCTTGGCCAGATTCTGGAAAGACAGAATAGGATCAGATGGAGAGAATTTTGTGGTATCCATAGATAACCAATTCTGTATGTAAATCAGTGCATTCCAAACTGTTTGCAGAAGCTCAGCTGCTGAGGTAGTTCTGTGTTTCATAGATGTTTTCGCAAGTATTTTGCCAGTATTTCAACTGGGATGCCAAAAATACAAACAGACAATCTTAACTAATGCTTAATTTATGTACTGTTGCTCTTAGCTAGTAGCCAAGTACACATTCTTTCCAATTACATACACAAACAACAGAGTTGTTAATGAACTGTAATCTCTGGAGAGACAGAAAGGACTCTGGTTGAAATTGTGGACCAATGAGTGCAATTTTTGCTCAGGAATTATAACAAAGCAAAATTCCAGTATTACTGGGAAATATAAATTAGAGCTAACTGATTAGCTAGAGTACTTACTGAAAAAGGACAAAGAGAAATAATAAGCAGCAGTTGTATGAGGTAGCCTGTAGGTGGTGGTCAAACATGGAGAAGCATGAATCACCTATGCACATGTGAAATTTTTAAGCTTTAATTAATAGAGCCATGGAATAAGTAGGGGATGATAGAGGGGAAAAAATAAAATATTCTTTCATGCTGTAAGAATGAGAAACCTTCCTGTACCCCAGTAAAGCAGGAGCCACATAATTAACTAGCCCATGGCATCATGCTGGTTTGCAGAGGCTGGCTGCACTTCAATCATACTGCAACACCAATTTTTAGATCAGGCATATTCATTTTCACATGGCTGAAGAGAAATTTGGCCATTATAGGATTGCAGAAGTCAAAAGACTTTTTTTTAAATTTTACTGGCTTCTTCAACAGTAGAGTATCTTATTCTCCAGCTACAAGAATACGGGATTCTGTATTGACCTTATGTCTCCTCACCACTAGCAAAACCATGATAAGAACCTACTGTTAATCAGACTGAAATAAATCTATTTTTCAAATATTTTTTAGATAGATGCTGTTATTTACCTGATTGCACTGACTTGCTGTGGCCTTCCTTAACTCACTTGTAAGTTTAGGGCATTTTTAAAGAAGTGTACATATCTCTCCTATTTATTTTCTATACACCTGCATAATTATTTCTGTATGAAGTAGTGCAGAATTATTCTATATGGTGGAAAAAACATGCCAGGCAGACACACAGTGGGGCATATGCATGCATGAATAATAAAAAAGAAATACTACTACTGAATTTTTTTCTCCTTCATCCCAAGTCATCTTGAACCTGAAAGAGAAGTCTCTGAAATCCATTTTGTTACATCTCAGCTTTAGGCTCCGTTATTCATATTCCTGCTCCCTGGCCTTTCATCCTCCTTCTGCTTTTAGCCTTTTGCAGCTGCTGCCATCTATTGTAGCAGTCAGCAGTGAATGTTACAGAATAGTGTACAGAATAAGAGGAAACCTGAAGTAGCATCAGCCCAACAGTCTCGCCAGCTGTTCGTTTAACTCCTCACCCGGGAGTGCGGCTACTAGGGAAGTGTATACGTATGACGTTACCTGTGAGATTTCTGAGCATTTGCTTTCATGGAATACTTTTTGAACTGTAAACAAGCTATCTGGGATTATTGTGATACTGTGATGTAGATTATGAACACGAAAATACTTTCGGTTGCTTTTTGCAGGACTATTTTTTGTAAGCTATTTTATTGTCTTTAACTTCTTCCTGCTATTTTCTGTTTATATTAGAGATCTTGCCATCGGTCTACGGATAAAACTGGGAGATTGGTTTCGAGTGTTGCAGCTATTGAAAACTGGCTCAGGTGATTCAGACGATGCCCTTCTTGCACAAGCACACAATGCTATTGGAGATTATTTTGCAGACCGTCAGAAGTGGTATGTTCTATAGATGGCATAGAAGGAAATTACAAAGGAAATTATAAAACTGATGACAAGACATAGGAGGAGGGACAGAAGTCAAGAAAATGTCAGGATGGGATAATTTTGGAATGATGAGATTTAGCTCAGACCTTTATGGTTCCATCACTGCATGTACCTTTAAACAGCAAGCTGTTGATAAACTGTCTAAAGAATGAAGGTGATAAAAATCTCAGTTTTGCCAGAAGTCTGTTTGCTTCAAAGGGGAGGGGGAAGAAAGAAAAATACCTATGCAATTGTATTAGTCTGGATATAGAAAGTATTAAAGAAAGAAAAACAATCAACCAAACGAAACAGTTAAGAAAAAAGAAATAGGAGAGAATTATTAAACATCAGTGAATTTCAAAACTAACCACAAACTTTCTAGAATGCTTAGACCCACAAATATTTGAAAAGGTCCAGAGGTCACTCTGACCTGGATCTATCTCCAGCTATTGCCCAAACTGGGCAACCAAAGAAGATATTAGGAACAGTGAATGCACATAATGGTATTTCTCCAGAACACATTTTGCAGTCAGGTACTTACTGAGCCAGAAGTGACGTCTTTGTAGTTAATAATTTGCAGAGAAATTTTCTTTCATGAACTTTTCTTGTAGTCTTCTAAGCCCACGTAAACTTTTTAGCATTCAGAACACTCTGTCTCACAGAGTTCCACAGCTCCACTATGTAATGCAATTACCCAAACTATATTATCACAAAGAACCTGGGTCTCAATTAAGAACTTGTGATTAGATTTTTGCAAGTTGATTTTTAGATGCTTTAGGTAACTTTGGAGAATGGTCTTGGAGATCTTAGTGCTTGTATTTTAAAATACGGACGCACAACACTAAAGCCTTTTTCGAAAAGTTTAGTTAGTTGTAAGTTGCTGTCCATTGTCAGCCGTGATCTGTGCAGATGTGGGCACACAGTTCTAAGATTCCTTGTCTTCCCAACCTTATGCTAGTCAAAAAATCAATCTTGCTACTACTTCAATGTAATGATCTCTGAAAATTAAAACTTCTAATGCATTTTAGAAAAACAGGGAAATTGTAGCTACAAAAGCTCTCCCAAGCAAAGTTACCTGTTTAAAATAATATTTTAAATTTACAAATGTAAAAGGCATATAGAATGAGAAGCTTCACATGTGTTTATATATCAGAAGCCACCACTTTTTTTTTTTTTTTTTTTTTCTTATTAGGTTAAATGCAGTACAGTATTATGTACAAGGACGAAACCAGGAACGTTTAGCTGAATGTTACTACATGCTAGAGGACTACCAAGGACTGGAGAATCTAGCTAATTCGCTTCCAGAGAACAATAAATTGCTCCCTGTAAGCAAAAAGCACCTTTGTATTTCATTATCTTATGCTCAACTATTTATTTTAATTTTCCCATATTGGGAGGGTTAAGAAAGAAAGGGAGAAAGAATGCAGCATATGACCTACTCAAGCATAATGGTGTTAATTTGGCATTGATCTCCAGTATTACTGCTGTTCTCATACTCCATCATTCTTCCTTTTTCCTGTTGTCCAAGTTCCCCAGAAAAACCTGATTATTCATCATGCTTTATGGCCACATGGCTAAGTCATAATTCACTGCTTCCTTCCCCAAACAGTGGCATTTCTCACTAAAACAGCTATGCTTTATTGAGAAGTCATGGCTGGAAACTTACTTTAGCTTTCATTTTGTTGTCTAGTCTGCAGTGGAGTTTTTTGCCCCAAATTCTTCCTGGTTGCTATGCCTGGTTTAACTTCTTACATGGTGGGAATGCAAATGTACAAGGAAAATTGAAGCTACTCTGCTGAAAGGAGGGAAAGTAGGTGGTATGGCCTGAAATGACCTACTGAGTAATAGCTAATTTAAACCTATGATATGGTTGATTAATGCAAAATGCTTGAAAATGCAAAACATCCTCATTTATTGCTATTTTCAGTTTTTGGAATGAAATAAGACATAGCACTTTCTTTTTAACATCTTCCTAATAGCGAAGTTGCATGAAATACTCTAAATAGTAAGAACATAGTGCTTCCAGTATGATTTGATTTGAAAGAAAAATGTTTAAGTAGCGCTTTTTTTTAAAATTTAGAAGCAGCGTGTGGAAGGAGGACACTGTTCTAAAGATTTGCAACAGTGTGCGTTGTCGTCACAGAATCCATGAAGAAAACAACCCCTTTCCCCCAACTTATTGGAATTAAATTGAACAAGGATGTAATGGTATTGCAGTTGTTACGCAACGCACCAAAAATCTGGAAGTGAATTTAACATGATGCTGTTGCTTTTTGCAGGATATAGCTTATATGTTTGTAAGAGTGGGGATGTGTGAACAAGCTGTGTCAGCCTTTCTGAAATGTAATCGACCAAAGGATGCAGTAGATACCTGTGTGCATCTCAACCAGGTAAAACAGCAGCAGATAATCTGCTTGACTGATACCAATTTAACAGTGGGATTTCTACCCTAATGCCCAGATAAATACAAATCCTTATTAAGTGTGTGATGATTCATCATGATTTCTGGAAAATTCATCCTTCGGTGCTTAAGGCAGTTTTCTGGCTAGTTACCTGGGATTAGACCACTGGAGGGACTAACCTATAAATATATGGAGGGAGGGAGTCCAGCGGTGGGCTACAAGGCTGATGAGGGATCTGGAGCATCTTTCTTTTGAGGAGAGGCTGAGAGAGCTGGGTCTGTTTAGCCTGGAGAAGAGAAGCTGAGAGGGAATCTCATCAATGTTGATAAATATCTCAAGGGCATGTCAAGAGGATGGGACCAGACTCCTTTCAGTGGTGCCCAGCGATAGAATGAGGGGGAATGGGCACAGACTGAAGCACAGGAGGTTCCATCTGAACATGAGGAGAAACTTCTTTCCTTTGAGGTGCCAGAGCCCTGGACCAGGCTGCCCAGAGAGGTTGTGGAGTCTCCTTCTCTGCAGACATTCAAACCCCCCTGGACACCTTCCTGTGTGATCTGCTCTGGTGAACCTGCTTTAGCAGCTGGGTTGGACTGGATGATCTCCAGAGGTCCCTTCCAACCCCAACCATTCTGTGATTCTGTGATACACAGCAGTGCTAGTGCTGTGTGTGTGTGTGGTAAATGTGCTCAGCCTACAGAGGCTGTGCTGTCTCCTGATGGAATGGCAAGAAGGCTGGAGAGTTTCTGGCTGCTCATTTGCCACATCCCCTTCCTTCCTTGTACAGATGCAAATGTCTTTGTCGTTGTGTTAGGGTGTAGCTGGAAAAGAACTGATCTGAAAAATGATCTGTATGTTTACAGCTAGGGCTGTTCCCCAGTATGACTTACCTGTGCAAACATTTGTGTCAACACAAGTAAGAGAGACACTGAAGGTGGCTATGAGGAACATATGGGAATGGCAGGACTGGCCAGTGCTGTCTTTGTGTGAACAGTTTCCTAGTTTCTAGATCTGAAAGGCTATTAGGTATGAGATTCAGCTGAGTTTCTCAGTCCTGCCAAACTTTTGATTTGGGGCAAAAACAACAGCCAAACTGATGAAGATCAGGAAAACTCACAGACAAAATGAGGTGTACAGAAGGACAAGCATAGTGTTATTGTTTGTGTCTTAACATTATGGGCTGAAGTCCTCTTTTAGACACGCTTTTGAGAGTCTGGGTTTTAGTAATGTCAGAAGTGTTGAAATCCGCGTCCAACTATGAACAGCAATGAAGTGATTTTGCAAAGCTTTTACCAAAGCAGAAGCAAGTGTTTTGTGTGTGGTTTTGGACAGAGGTCCAGCATTTGTTTCACAGGCCTGCTGTATCACACGATTGGCAATGCTGTTAGCATTTGTATTCTCTTGATTTTTACTTTAAATTTATGGTAGCGTGGTTCTAAATGGTTATGAAGTACTGCACACAAGTGTTGCAGACTATTCATGGATAACCAGCTTGTTCTGAGAATGTGTTTGAAAAAAAGTGAGGTTGATAATTGTCTGCTTTCATTTCTAGTGGAATAAAGCTGTGGAGCTGGCTAAAAATCACAATATGAAAGAGATTGGATCCTTGTTAGCCAGATATGCAAGTCATTTACTGGAAAAGAATAAAATCCTTGATGCTATAGAACTCTATCGTAAAGCAAATTATTTCTTTGAAGCTGCAAAGCTCATGTTCAAGGTATCGCAGGTTTTATTTTTATGTCAAATAACTGGGTTTTTGGACTATCTCATTATTTCCATGCTATTTTTATTTTCTTGGGGTTATTTAACTGTTAACAATGTCCAGGCAATAAGCAGATGTCATTGTACAGAATGCTGCAAAGATGAATGCAATCCAAGTTGAAGTATCTCTATCTGAAATAGTTACCCTGGATGTCCCCTGTAGCCAGAGGAGACTCTTGGGACACAAGCCATCAGATTTCTTTTGAGACTTTCACTTCAGAACAAGATGAACTGCACCTCAGAGAAGGTCCCGTTGCCCCACATTGCCAAGTAAAGGCTGACCTGGGAGCAATGCCCACATTATTTTATACATTGTGTGGATGAGTTTTATCTCTTTTCATTTTAAAAATAGCAATGTAATTAACTAGAAGTTAAATGTATTTATTCAATTAGTACCTTAAGTTAGAAACTGCTATAGTGTGCTTTTAAGATAAAGATTTTGCTTAGATTCGGTTTCGCTGCAGAGATTTCTCTACATAGCTTACAAAGTCTGTAAGAGTGATATGGAATTTTTCCAGCAAATATTTATAGTAAAAAAAAATAAATATATATATATATACACACACGTATGTTACTTTCAAAAGCCACTCTTCTTTCCTGCGAAAGCCACCAAACCTTATTGAAAGCTATGTATTTCTTAAACTTCAGTCGCTATTTTCTTAATTTATTTTTATATTAAGTCAATGGACTTATACATGATTTATCCTTCCCAAGAATCTGGCTTTGGCTTTATATACTTGTTAGTTAAATAAATATAGAATAATATGCATTCTTCACTTTTACATTTTCATTTGTAGTTCTGCTTGCAGTCAAAATTATTCCATTCAAATGCAGAAATGTTTTTTGGCATGATTTCCTAGGTTTGTACAAGCATGCGTTTGTCCAAGAGAATGAAGCAACTCTTGTAATATCTATTTTTTTTTTAATCTACATTAAATTCCTTGGTTTTGTTTTTTAAGATTGCAGATGAAGAGGCAAAGAAAAGGACAAAACCTTTGCGAGTTAAAAAGCTTTATGTATTATCAGCCTTACTTATAGAACAGTGCCATGAACAAATGCAAAATGCACAAAGGGGAAAAGCCAAGGGTAAAGGTTCAGAGGTACAGTATCTCTTTTATTTTTTTCCCTCCCTTTCTGAATTCTGATATGTGCTACCTAGTCCGAATAAATAAAGCTATCTTTATATGAGGCTATTATGCTTTTTAAATAGCGCTTTTTCCTGCTAAGAACAATGCTTTCCTTAAAGCAAGCCTTCCATGAAAACATATCATTTAAAGTACTATTTTAAAACATTTGAATCATATGTATTAATAGATAGTTTTCTTCTGAAAGTTAACGTGTTTTTCTTGATGTTCTCACTGTAACAATGAAAGTCATAATAAGAAACTCCAGGTTGTGTTGTGTTTTGTTTTGTTTTTCCTGTGAGACTCACTTTCCTGTCATTTAGGAATAGGTCTCAATCCCAGAGAGAGATCTGTGATTAGATTAAGCTATGTTCGCTATAATTTTGCAGGGAGATGGCTCCAGATATGGGGGAAGCAAATGGAAGAATGTTTTCAGCTCAAACTTCCATCTTCATATGCACAAATGAAATAGTTTAAACAAATTTTTAACAGATCTGGTGTTGAAATGGAATATTAATCCAAACTATGAACCAGTCTGCAGATGTGCTCAGTATATATTTGTTCATATGTATATGATATTTATCATTGATAATCTGCACCATATGTTCTGCCTGTACACTGTATAAAATATCTAACAATGTTCACTTTAGGTCCATGTATTTATATTTTCCTTATTTAACACAGACAGTGGTGTAATCACCAAGTGCAGAAAAGTTCTTTTCACATATCCCCATTTCCTGCTGTATCTGTTTTGTATAAAAATTACTTGTGATACTGCTTTGTTTTCAGACTGCTTCAGCTTTGGCTGGTTTGCTAGAAGAAGATGTTCTTTCTTTAACTGATCGCTTTGCAGACAATGCTTGGCGAGGAGCTGAGGCTTACCATTTTTTCATACTTGCACAAAGACAGCTCTATAAAGGTCCTGTAGATGCAGCACTTAAAACAGGTAGGACTTCATTTCTAACCCATTAAAGAAAATGTTCTGATTTTACAGACCTGCACAGCACATAATTTCATTTATAGTTGGCGCATTTTTCTATTCTTGCTAGATCCATGGAATTTAAAACGAAACCATATAATGAATATGGCTGTAGTCAAGACACCTGGAAAGTATTTTCCTGGAGGCAATGCAAATCTAACTTACCAAATATCACCTGGTTAAATTGGACAATCTCTGTAGATGTTCTCTTGACTGTTTTGTTTCATTTTTTGAATTATAAGGCATGCCTGAATTTATATCAGACCTCCCTGTAGAGCTTCATAAAATATTTGGGGGAGTTAGAGAAGCAATAGTGCCTTATACTTAGTGTGAGTAATAAAGGTCCATTTCAAATACTTCTAATGTGTTTAAAAAAAAAAAGTGTCTCAAAAAGACACTTCAGTTTCCCAGTCAAATCCTCTTATTTTTATTTACTTTTAAAAAGCGTTGAACCGCAATTGCCTCACAGTCATGTCAGTGAAAACACTTTGGTTCATTGTGTCTAATTTGTAAGATTAATACTGTTTACTAGTAGCAAATACATCATACAGACGCTTGCATTTCTCAGAAGACATAATAATTTTCTGGGATTTTTTTTTTTCCATTTCTCAGCTCTTCATTTGCGAGATTATGAAGACATTATCCCTGCAGTAGAAATCTATTCCCTTTTGGCACTCTGTGCATGTGCAAATAGAGCATTTGATATTTGTTCAAAAGCCTTTGTTAAACTAGAATCCTTGGAAACTCTTAGGCCAGAGCAGAGGCAACAGTATGAAGACCTTGCTCTAGAGATATTCAGGAGACATTCTCCGAAGCCTAACAAAAAATCTGATCTGGATGACTTTCTTGAGAGGTGCGTTTATATTTATAAAATACTGTAGTAACACTGGCATTTTTTTTCTGCTGTTGTCTGTATTTTGAGTTTTAGCAGGTTTTTAGTGACCAAGTTAATTAGATACTTTGCTGCTTAAACCAAATATTGGGCAAGCACGATGCAGGTATTAGCCAGTTTGCAGAAAGGGTAACGCAACATTATTTTATTTGGGAGAATAGACACTGACTGTATGCGAGGAACTGGGCATAAAGATATAGCTTCATCTTAATTTGAAATGCATGTGGACAGAGCGCAGGAGCTTTAGGGCCTTTGATAGAGTGTCACGTGTCATTAAACTAATAATGTTGCTGTTTGCATCACCATTGTGGTGTGACGCACATGTCAATGAGTGAATATTTAACCATTATTAACCAGTAAGTCCCCAGTGTTTTATGAATTACCTAAATTTACATGGTGTGAGTAAATAAATATATCAGGTGAAAGAATTGGGATATGAAGGGCACCCTTAAGGGGCGAGTCCTTGGAGTGGCTGTACCCATAGTGGTGTCTTTGACATGCATTTCCTGCTAACAGTATGGAACTTGTGAGTATGGGAACTGATTGTGAATTAATTTTCTTTTTAATGAACAAGATTTAAACCTGTCTTGTTTTATTGTACTTTACAGATGTACTGAATCTCACTAGTTGCTTTTGTGCTGACTCTTCAGAGCAATAAATAGAATAGTAGTGCATGTGTCTAGCAGGACCTTACCTTTATATGGCCTTCACTGCTTCTTTTCAGTTAATCTTTTGGATCTGTTGGTCCTGATTTATTGACTGTACAGTTTTGGGGCTGTGCATTCTGTGAGGTGTTACGTGTTTTAATAACTTCTAATAAAAAAGTGGTGCACATGTGAATAGAGAAGGAACATTTTACAGATGAGCATCACAAGTTTTGTAACTAGCTGTAGGCACACAATTAGGTATTTATGCTGTTTCGCAAATCTCTACAAAACAAGTCTTTGGTATTTTAAAACCATGTTTTCATTCTTCCAGCTTTATTTACTGTTTTTTTCTTTTTTCTTCTTTTTTTTTTTTAATAGTGGAGATGGGAAGCTTCCTGTGTGTGTTGCAACAGGAGAGCCTATCCTGGAGTATCGATTCTGGATGTGCAGTGTGTGTAAGCATTGCATGAAAGCCAAAGAAGCAAATAATTATAACTTCTGTCCTCTGTGCCACAGTACAGCATAGCAGAGGAGAAAAGACTGTTTATCCTCATATCTGTTATTTCTCCTAAAAATACTCTCTGAAATGTTACCCATGTGCTATGTTTTACAATACAACTCAGGTACTGTATTGTAACAGGTAGTGCCACTATTAGAGAAGCATTTAAAAAACCAAACCAAAACTAAAAACCCCACAAGAGAAACCTTTACTGGTTCCATTTATGTAAAGAAATGACTGTGCTAATACACTAAAATTTTTTTATTACGTTTTTTATGAAGTTTTAAAGTAAAAGGATTATTTTCTAATTGTAAATTGAGCCTTGTTTCAAAACCATGCAAATTGAATGTAGGTTCATCTTAATGTTTTACTCTGAGTAAGCTCCATTTTTTTTGTTTTTGTAATTCCATAGCAAATGATTTGGTTTTCTCAAAATTCCCAGTTTTTTGAAGGAAGGAATTCCTGAGTTGAAATGCCACAGTAGTTGTGATAATATTATTGTATATGTTTTTCTACTACTGCTTTACTAGAGTGATGGTACCAGGTTAGGTATACATCTGTTTTCTTTTTGCTAAGTGTATTTAAACCCACCATAGCAATAAAGGGCTTGCAAACACTTAGCAATCGGTGCTGCTGGTCTGCATCTGCATTCCCAAGCTTTGGCGATGTCTTCAACCAGTTCAGGAAACCTCTATGAACCTTCAAACTGGAATCTGGTAATGAGCTGGGGTTTTTTTGGTGTGTTTTTTTGTTGTTTTTTGAAAGTAGCTTGAAGTGAGCAGCTGACATCTGTTGAACAGCTGTCGAGAGCTGAACTCTCTTCCCTGTTAGACATGAAGGTTTAAGGAATGCTTTACTTAGAACTGAGCTGTTTTATTGCTGGATGTCTACTCTGCCCTGGTGAAGCTGCATCTGGAGTACTGATCAGTTCTGGGCTCCCCAGTTTAAGAAGGACAAGGAACTAGTGGAGGGAGTCCAGCGGTGGGCTACGAAGATGATGAGGGGTCTGTAGCATCTTTCATTTGAGGAGAGACTGAGAGAGCTGGGTCTGTTCAGCCTGGAGAAGAGAAGCTGGGAGGGGATCTTATCAATGTTTATAAATATCTCAAGGGTGGGTGTCAAGAGGATGCACCAGACTCCTTTCAGTGGTGCCCAACGATAGGATGAGGGGCAACGGGCACAGAAGGTTCCATCTGAACATGAGGAGAAACTTCTTTCCTTTGAGGTGCCAGAGCCCTGGCCCAGGCTGCCCAGAGAGGTTGTGGAGTCTCCTTCTCTGCAGACATTCAAACCCCCCTGGACACATCCCTGTGTGATCTGCTCTGGTGAACCTGCTTTAGCAGCTGGGTTGGACTGGATGATCCCCAGAGGTCCCTTCCAACCCCAACCATTCTGTGACTCTGTGGATTTGAGCCCAAGTGCTGAAGTGCTGCAGGTCGCTGTGGGCTCTGAGCTCTCCCCATGGCCCTCGACATTGTTGTGGTCGGTTAATCCCTGACAGGAGAGCGTGGGGCCTCTTCCGTGCTGCCCGTCATGGAAAATGGTGCCTCACCGTTACACTTAGGTGAAAATAATTATTTTGGACATAAAATATTAAATATTACTTAATTATTTTTTCTGTCCTGGTATAGGCTGGACGGGGCTGTAAGCAACCTGATCTGGTGAAGATGCTCATGGCGGGGGGTGGACTGGATGAGCTTTGAAGGTCCCTTCCAACCCAAACTGTTCTATGACTCGAGCTTTATTTTTTCCCTTCGTATCGATGTGTGAGGACGCTGTGCCAGTGACGTCATTCGGGCTGTGCCAGTGACGTCATTCCGCGCTCCACCCGCAGACCGTTGGCGGGGGGCGGGTACCGGTCGCGCACTGTGCTTGTACTCGTGACGTAACGCCGCGCCCGCCCCGCGTGACGTCACCGCGGCGGAGGCGCCGCCATGGAGCGGGAGGCGGCGGAGCTGCTGGCGGCGGCGGCGGAGCTGTACAGCCGGGTCATCGCCCGCGGCGCGGGGCCGGGGTACGTGCCGGGCCGGGGGGCGGGGGGCAACGGCCGCGCTCCCGCCGTTAACGGCCGCTCTCCCTCTGTCCCCGCCCAGCGCCGGCCGCGACCTCGCCACGGCCTTCAACGACCGCGGGCACATCAAGTACCTGCGGGTGGAGTTCGCCGCCGCCATGGAGGACTACACGGCCGCCATCCAGTGCCAGCCCGGCTTCGAGGTGCCCTACTACAACCGGGGCCTGGTGCTCTACCGGCTGGGTACGGCCCGCAGCGCCCTCGGGCCGTGGGGCCGCTCCCCCGGGTGACCAGGGCAGGGTGACCCGGGCCTGAGCCGTGAGCTCCCGCCTGCCCGGGGCGGGGGCGGGGAGCTCCCCCAGGGCTGGTTTGTGCCGAGGTTCACCCGAAGCTGCAGAGCGATCCCCTTGGTTTTACAGGGCGTCCATCCCTGGTGCTGTCACCAGGAATCAGCGGTGACACCTTTCTCTGAAGTAGTCACAGGGCGTTTCAGCTGCGAGCCAGCCCTGTGTGCGGTTAGACAGCCCAGTTTGCGGCATTTGAAATAGCGCTGTTCAAGAGAAAACGGGGAAAGTTGCAGTTTCAGTTTAGGAAGAAATTACATTAGAGGTAAAACTAAGCAATTCTGAACACTGCCATTAAACCTAAGATAAAGCAGCTCTTTAACAATATTAAACCTAAGATAAAGCAGGTGCACTCATAATGAGGAACAGCCTCCTCAACTTAGAGTGGGCTGTCAGCCACCTCTGGGGAGTTTGCTGCCCAATTTTTTAATGTGCCAAAAGAAGGTGACACCGCTGCTCCTTCTGCTGGAGCTTGGCCTTTGCAAAGTCAATACCCAGAAGCTGAGGGACTGGAGAGCAGTAGGAGAATAGAGCCAAACGCGGAGTGTGAGCTGGGGAGCAGTACGCCTGGGTTCTGGGTTTAAGGCAGCCTGGCTACTAGTTCATTGCCTGAGTGTGTGCCTTTTGGCTCCTTCTCTTGGAATAAACTAGCTGAATTGAGCCTTAAGCCCATTTAAGGCTCGAAAATAGGCACTCTGGTTCTTGCTCTGACGACCTTTAACTTCCACTTGGGCCTCTGGAGAATCCGAATATAGTGGGTCCAGTAAGTACAGCTGCTGGTTTTTGTTCACTTGTGGTCTGTGAGTTTGAGCAGTTACGGAGAGATAATTCACTCTTCCTTTCTTTTCTTTTGGGACAGGATGCTTTGATGAGGCCATGAAAGACTTCAGGAAAGTATTAGAATTAAACCCCCAGTTTGAAGATGCTGCTTTGAGTCTAAAACAGGCTATTCTTGATAAAGAAGAAAAAGAAAAGCGAGGCTATTGAAAATGCAGCTAGTGGTGTGAAAATGTTTTGTTGAATGCTTATGTGATTCTTGTTATTGATGGATGAAACGCAAGGTTGTTTACATTTGTTATGACTACTGGAGAAACCTCATTGGGTAAATAAGTTAAAAATGGATTATGATTGCAAAGTCAACTATTTTTGGACATTGTTAGTGTTCAGGAAAAGCATCGTATTAGGTCTCTGTGAGATACTTGTACAGATTTTATACAGAAGTACTTGATAAAGATGTTGGAAGCTCAGTAACAACAAATGAAGTCTGTAGTTCTCTTATTAAAACTGTGTTTCTATACTCTTTCCCAGATTGTTTTAAACTCCTAGGGAAGAAAAGTCATTGTATAAAACATCTAAATACTCGAGATTTGAGCTTGTGAAGAGGACAGTGATTTCATAATGATAGTTTTTGTCCACATTTAAATGTAAATTTGGTTTAAGATGAAAGTGCAATTCTTAATTATAAGGTGTTGTCCTTGAGATGCTATGATAACTAATTTCAGAGTATTTCTGTATTAAAAAACAAAGAAAAGATCTTTTTAGGTAACACCATCTGTACCTTGCAGGAGGAATGTGGTGTAAGAATTCAGTCCATGCGTTCATTCACTCCTAGAGGTAGTTTTACATTATGTAAACAGGTAGGAGCAATATACCTTACCTATGTTTTTGTAATCCCATTGTGAAAGTAATTAATAATTGAATGAATAAAAATGAACATATACTTTTTATCACAATTGTCAAAAGAGCTTATGGTAGAGAGTGTAGTTGGACTAATCACAGTACGAATTGTGACTTTTTCCTTTTTACTGAAAAGGTCAGTTGCTTGAAAAATGCAACATGAAATCAATCTGATTGAACTCAGGCAGGTTAATTTCTCACGTCATGGGAGGGACCATTGCTGAAATCTATAAATCATCGATAAGAAACACCCTTGAATGTTCACAGCAATACAAGTTCTGATAAAGGAAATATTCTGATTGCCCACACGAGCATTATGATTAATTTTTAAAGATAAATTATGCTAATGACAGTTCTGCTTCTTACGGTGAGTTTCTCTGTGGATGGTCCTGGAGCCTGCACAAGGGCAGGGCCTGGTCATGGTGGTGGAACCCTTTGAGGTGAGTCATGAGTACAGACATGAGCCTCTGCAGACCTCCTGTGCTGTCCGCTTTGGGGCGAGACTGCACAAACTGCAGTGAGCAGACTTGGAGAAGGAGCTGAGAAAATGCTGTGTTTACCTCGTGATCCAGGGCACTTGACAGCAGCAATTTTGAAGTTACATAAATGCGATTCATGACAGCAGAATGTAACAATGTACACTTTGGAAAGTAGGCTGTGATATGACAATGGCCATTTTTTTAATCAAAAGTGTAATTTTGGACTTCTCTGGATATATTAAGCACATGCTTTGTTTCTGCTTTTATATTGTAGTGGTCAGTCTCCAACACTGATAATTTAAGGACTTGTCGTGTTTCATGCCACCTCAGTCTCAAAAACAGAAATTGTAGCTCTTGGTTGATGGTGAGAAGGTGCGCTAGAACTAAACCTGTTCCTGACTTACCGTGCCAAGAAAATTAAAAAGACGGTCTAAGCAGTTAAATATGACCTGTGAAATTTTACTTTGAGAGATTGCAGCTGTGGTTCTGCACAGGACGCATTAAATTACAAGGTGCAGATAAAAATGGAATTATTAACAGCAAATAAGTATTTTAGAAAACAAATACTGGTAATAATATCCCTCCTTCCAAGCTTATGTTGTTTTGTGAATGTTGCTCAATTAGTCATAATGCATCCATTGTTGGCAGGGAAATATTTCACTGGACTGGCAGCAGTTTTATAGCAGATTCTCCACTGTATTTCCTTCGCTCTCCTGTAAAAGGATGAACTGTCACGGTGCATTTTGTCATAAACTGGAATTATGTCAAGGTAATCTTGGCCAGTGAGGTTCTCACACACATTTTCCCCTTTCACGTGCACGTATGAGTCACTTGGTTCTCTGGCTTTCTCACAAGACTAATTGGGATTTTCAGTCTGAAATTATTAAATAGTGTTCTTTCACTCAGGCCTGTTGAAAGGGAATAAACCACCATTGTTGATATTAAAAAAAACCCCAGACTTAAAAAGGAGGATGTGTTAGGTAGCTCCCCTTGTCCTTCAAGGTTTCCTGTTGATAATCCTTTAAAAATTAGAAGCCTAATTGAGAGTAGTAAAATCCTTTTTATGTGGAGTTTCCATGTGGAATTCAGACAAGCTCTTGGCTTGTAAAAGGTGCAGGGGCTGTGTGCTTTGGATGCTTCGCCGTGCAGCGGTACTGTGGCTTCACACCTTTCCCAGGCTCTGGGGGTCGTCTCTGCCTGAAAACAATAAACCTCTGCGGAGCGTCTGGTCCGGCCTGTGCCCGCGCCACCCTCCTCGCCAGGCGTTTGCTGGTCAGTCACGGCCCTGTACCAGCAAGTCCAACACGTGGTTGATGCTGACGGGCATTGACCGTCTCTTTGGCCAGAAATGATCCAGACGTGAATAATTCACAGCCACTTTCCCAAGGTTTCCTACCTATAAACCTCCTCTCTCAAAGCCCTTCACCCTTTCCTTTGCACAACTTTCACTGACAGCCCCTCTGTTTAGTTTGTTCCCTGTAGCTGGGATTAATTTGGCAACAAGTAACACTGTAACCCGGTGATTAACCTCTAAATTTACAGAAAATACCTGATTTCCTCAATACAGAACAGGGTGGTTTTTTCTTCAGTATCTGGAACAACAGTCTCTAAAATCTTGCTCGGAGAACAAGGCAAAGAGTAACATCGTGACCTCATGTCGTGTGCCTGGTACGTACCCTATTTGTCTTGCTGAGACACAGGAGGAGTTGGCAGAAAGGCAGGAAAAGATGACAAAAGCCCAGGTCAGCAGAGCATGGAGCAGTACAAGAAGTGTTTCATATACATTTAGTGTGAGATGCAGCGTGGAGAACGAGGAGAGCTATTCCAAAGGGGAAGCTGCGGTGTGTTGAGGGAAAAGGGCTGGCTTGTCAGGTGGCCAAAGTTCTTCTTCCACATGCTTTCCTGCAACGAGGAGGACTATGCTATGAACTGTTCTGTTTAGTAGCTAACCTTGGTAAAAAGTAAATTAGTAGTGAAAGGTGCACTATTGAAAAGCTGTGGGGAAGGAACACCTTTGTATCAGTCAAGCTCAGCTCTGCAGGTTGTGCTCTCCCCTGACTGTCAGAAAGGGAAGGGTTCAGAAAGAGGCAAGAACAACGTTCAAAACTGAAGATGACTAATACAAAGATAATCTATATTATTTTGTTGGTCTGTCTAATCCTTTTAATAGAGACAGAGGCTGGATCAGCAGAACAAACGCAAATTCAGCCTGTGGCTTTGGTCCATGGTGGGAGGCCTGGTTGCTTTTCATGAAAAAAGTTTGCTGTGAGATCCAGTCAAGGTGGAGACCCATCTGGTAGCATGCTGTGGTCATTTGGGTTGAACTCCAGTCTGTCTCTGAAAATTAACTGCTTCCAAGACTTTCCTTGTAGGATCCCTTTAGTCCACGAGCAGAGATTGGATGCAGCCACAGCATCGCTTTCTACAGCTCATCACAATCAGGTTTTTCATCGTTTATGTCTTTGTGTTGCACAATGAGTGTGTGAAATGAACGTGAAGGTTATTTTCATCTCCCAGCAAGGAGCAGCTGGTCCAGCCCTACCACAGGCATTGCAACAGTAGGTTTCAAGTCAGGTTCACACTGCTCCTATGGGAAGGGCTGATCCAAGGTGCAGTGTTTTTTCAGCCTTGTATGGGGACTCCTGTGTGCCTGGATCTGTGCATCTCTTGCACCTTCCTATTTCCTTTTCTCTATGTTGGCTGAACAATGAAGGCTTCTTCAACTACAGGAGTATGATCAGAGTGGTTCCTGAAAGCCTAAGGAAGAGTTGAAGCCCATAGGCCTGAATACTGGGATCTAGGACATGACTTAAGTGTAGAAGCAGCTGAGAGGAAGGAGTGATCTCAGGAGAACCTAGATGCAGAGCAATATCCCATACAATAGCATGGCTGAATTATAGCTTGAGAAAGACACGCTCAGTGCTAAACAATGAATGCTTAACCCTAACAGATTTGTGTGAAAAAAACATCATCTGCCATGAACGGGAACCAAGATAGGAGGAGGCAAGAAACAATGTGGAATTTTCCTGGCTTATCTATGAGAATGTGTGAAACTGAAATACCTGTGGAAATGGGAATGCAGTTACGTCTCATCTCCTCCCTTTCCCTCCCAAAGCACTGAGGAGAGAAAGGTCTCCCCATCTGCTGGGTAGGCAGGTATGGTGCACTGCTGGACTCATTCCTGGCTTCCTAGGGTGAAAGGGAAAAATCTGGGATATCCCACTTGCTGCAGAAGAGTTTACTTGAATCTGCTCTGCAAGACTGCAGAGGCAGCGAACCTTAGTGATACATCAGACCCGATGCTCATCTCTGTGGAACGGGACAGCATCCCGTGAGCACTGGCTAAAGAAAGGCTAGCATTTAGTCATCATGATTTAACCTTCATCTCAGTTTAGAAATGCTGCAAGGACTGCTTTTTAAACAGAAAGTTAGCCTAAACTGGTGAGTTTGTTAATATTAAAAGCGGGGAATGTGCTGTCTTGGAGGACATGCAGGAGCAGTGAGCTGCATTGGCTCTGCAGTGTTGGCCGCGGTCAGCAGAGTGCACTGCTCGTACAGCAGAGACAGAGGCACCGACCAGGCTGCTGCTGGGGGCTCTCGGGATCCCAGTACCCTCCGCATTCCTTTTTACAAACCTTAGTTCTTCAGTAGGTACAGCTTTAAGACTACATTTATTCAGCAATCACCACAGGCGTGACTGCAGCTTTTGGGAAGCGTGCCATGTACACGCACTGATCGGCGTGTGTCACCCAGCTGACCTGTGAGGACACGGCTGTACGAGCTGTGCAAACCCACCAGAGACAGCACACAGAATGGCAGAATCACAGGATGACTGGAGTTGGAAGGGACCTCTGGAGATCATCCAGTCCAACCCAGCTGCTAAAGCAGGTTCACCAGAGCAGATCACACAGGAAGGTGTCCAGGGGGGTTTGAATGTCTGCAGAGAAGGAGACTCCACAACCTCTCTGGGCAGCCTGGTCCAGGGCTCTGGCACCTCAAAGGAAAGAAGTTTCTCCTCATGTTCAGATGGACCCTCCTGTGCTTCAGTCTGTGCCCATTGCCCCTCATCCTATCGTTGGGCACCACAGAAAGGAGTCTGGTCCTATCCTTTTGACACCCGCCTTGAGATATTGATGAACATTGGTGAGATCCCCTCTCAACTTCTCTTCTCCAGGCTGAACAGACTCAGCTCTCAATCAGAAAGATGCTCATATGTGGTTGTTATCACCCTACATTGGCATCCGTGCAACTGCCCCCTCCTCACCTCTGTGGAGCAGCTCCTGATGCTCGCTGCAGGCACACCTTCAGTTACAGTGCGAGCACATCCCGAGAGCAATTACAGGTGGTCGTGTCTGGTTTGTCCTTGATTTCTAGAAAATAACCCTTCTGGTTTTTATTCCCTTTAAAAAGCGCTTTCTGTGGGCACAGGAAACAAGATACCAGGTGAGTTGTCCGTTTTACTCGTTTATATTCTCCCATTTTGTGGATTAGCCTTTTCCATTCTTGGGCAGGTGAAAGGAAAGTGAGGAACTAACAGGTTTCCAAGAAGTTCAGGTCGATGGAATGTTAAAGACAAAAATCTGAATTAATGGGAAAAAAAAGTCTGCTGTTGTGTTGCATGTGGAAGAGGCCCTAAGTAGCAGATTGCTTGGCTCTTTGAAGCCAATGGTGGGGTACCAGATGGTTGCTGTTGCCCGTTAGCATGGAGATGTTCTGCACTTACAGTACTTTTTATGTATTTTTATTTGACTTTTCAGATTTGCACTTTACATTCTCATGGGAGGATTGGCAGTCACTTTCTGAAATATTACAAGAAGCAGCCGTGATCAGGTTTGGGATAATTTTAGTGATCTGCAAGTCCAGATTTCAACAGCTGGAAGAAACAAGAAATGTTATTTCGCAGCATTGGGTTGTTTTCTGATCAGTTTTCTTTTGTAGCTGCTTCAGAGAGGCAACAGGTTACAACATTTACTGATCCTGTTAGCAGAGCCTGGCACTTTCTAGTGCTGCAGTGCTGTCCTGGGTCCCACAGTCTGGTCTTCTCATTTCAAGCAAGATTGCTCCGGTGGTCACTGGAAGAGGTAGCTCCTGTGTCCAGTTGCACCATTTAGGAAGCATCCAGCACAGCAGAACCTTCGGGTGCTATTGGAGACACACAGTGCAGTGAGGAGCAAGGCTGGAGACCAATGGCAGAAAAAGCCGTAGGGTAAACCCGAACAGTTTGGGGCGTTTAGATCTTTCAAAAGAGTTTGTAACATGGTGGTGATTTATGCCTTATTGTTTGTTTTTTAAAATTTTGGATCCATTTTTGTTCAGCTGAATGGTGAGGACTGCTGGGGACAGTCCAGTTGAAAACCTGTTGAAATAACATCTGGTTACAAAAGTGCCTGCTACAGCTCAGCTCCAACATGCCCTGCTCTGCTGCTGGCGTCTTCTCCAGAGCCATGCCACCTGTGTTTGGCTTGGCGGGCAGATCTCCTTCTTCCCTCTGTTACGGGCTCAAACTTTGAGCAGGAGACTGCAAGCAGTGCCTGTTCCCTAGTTCTTGTCCCAGAACTTACTGTTCTAAGGTCTTGAAGGACAGACTGTGCATCACTTGTGCCACAAAGCATGGTGACCTCTCTAGGTGAGCACACAGGGCCTGGTGTTCTTACCAAATTCAGTTCACCTGCGTCATCTTAGTTCTGGATCAACAATCCAGACTGGTCCAGCAAGTACATAGCCCCGGAGATTGGCTGCACGGTGACCTGGAAAGGCTGAGAATGATACGCAGTGTATTTATTTAGTTTTTCAAGAATGTATAGATGCAGCACATTAAGTGCCAATGTATTAAAGTATGAGCTAAAGGTAATTTTACACATTCCATGTTCAAGGCATTTCAGATGCTAAAAACAGAGGTTCTAAATCCCTTAAAAACATCAGGTCAGGGGTACTCTACTGAACACCTACCCTTCCTCCTCTTGCTCGAGCTGCACTGTCCTGTGCAGGGGCTGGCAGGTAGTGTGCTGGTATGAGAGCACACAGACACCAAGCAGTGCACGTACATCTGAGAAGAAAAAAAAATACCACTTGTTCCGCATCAAATCCCTCTTTGCAGAGCATTGTTTTGTCTTTTGTCCACCTTCTGCACAAGTTAGAGATAATTAGAGTTAGGCTTGTCTGGACACTTGCATGTGGCACCTTCTAGCTGAACCTGCTTTGAATTTCAAGTTTGGTGTCAAAGAAGCCCTCGGGCAGTATGGTAACTGAAGAGGCTGAGACGGGAGAAGTTAAAACCTCACAAGCTGCGGTGAGGCTATGTATCAAAGCCAGACAGAAACTCAATCTAGTGCTAGATGCAGCTGCCCACTTCGGAAGCAGCACAAGCCAGAATTGCATCATGTTCGCTTCTATAATAGCAAGTTCATGAGTTGAACTGCTTATGAAAGGCCAAGTAAAAAAATTATGTGGTTACTTAAGCTGCCCAGGCAGGGGTACCGCCATGGCTCATATCAGTACATGGAAGCATTTGGACAACACTCTCAGACCCATCGTGTAAATTTTGGGGTTGTCATATGCAGGGGCAGGAGCTGGACTTGATGACCCTTGTGGGTCCCTTCCAGTTCAGGACATTCTATGATTCAATGTGCTAGAGTCCACTCAACTGGGTGCAGGAGCAAAGCTCAGGTGACAGTCCTGGGTTCTCTTTGCTGTTTTTAGACTTGTCAGAGGAGGGCAGAACCTCAACTGTATAAGGCCAAACCCACACGCATCTTCTTTTCTGCCCATTGGGCAGGCATCTGAGGAGATGGCTAACTGGCTGGGACAGATGGTGGACAACAGAGCTGAACATCGTGGGGATGTTACGGCATATAAGCTGACTTTTTTGTTCTAGACATTTGGAATTGAAGTGAAAAGTTTGAAGCACCATATAAAAATCATATTTACACACCAAACTCTTTTATTTACTCCAGTTAGTCCAATTTCAAAACTGTGTTGCAGAGCAGATTTGAGAAGAGAACTAAATTAAAGCTGCGCACCAGTCAGGCTTCTTGGGTTGAATGCTGACTAGGTCCTAAGGCTGCAAGGAGTTTAAATTGGCTAATTTTTGAATGCTTTAAAGAAGTTTAGAGAATGGGGTCCATGAGTGGGAGGTGAGCCTTTGACTTAATCTTACCTGTTCCAGTCGATGTGCCAGGGTCCTTACTGCTAGCCTTTTAAAATGAGAAGGGTGTCTCACCCTAGGCCCAACAGCTACCGGACAGACCTCTGCAACGTACTCACTGCCTTTTATCTCACACCTGTTCGAGAGAACAGATCAGCAGCTCTGGAAGAAATCGGGGCTTTGCTGATGAACGCGTTGATCGTTCAATAACTACTTACCCATCCACAGTGATGTTCCATCTTGGGGCATTGTTGAAATCCAGAGAGCCGGTTACCCAGCAGTTTTCCAGGTATAACTCGGCGTTGGGGCTCTCATCCTTCATTTCCACCTCGAGAAACACAGGCTCCAGAGGCCGCTTGAGTATTGCCACGTTGGGTTTGTAGAATTCCACAAAAGAGTCATCTCAAGAAAATGTCAGGGAAATGTGTTGTTGTTTAATTTTATTTAAATAAAAACGTATTTGGAAAAGTTCTGATTTTCTTAGAAGGGAACTTACCTTTCGACACTCTGGAAACTACATTCAGGGTTTGTCTTATCCTTCTGTATGCTGCAGAAAAGCAAATGTTAGTGAGGTTCCCTAGTAGGAAGCAGGGCATGTTTCAGCAAGAGAGCTCACAATTGAAAGATTCACAGAAGTTTAAAAACAGATGAAGAGAATTGCTTACCTGCAGTGTTTGATCTTGCTACCATTGTACCGGAGCCAAAGGCAGGTGATGTGGATGGATCACTAGCGAAGGCCCCCAGCACTAGGGTCTCTTTTGCTCGATAATAGCACAAGACTGTTAATCTGTAATAGAAGAAACGATAATTTTTCGTGTTCTCTTTCACTTTCCAGCAGCTGTACTGGTGTCAATGAGCAGTAGCTCCTACCTGTAGTCTGGATCTCTTGTGATTGTAGGTACGCTTTGTCCTGGAAGAGTCTCTTTTTCATACGAGATTTCATTTTCGTAAACAATGTGATCACCTTCAAACTGTGCGTATGGGAAGCTCATTAAAGATTGAATCTTCTCAGGAGCTGGGGTAGGGGAACAAAAAAGAAAATGCAGGAGAGAGAGAGAGACTTTGAGCAGATGTATCTGCTCCAGCCGTGGGCTTACCCTTGCTGAAGTGCCACAGGTAGTGACGTGGAACTTGAAGAAGGCATGTCCTTCATTATACTCTCTAGGCTTGCAAGAGCTATCCCTCAGTTTGGTTTTACTCATGTCAATGGCAGGAACTGTCTTCATTTGGGCAGATACCATTATAGTACCATCTGGGTGGCATACTGAGAAAATCAGGGAGTTGGTTATAAACTCAAGGAAAGAATCACAGATATTTTTATTGACTGATCACTTGCATAACTTACTTATAAATGCTGAAGAATTAAAATTGCAGCTAACAGAGAACATCTGTAAGGTCTCCATTGTTCTCACTTTCCTTAGGGTAACATCAAACCTTGCTTTAATTTTCTGAAAGGACACGTCCTGTGAAGGAGGTGATGGAAGAGGTCTCCTGTTAAGGCATGAGATCAATATGCACAAAGTTCCGCTCTTTAACTTGTGACACTTGAATACTAACAAGTCAGAAGAGTTAAGTAAGTGTGAAGACTCCAGCCTGTTGCAACATGGGGGCAGATGTTTTCTGGTATAAATTAATTGGTCACTGTCGCAGAGTTAAATTTTGGCTGATTATTGTAGAATAGTTCAGATGTTTATTACAGCATCAATTTTCCCCTGCCATGTCTTAACATTTCTACAAAATGTTCCTTTGAAAGAGCTTCTTTCATAAAAGCTATATTGAAATATTGTTTCTGGCTCAGTGCAGCTGGGACATTTTGCCTCATCTTACTAAAAATACTGAGGAGTTTGTTTTTGAAGACTTGGTGCATATCTTTTAGAGGCAACTTAGCACTGCAGATTACATAATACATGGCATTACCAGAAGGGTCCATGTCCGATACCTCTCATCTTACTTGCACTGGCTTAGTGTCCTTCCCTCTGGAGGTTTTCCAGTACATTTAATACTGCAGCACTACAAACTGCGCCTTTAGGACTGTGGATGCACGAGCAAACAGTCCTACGTGCTTTAAAGAAAGCATTGCTATACAGTTCGTGTACCTCATAGATAACTCCTGTGGCAAACAGTGGTATTTGCAAGATGAGGTGTGTAGAATTGGTAGCTGCAAGATACCCGTTGGTAAGCACAACGTGTCGGTTCAGGAGCTTGTTACCAAGATACAGGTTCCAATACTGGTGCAAGCCAAAAGTAGGGATGGCCAGATACAGGTTTTCTTCATCACAGTAGCCAACTGCTTCTGGTACTTCTGTGGGAAGAAGGTGGGATGAAGACAGCAATGAAGGAGGGCTTGGGTGACGATGTTTGGCCCAGGCAGGGATTTCCATCGGGGTAAATTTTGCACTGGCACTGCAGCAGCACTCTTAAGTGCGCACTGGCATCGTCTGTGGGGCTTTGGATGTCTTGTGTGTGCAGCAGCTCACAACTGGTGGGATGGGGAATCCTCATGCTTGCCGGCCTGCTTTCAGGACTGCTTCTTGTTTCAGTAAGGCAAGCTGAGCTAGGTATGTAAATATGTTTTTTCGGTCAGCCTTCTTTGGGTTGAACCCAGAACTATTTCAAACATAAAATAAGACAATGAGGAGACTCTGTCACCTTTGTGTCATCCAAAATCTAAGAAGTCTGAGAAAATACCAATCAGACCTCCTGACTGTTTCAATAACTTGCTGAGTACAGCTCTCAGTGGATGATTGTCTCCTTACACAAATGCTGTCTTCGGAGTTCACAGCAATTTATTTGAGTCAGTTGAGTTCTACCCTGGACGCAGAGGCAGAATTGCATTTGAGGACAAACTGAAACTTGTAGCAATGTCTGAAAGTTTTGCCAGTAGATGTATGTTCAAGTTATGAGGCATCTTGTTCGCTGAGTATGCAAGCCAACTTCTTTTACACACTCATTTTTATTGCTCTCAGAGTCTCGGGTGCAGACTGTCTTGCCAGTATGCAGAAGAGCTGCCATCAGAAAAGCAGCAAGTTGGCTATGTTACCAATAATGAGCTATTGAAGGGTGGGGTTTTCCCAAAAGCTCTCATCCTCAGCCTAAAGCCATTCTCACTGAATTCAATGAAAATCTGATCCATGCTGTTGATGCAAACCAGTTAATATCAAAGGAAAGCTTACCAATATCAGCAATCACACACTCCACCTCTGCAGAATGGTACCAGAGTGTCATCTCCGGACCCACACTTACGGTGTAGTTGACAAGGAGGGTGTATTTTGTTTCATTTCTATTCACATACTGAAAAAGACACAAATATAAGGCTGCAGTAGCAATGGCTTCCAGCACAGACAGGAATGTATATCCTGAGCAGCACTAAATAATTATTCCAACACCCTCCTCTCCCCTACAAATAGCTCAGTCTCCAAAAACATCGCTTCAGTTGGCCTAAAATTATTCAGAAATCTGGACTGGATTCAACAGCTCTTTCGGCCAAACATGAGTTGTGGAGAGTGTTGTGCCTGTTCAGAAAATGGAGGCAGAAGTGAATATAATGCTGTTTTCTCTGTAGCCCACTGGTGAAACAGCTCATAGAAGGAGATCTGGGTCCAAATTATTATTCTTCTTTATTCACAGTACGGGCTGAACCCAGGAAAGTGAGTAATCAGTAAGACAGAAGGCGTGAGGAGATACTATGAGAGATCCCTCTCAATATAGTAATTTACTTCACTGAAAGTTCCCCCAAAGCAAAACCTGCTGTTCAACCTGAAAGAAATACTTCTGAAAACTTTTGGCTTGCTTTGATCCTTAATGCAATTTAGCTGTGGTTTGACTACAGCCTGAAAACTATTTGCACAAGTTCTGATCCTGTGTGTTCACAATGTTGTTCCTTGTAAGAGAAAATAGCATCGCAGCTCGGTGGTAGAGGACTTGCAGTTATGCATCCTCCCACTAAAATGAGAGGCTGAATTCCCTCTGTGAGTTTATACTTTTTACAAATATTTAGATTAGAAATGGAATGAAGCTTAACAAAATTACGTTTAGAATACCCTGAGCCGGCCTGTACGTGCTTGCACGGTGCGTGGCCTGTGCCAGCGGTCAAATGGCCCTGCATGAACAGTGGGTTGAGGAATTAACTGGTATTTGCAGGATTGCAATAACTGATCTATTTTTCCAACGCCCTCCTGTTTCAAGGGACAGCACTTAACAGAGATTTGACAAACCTCTTACTGCTGGGCATGTGCTCGGACATTAGCCGTGCTGACGGACACTAAAGGAAGTGATATCTCATACCAAATAATCACATTTGATGCTGCTTGTCTCACAGAGACTTTAGGAGGGCAAGGTGGGGATATACAAGCCTCTAATCTTAATTCAGATGAGCTCAGACTCATTGACACCTTCATGATCAAGGAATAGTTGCTGGTTAATAAAAAACAGACTATGTTCTGAAAAGGGACTTCCCTGCCTCCTCCGCTCAGCTGCTGAAGTGATCTGCTGTATCTTACCTCCTTTAGGACATATGGATCGTCGAAAGAGACTTCCAGGATAAACTCTTTCATTCTATTAGAAAAGGGAGTTTCGTAAATCTTAAACCCATGGTGCTGTGCTTCTCTCAGGGTAAATGGCACATTTCCTATTGCGATTGCCACCAGAGAGACATCGGGAAGAAAGCGTCCAAATGCAACGTTAAATAGCCTTTCCTCTGGCAGAGTATCTGTAGGGAGAGAACATCAAATTACTGCTGATGTGGATCAAGTAACAAAGATGGCTGGGGTGGCCTCCCAGTCAAGTTCCAGGAAACTTAGCCAAAAGCCATCGCTTTAATGGCTCTGATTAATGAGTGTTTGTGTTCTACTCAGATCTGAAATACTCTGAGTACATGAGAATTGCTTCAAGCTGGAGGAAATTAACAACAAATACATACAACTTTATAGAAAGTGGGTTCAGTAACTTTTGAGAGGTGCACTATGATGTGCAATGACTTTCCTATAAAGAAATCTAGAATCTAGTTCAGCCACGTAAAATATGGAAAAGATATCATCATGTATGTTAAGAGGCTCCCTTTTCTTTCTTTACCAGTTATTCAGACAGCTCCAAAGATGTTTTGTGTCTTAATGCATTGGAAAATATTGTTTAAATAATATTACTGCACCACTGTTTGGCACAATTATTTCAGTATGCTCCCAAGATAATGAATGCAGGTAGTTTTTAGGAGAAAATGCCATCAACGAATGTTGTCCTCAGGTAGTTCTTCTCCCCAGTGTGATACTTGCACAACACAACATCTTTATGCCAGGGTCCCAGTGCTTACTGGAAAAATCTGGATGTTAGTGTGGAATAAATGTTTATGTTCTTATCAGCAACTTTTAATTTTGATTTATACCTAGAATGACAAGTGATATAATAAATGGTACATCCATTTAAGCTAAAGGTTTTTGTTGTTGTTGTGTTGTTTTGTTGTTGTTGTTTTATGATATCGTGAATCTTGACTTTTCTAGCAAGTTGAAAGTGGGAGTTGAGTACACGATGGTCAATGTAGGTGTGTGGCAGAGGTCAAATGGAGCAGCGTATAACACACCAAAAGCAAGAGATCAGTAAAAGTCAATGAGAGGAATGACTTACTGTTGGTAACAGTTGGCATTTGTGGCATGAAAGGTGTGGTGATGGATCTGATGACGGTATACTTTGTGGTTTGCCAGTCTGCATCTGTCCACGTGTGCTCCAAGAACAAGTCAATGCTGTAAATTACTCCATATACACCACCAGATATGGAGCTCTAGGAGGCAAAATTTGTGATTAAGTCTTAATTCCAGTAGCTCAATAGGGGAATGACTGAATATGGGTAAAATTCTTACACTAGAAAGATAAAATGGTATTCTAGTACAGTTTGGGATGAATTTTGCAAGGGGAGCTTGTTTGTTTGTTTGCTTGGCCCATTTGTCTGGTCCGTGTTTGGCTCAGGTACTGCTGAGATTCTCACTAAGGAAGTATCGGGTTTGGGGAGGGTTTGTGTCCTCATTAAGTTTAGTAGGTAGCCATATTTGCATTTATTTTTCTACAATCCCTGGACTACCAGTCATGTCTCTCATCCTGTCCCATTTTGCTTGGAAAGCTTGTCAGTGCTTCCAGCAGTTCTTCAGACCCAGCCTGTCTGGCGTTACTATACATATGGTGATGTAAGTGTCCACTGCTATACAGAAAAATGAACTTCTGAAAGGGATAAGTGAAAATCACAAAAATGTCATCTTCGCAAATGGAACTGGTGAAGAGCCCTGTGAGAATATTGCCAGCTCCTTTCTGAGTGTTCGAAGTCAGGCTGGTTGGAATTTTGAACAATCTGATCTAGTGAAAGATGTCCCTGCCCATGGCAGGAGGGTTGTGCTACATGATCTTTAAAGGTCCCTTCCAACCCAAACCGTTCTATTCTGTTCTACTGAATATTTCTTTTGACACTTCCTCCGTACCTGTAAATTATAGATTGACAAGGAATCTACTATGTCCAAAGCAGGTGGCTGCACCAAATCTACATATTGGGAACCTGTCCATGCTGAATCAAGCTGTCTGCCTGGAAATTGTCTGGGAAATTACTCCTTGACCCAGGCCAGAATTTTACCACAACCAGCTTCATAACGTAACAATACAGACAATTTAAATCCATTGCCCAGGAATCCCTTAACTCTTAATTTATTAGTATATCTCACAGATTATTAACAAAAGGAAGTCTCTCACTTCTATCATGTTTTGTAACCAGAGATACTTTGTTTCTGAGTGTTTTCAAAACACAGGGAAGGAATATCTAGGTCTTCCAATATTTCTTTTATCTAAGAATTTTAAGCAGCAATCAATCACTATTTGGAATTATTTGGAATTATTTGGAATGATTGTGATTGAGAAACGTCTTCCATTGTGCAGGCCCTCAAATGTGTTAGTGTGTGACAGGTTTGTACTAACCTTTAGCTGCCCTCCTTCTGCTCCGATAGGGATAGTTATTCCGATGTGTGTCTCATTGTGCTCCAGTAAGTAGTTCTTCTCCTCTGGGTTTACTATGACTTGACCATCGACTCCCATTAGAATGTTTTTAGACAAAAAAGTGGATTCTTGAACCACTAACGTGGGGATAACACTTGGCACAGTCCATGTTAGCGCAGTATCAGTGAATCTGGTGCCATCTGTTGAGTTAGACAGACAGGCCCAGAAGGATGGGCGATTGGAATTACCAGTGGCTCTTCACTGTGCAGTGGCTGTTGTTCCCTGACTCCTTGTCACCAGGGTGCATTTACAGCTCTCACTGCTGAAACACCCTGTAGGATACTCGCCAACTGATGGCTATTTTGTCACAGGAACCCTGGTGCTCAAAGTAGACTTGAATTGTATTGGGCGAGTAATTAATTTATTCAGAAGGACTGACAGTCGTGCTCCCAGTTGCCTGCTCTGTTGTCCTTCTGGTCCCAGAAGTTTTGCCTTAGTGGCAAAAGGAGTGGGGCACAGCCACCTGTTTGGGCCTTCTCCTTGAAATATGGGCTTCAAGATCATGACAACGTAAAACACCCTGCTTCCTCATCAGTTGTTCAAATTAATGCTGTTCTGCAGGAGGCAGAAGGTGCAGCCACCACTGTTCTGCAAACAACCAGGCTAGTTCTGTCTCTCCAGAGAAGAGGACTAGGTGAATCCCAATGATGCAGAGCTGCATCCCCTGCATGCAGTTACGTGAGAGCCAAGGCTGTGGGGTTAGTCCAGGGGAGGCTCCCTGGCCCTTCTGCAGCAGTTTTACTTGTCTCCAGTTCACTGTATCTAACGTGGGGGTTTGAGAAACCAGAGATGAGGCACAACACTGCATTGGGAACACAAGTAATGTAGCATCACAGCAGGGAACATGTTTGTCCGGGACTAGAGCCACGGACTCTTAGCTCATGTTGCTCCGAGGGCAGCTTGTAAACCTCTTCTCTTACAGAGTAGGTCACAGGGAAATGCGGAGACTGTGCTTTCGGCTAGCTTCTTAGGCAGTTATTTTTGGTGAGCAAAGGAGAAATCCTTACCAACAGGACAGGAGACAGTCGTGTCAATCAGCAAGAGCAGCCACCGCTGCCTGTACATGGAAGTGGAAGTCACCATGTTCATATTTACACCACTGACCTGTTGGGATGCAGGCAGAAGAAGAGAACTGATGTCCCAGTGGCAGTGGAAAGAGCACAGTTTTGTCTCCGACTGAGAGCAACAACTCACCGGGCTGACGTCCGACTCGTTGCTGTGGTAGGGTGCACGGAGGTACACTCGGGACAGCGTATTATTGAAGCTGTAGCCCAGCTTTCCTGCATCGCTTACCGTTATTCTCTTTCTCCCTGATGGAGAAACAAACATCAGTTGCCATAGCTGGTATGCAACATTTTGAGTCTGTAAGAGAGAGATGAGCTGAATGAGACCTCAGTCTAACAAAGTGTCTTAAAAAACTATGATATTTCCTTTTAGAAGCTGGAGTAACTGGAGTGACGCTGGGCACTAGTAGTCCACTGCAGCCAAGAAACACCTTTGTTATATATGAAAGTAAGGATTCTATAGCTCTTTAAGGCACCTTTAGAGATATTCTTATAGCAGCCCTGCAAGAAACTTAAACTGGTGGCCTGGAACAAAGCCCCTTGGGCAAAATTCCTGTGCTGTTAATAAAATGATTGCTTTCATGTCTGTTGATTGCTGGAGCAGTCCAGAGGCCAAATGACAGACTACCTTTTATAATACGTAGCCGTACTGTGTCAAACAAAAGAAAGAGATACATCTGTAGCGGTGTAGAACAGAGTCTTCTGAAATGATAACCGTTTGTGAGGATAGTCGAAAGGAAAAATGGGCATAAGGAGCAAGTAAGACATAAGAAAAAGAATACTTCCCCCTAATACTTTCCAGCCTCAAATAATTTTCAGCTCAGTGACTCCTGAGCTATCTGTAGCTTCTTTGTATTCTGTATATCTTACTGGATTTCTCTTCAGTCAGTTTTTCCAGGCTCTCCTTGAGATCAAGCAAGCTTTTAGCAGCAACAACATCTTTTGGCAAGAAATTTGACAGATTCACTACCCGTTGTGTGAAGAACCACCTACCTTTGTTTGTCTTGAACCCGGTTTCCACTAATGTAACAAGCATGTGTCTCTGTTCTCCCACCTAAATGTCTTCTCGCAGTCTAGAGCTCTAAGAAAACTTGAGAGGCTTTTCAGTACTTGATGGCATCTTTGCCATCTCCTTTTTTTTTTTTTTTCTGTCAGGGATGGACCTATGCCCCGAGAATGACTCATGAGATCAGCGAGAAGAGGCAGGCTAGGAACTGTTAGGAAAGACTCGCCGTCATACCTCTGGCAGCGCTGACATCCACGCTACCGTGTAGTCATTTGAAACTGCAGGGACATCGGTCTTCACTGACACCTGGGGACACAGAGGAAATTATTTGGTAACAAACAAATCTTTGGCACTATTACAGACATGGGGAGCAGACAGAGGGCTTTCAGATTTCTTATCCAGCATCTGTCGGGATTTAGCAATTTACATTCACTGGAGATAAAGCGTTTCCAAAAAGGTTCTCGATAGTGGTAATTTCTGTGGCCTTAAAACGGAGATTAAAGCCATTGCATTAGTGGTGGTGCAGGTACAGTAGAGGGAAAACTGTGTATAACCAGATAAATCAAAAGTCCTGTTCCATATCTGGTAAGCTGTAAACTAGATCCCACTCCGGAGGCTTTCAGGACCATATGAGTCTCTCCACTGGAGGCACAGAGAAACAGGCTGTTGGCTGTGGTGGGATTGATTCCCTCTTCCCGTGCAGCCTGAACACCTGAAAATGCAGGATCCCCAGTAGTTAAGGTAGATGTTATGGTTTAATGCTTGCCAGCACGTGCTGCAGCGTGAAGCAAGCTCTGGACACTGAGCTGGGAGTCAGTGTTTGCCCCAGACACCTGTACCACGGTTTCAGTCTGTTGCAACAGCCAGACATGAGTACACAGCCTCGTGTCCTAGTAGGAGGAGTATGTTTTCTTTGTCCTGCCTCTAGCAGATGCATACGAAGGGCAGTGAAGTCTGTTTTGTTCAGTGCCTTATTTCTACGTTAGTGTGTAGATGCTGGTAGCAGGCTGGACAGCCGATTCATATCTCTCAGCGGGAGGCAGGTTCTGCCTCACTGGTGATGTCTGAGAGTCGTGTGACAGCAGGGGTGCAGCTCTGCAAACTCCAGGTTTTATTATTTCAAATATAAGGACGACTTTCTCACAGATGCTGCAGCACTTTATCACGTAAAAATAAAGCTCTCATGAGCTAAACAGGTTGGCCTGCCTGGATGCTGATTTGCTTGTAGTGGCTTGACTTACATCATCTGTACACTTAACTGAATTTCACTGCATGCGAAATACCTATGACATGTAAATCTGTTAGTAATAAGCATCTTCCTGTACACCCTCTGCTGAATAGCAGGTTGCTATTATGCCTGGTAAATAGTGTAGAAACAACTTCTGACAGGAATATGTGGAGGTTGTTGTGCCTGGCAGGGAGCTTGGATGTAGCTTCACCTTCTGTGGGAGAGCTTTTACCTCCATGTAGTTTTCTTCACACAGGATTTCTCTTGAAGCCCAGAAAGAGTAGGAGCAGTACATAGGGTACGTGTAGGTCACAGCTGCCCTCATGCTTGAAAATGAGGAGACCTTGATGTTCACAGTCAGTGAAAACAGCTCATCTGCCTGGCAAGAAAAAACAGGCAATTCAGCAGCTGGTGTGGAAGGTCCCAGGAGGGGCTGTGTGGGACTGTCCATCCAGTGTTCCATTTCCAAGAGGGGTTTACAAGGCTGAGAACACGTTGAGAGCTCTAGTGGCAGTTCCTCCAACATCCCACCCTGTCTTACTTAAGCAGTTTGTGATCAGGGGCTTTCTGAGTCATAGACATGGTCTCAGCACTTATGGCCTTTGCCTCAGATCAAATCTCAGCACTATTCTTGCCATGGTATCAAGGAACAGGGGGAAGATATGGCCTTCCTCACTGTGTTGTTCACATTCCTCCCATTCATGACTGCAATGTGCCTCCTCATGGAGAGAGAATACTGGAGCTTTTAGTTTGTTGTAGGTAGTTCGGATCTGTCTTACATTTGCTGTTTAGTGTCTATCTTGACTAGTTTCACTAAGAGTTCCTCTTGGTTCTTTTGGCTCTCCGGGAGCCAAACATGAAGCCGTGGACTGGGCTTCTATCTGACTTGGATATATATTTTTCTACAGAAAAAGGCAAAACATTTCCAGAGAAATTCCTAATCTGTAAATCCTGGTCATTGCACAGCACACTGTACACCCCCCATTGTTGTTAGCATAACCTCTGCCCATACAGTTTTACCTTATTTTTTCTGTGGGGCTTCCAGGATCAACCAGACTAAACATGGACAAGCAATGAAGTTTCTACTCTGATATGTTCTGTTTTTAGGTTCTTTTCATCTCCACTAACATTTAGAAATTAGAAATCCAGGCCACACTTTTATACATATTTTAGGAAGGGGTGAATCACCTTCCGGAGATGCCTGTTTCTCTCCATTGACTATTGTGGAAGCATAAACAACTAGTTTAGACTAGACATTATCTTTTAGATGGCTAAAGTTACATGAGACAAATCTGGGTCTAATAGATGTGTGTGATCTACGTTCCTAGGCATGTGTTAACAGGCACATTACCACACAAATTAAGCCAGGAAAAGATCTGCCAGAATCACACAGCAAATGTTGCTTTTTCAAGCAGATGCCTACTTCTTTCCAGAGAGGCTTTAAGAAACTCTCTGGCAAATCAGCAGCTACAAGGATATGCTTGAGAACTGGCAGTTAGTCAGCAACATTAGGCTAAGTGTCATTTCATGTAGAGAGGAAATCCCATGTCAGTCACACTGAACAAACCTCGTACTGGAGAGCCATTGCTTGTTCGTTTCTACACACCATCAACAATAAATCCTTGTGTTCACTGCTTCTTGAGTTCTCCAAATAGGCCATTGGAATGACATATAATATCTCAGCCTTGTCTTTTTGGAGAAGATGTACCGTCTGAAGTTGTTTTCAGCCCATCTCTGGGTCTTACCTCGTTGGTGACGTGACAGCCAAGCACCGATGCGCGGAACACGGGGTTGCCCCACACATCTTCTGACAGGACATAGCCACAGCGAGATGCCAGTTTCTCATCCAGCAGAATGGGGCCAGCATAAGGATCTACAGAAAAAAGGAATGAAGTGTGGAATGGAAAGCTTGGGGCATGTCAGGAGGCAGAGTGGTCCTGAGGCCCCTCACGCAGCTCTCTTCTGGAATAGCTGGTCTGGGGGCTATCCGGTGATGTGTGCTGTTAAGGAGCTGGTGTAGCTGTGCTGGTGTGTGTTAGAGTGCATGAGACAGTCTGGCATGTCTCAAGCTCACCCACATCATGTTCACTTTAATACCCATTTCCTTGTGACCAGAAGCTTGTGCTGCAGCCACCTTGAAGTACTATTATGGAGAGTGTCTCTCAGGCATCACACACATTTCTCCCTCCCTGATTTTACTCTCTAGAAAAGAGTTACGGGCTATTAAGCTCATCCATTTCTAAAAATCCTCAAGTCATGCTAATCTGATGCTCATTCTGATCAAAAGATGCAGTCATGGACCTATTTTGGATGGGCGCTTCTACAAATTGGTCAGGTTTCTGCTCACGTCTGCTTGGCAAGGCACTGCCTGCTCTTAAACCTGTGGAGGAGGCGAGTAGAGGCAGGATGGGAGCTGGTTGTGCTAAGCTCTTGCTGCTGGTGGAGTTAATAACATCATATTCTGTTAATTATCTGCCTTCTGATTAAGGAATAATTTTAGTCTTGGGTTAGTCACAAGAATCTGTACAAATAGATAGGGTTTAACTAGCTGCCATTGTAATTTCTAGATTTGTCTGTCATCTTTGTATGTTGAACAGTACTAAGAACTGCTGTTTCAGTAGATGTATTCTTGCAGCCAGGATAGACTAAGGAGATAAGTGAGAAGAATTTTGGAAGAAGAGGGAATAGCTTTTATGAGACCAACTGATAGAGCTGGAAGAAATGAACAACCTTTTTGTGCCTGAAGGCTGGTCTGTTTTTTCCAGCGATATCAGTTGCTCTCATAAATGCTATCACTTCCCTCCACACCCTTGCTGTATTTGACTTTTTCAGTTCTGCCTCCAAATCAATTGAAAAAACCCAAAACCCAGAAAAAAGTGGACTGATCTCAACAGAAAGAAATCTGGTTTGGGGTGAAATCACATACTTTGTTCAATCTGTTGTGAACATTTTCTGGTTTTCATTTTGGTTAAGTAGATTTTTGTTTTCCTGAGCAAAATGGAAACCCTTTGTTCAATCTGAAATAGGGTATTTAACTGCCATTGTAATGTTAAATAAAAAGGAAATTAAAATAAAAAAATCCTTTAATTGCTGCAGCACTCAACACTCATTGAGAGTATATTTTCTGGGTATTACCCAGCCTACACTGCTGTTGTCATTTGTGGTGTGCAGGACATATCCAAGCTGCAATGTCACCTTTGTTTTCCCAGCTAGACATGTGTAAGAGCTCAACAGAGGAAGGAATGAAAACCAAATGTCAGTCCCTCCTCCCCAGACCGTCTTTGCTCCTTTCCCAGCATGTTAGTTGTAGGAGGCAAAGGGGACTGTGGCTGTAGATATGAGCTTTACCCATCTGTAGGGATATTGGCCAAACTGAGGTGTGGGAGGCCAGGTCTAGGATGTTCTGCAAATTCTTTGGGGTCAGTTATCAATTATCATATAGATGGCAGCAGCACTCAGATCACAGACACTGTGATCCCTGAGGTGATTCCCTGGCCTTCATGGTTCTCAGGGCAGCCACTTGTGACTCACCGTTGATTTCCAGCTGGAAGAACTTTCCCTGGAGCAAGTGTTTATTCAGTTTCATCCAAAAAATCCTGGAGCGGCAAGTGCTCTCTACAAAACCTGGTGGGAGCACATATAGAGCAGATGAGCCAGAAGGGCTGGAGGGCAGAGGCACTTATTTTTACAAACAAAATAACAAAATTCTCATCCTTGCCTCTCCCCACTAGCCTTTTATCACGTTTCACCAACCTGGAGGAGCCATCTGCCTCCCTTGTACCAGCCAAAACAGCAAGAAAAACAGCCAGATCCTGCAGCATAAGTACATGAACAAACGATGGCATGAACAGAGAAAAAAAAAGGTCAAGATGGAAAATGAACGAGGCAGCAACCAAAGCCTCATTACCTGCATAGTGAGTAACCCACAGACTCCATCTGTCCCCAGAAACCTGTGCACGGGCTGCAAAATCCTCCTCCCTTTGAAGCAAAGCTGACCCAGCTGTGGAGAGGGAACTCGGTCAGACCCAGGAGGAAAGGTGTTGCTGACCTTTTACAGCAGACACCGTCCTATCTTCTCCAAACCTTGTGTGTGAATCAGGAGAGGCTGGTGGCTTCTGCGGTGGGGAGACGCCTGGGCTGAATCCTGCAGTGTCCTCCAACGTTATCTGAGCTCCTGGCAGGGGGAGGCAGGTCTCCTCTCTCTGGGAGGGCAGAGCACCCTTCTGCCAGGGCTTTACAAGGTCAGATGCTGCTGCTGAGCCTAATTTTAGTAGAGTGCAGCAGAGGGTGCTCGGTGCTTTCCATCAGACCCTGGGAAGTAACCACATTCCTTACAAGACAGTTGGGTAGCTTTGGCTTCAGGTCTTAGGAGCACATGATGCATTTCCCCGGAGGTATTTTAATTTGGTCTACACGGGAAATACATTTTTGTTTCTGTGAAATGTCCCGGTGACCCAGCCGTGCCAGAGATAACAGCAGTTCTTTGGCAGCTACACGTTTTTCTTTTGTGGATTCAGTTAGGTCGCCCTTTGATTTGTTTGATTATTGGAGAGTGTTTTGGTGAAAACATCTTGTTTTTAGAAGTGCTCTGATATCACTGAGTTGGTCAGACCATGTGCGGGGTCTTTACATGGCCAAACATATTGACTGGGAAGAGAAAGTCCCTGAGCCTGGTGGGAGCTGTGGCGATGGAACTGCAAGTGCCCTGGGAAGCAGAAGTGGTGAGAGGTTTGACGAACTGAAAATACAGCCTGTGTGGCATGGATGAGCTACGGTGGGGTGAGAAGTAAGGGCCATTTACATTGGCATCTTAGCGATTTTGAAAACAGGGGTCAATCTCCTTTTGGTCTGCATTTTGGGACATTACCCCATCATTCTTGCCTCATTTGGGTTCACATGCAGGGGATATGCTGCTTTTACAGTACACTTCAAGCCGCTTTGGGATGGACAAAAGCCAGTGGGCATGTCCACTCCCAGGACACATTGCAGTCAGTGTAATTTCCTCCTTTGCCCCCCTGTCCCATGAGACCTCTGTAGTAACAGCAGAACCCACACCACCGCCCTGCCAGACACGCGTTATACGGCAGGGAGCTGGTGACCACCCTATGTGAGTCCTCTGGAGCAGAGACCCAGGGCTTTAGCAGTCTCCTAATTAACATCCTTTGGCCACAGGAACCTTTCTTATTCAGTGGGAGCTGAAAGTCCAACTTCTGCAACAAACTTCTCGTGAGCCCACGCTGGACTCGCTGCATGAACCTGGCCTGAGTTAACTCTGTGTCCCTGGGCTCAGAGTGACTCTTCATTGAATCCAGCTGGGGCTGGAATTCAGCTGGAAATGGCGGTATTCAGATACCACAGCGATGAGTGTGGTGTAACAATGAGATTTCGAATTTTCAGTGAAAACTTCAGTGTATTTGGATAGCAAACCATTCCAATTTTGATAAACCGCTTCCAAGAGCCATGTAGCATCTCTCTGAGATACTGAGAGTCAAGGTCTGAGGGAGACAAGTTTGAGAGAGCATGACTGCATTTTATTAATGAACAGCCAAGCATCAGGACAGGTACACAACTGCAGTTAGCTGCTTTCTTTGCACAAGCAGTGGGGAGATGAATTTCTGGATCTTTGGACAACTCAGAGCATCGTGATTACTCTTTCTGGCATTAATCATAGTTCTAAATGTGGCAGAAATGACTTTGGATGTGACATAGCAATTGTGGTCAGTGTGCAATAGCCAGCTCTTGGCCTCCTAGTCAACCAAGCAAAGCAAAGCAAGTCCAGGTCAAACGCTTTTGGCTTCCAAGGATCTCTTAAGTGCTGCAGAAAGCTTTGTTAGCATTGGGCGGCTGGAAGCAGCGGCTGCTTGTGGTCCCTAAAGTCCCTCTGGTACTTATTTTAAAGGTAGGGAGGATAAGCTTCTGCATTCCAGGTTATTATGTTTGTCTACTCAATTTTCTGTGCTGTTTTGGTTGTATAAGAGCACCCATCTTAATGTTGTTGTAGGGTAATAAACAGCTGCTGAGTTTCAACGTTGGGGTGATGGCATGCTGTGGTGGATAAGATGATTCATGTCTTGGGTTCTTTTGAGCTGAAAGGTATCGTATGAATGTAATGTTTTGGTTTCTCTTTTATTCCTGCATGGGTTTGGAACTGGGTTTGGTATTATATAAAGTGATTGAAAGTTTAAAACCAGCCACTTGAAGCAGCATGCGTATAGCACCTCTCCCAGCAAGGCTTGCTTTTAGTGGTGGAAAAAGGCTCCAGCCCATTGAGTCATGGTGTTTGTCTTTCTGTTGTTCTGTGGCACTGAAATCTCCATGTTACCTGAATGCTACAGAAAAAGACTTTTTCATTTTTTCTGTCCCAAGACTTTTAATAATAAACTTCTTTTTCTAGTTGGTTAAAATGCAAGGAAGGTTTTATTTTTGTTTGTTTTCAGTGGGTCCCATGTGACAATTTTAATTCTCATAGTTTGATACTTAGTCTGAGCGTGTGATAAAATAAAATGGCACTCATAGTTGGAAAAGAAAAAACTAGTGAACATTGGGAAATGAAAGGGGATGAAATCCAGTTTTAATGTACCAAAAGCAGAATCTTCGCTTACACAAAGCCGAGAGAAACCAAGATAAGGGCTCCCCGTCCTCCTTGTCCTCTTGCAGCTGCAGGACTTGTAAGTTTGAAATGGAGATAGAAATATTGGTATGTCAGTATTTCTAAACCTAAAAAATAGCTGTCCAAGAGGCTGACCTAAGATGTAACAAACAACTAGAGAGATCCACTGAGAAAGTTTCAAGAAGGTGATGCTAGAGGAGATGCTTCTCCATGGGAAGAGCTGTGCCTTGGAGTAACCTGGGAATTAGACATCCAGGTTGTGGGTCCGGTGGGTGAGAAATGGGAGCCATGCTAACCTTTATTTCTAAGAAACTTTTTCTCAGGATGTGTGTCTGTGAGGCACAGAGAAGTGCAAGCGACCACCTGCAGGGTAGAGCTCTTGTTCTAAAAGGGGCTTTATCACCTTGGCATGGATGTGAGCCTGAGCTCTGCTCCCACCTGCAGACACCAGGAGCTCGTCAGTGCATTCAAAAGACTTTGAAATCCTTAGGGCAAAAAATAACGTATAAGGATAGTTCTGGTTTCGCTTCATATCGTACCACAAGATAACCTCACTAATGCGGCTGAAATGCTCTGGTTTTGTGCGCACACAACGTGTTTCGGAGGGCTGAGCCCTTACCGTTGTGTGCAGATGGTGCAAAGGAAAATACACCTTGTAAAGAACAACTGTAAAATAACCAGCTCAAAGAGGCAATTTCTTCCTATACCCGTGAGCCAGTAGTTGGCTCGTATCCTGTACTGTGAGGGATAGCATTCCTCATTTGTTATTTTAAAATTATTATTATTATTATTGTCTGTATAATGTGTGTTTAGAAAATGTCCATGTGTTTATGCCAGTTTTATCTTTAAAATGTGCCACACTGAAATTCATATGAATTCCAAAAAGCAACACTTGCTATCATTGCACGCCACTAAAATCATTAGTGATGGAAAAAGCGCAAATAAGCAGACCTGTAAAATGATGGGCTTTTATTCTTTTTTTAATGTGCTGTTGGTGTTAATTTCTGTGTGCCTGTAATGTTTGTGTTCACTGCAACCGAACAATAGAATTTTGTTTTTGTTCTTTGTGTAAATTAAAAACATCTGTTCTCTTTATACGAAAAGTTGTTTTTTAAAAGAAGCTGGTCTGATCTAACTAAACACCAATGCTGTGTCCACAATGAGTTACTATTAATATTTGGGAAAGGCAACCATCCAAAGCAAGTGTAATGTCAAATCACTGGCGGGAGTGCATATTTATTGCTCAAAGTGACAGATAAAAATGCAGAGGTTACAAAAACAAAATTCTTGTGGATGACTAATGATGCATATATATGCCCCCAATGCCCCATCACCACGTTTACAATTGACGGGTTGCTCTCCGCTGCCTCCTGCTCCCCAGGAGTAATTGACAAGGGACTGGTAGCTTGGCACCCCGCCTGGAGAAGTGGCGCTGCTCTCACCTTTCCTCCATCAGACCCTGCATGCAGCGACCTTCGGGGCACGCTGGAATCTGATCTCTCTATTTAATCTGCCTCACTTTTACCCCACCTCGCTCTGGTATTTGACTGCATGGGTTTATTTTCAGCCAGAGGCACGTGACTGGTTTTCCCTTCTGTGCAGGTGGAGGAGGTGGAGCATCCTCTGCACCTTTCTGTAGTGCCTGTGATGCCAGCATGATGCGGGTCCTCAGAGTTCTCTGTAAAGTCCTGGTATGAAGGAGCTGGCAGCTCCAGGCAGGAGTCTGTCAACTTTCTCTTGAGGAGCAGTCCCGCGTTCAGCAGCACTATTGCTGAAGTAGCTGCAGGTGATCTCAGAGAAAAAAATATACTATTTGTCATCAGGGGTCTGAGAGGTGGCTATGTAGCCTTGTCACTAATTTACTTGAGCACCTCAAAGATGATGAAAGTGTCCTCACAGACAGATGTCTTGGGAAGGAAATAGATCTCATTAACCTTTCTCGATGAAGGGCCTGATTCAAGAAAGCGTTTCTATTGGTTGCAGCAGTTAAGCCTTTGCTTAAACCTCGTTTATTTCAGTAAGATTTAAACACAAGTAAACCCTTTCCAGACCCTGGGCATGCAGAGCCCAGACCCACTTCTCCCCTTCCTGCCACCTCTGGTGTCCTGGGCCAAGGGTGTCCCAGCCTTTCACTGGCAAGTACCAAGAAAAAAGCTTAACTGTGTTGCAGAATTAGATATTTTGTCGAAATGGTTGTTGCAGTCAGTGCCACAACAGATATTGATTTCTTATCAGCGTAACTTCTCCACTCCCTCTTAAGATGCCCCATCCCAACATGTCCTTCCCCTTTCCTCCTGCAGACGAGCCCTGTGCTCCTGACTCTCCCCATACCCTTTTCCATGACTACACCTAATACCTGTATTATTCGTCTCCATCTCTTTCTATGGCATCTCTACTCTCTCTCTGGTTCATCCTGCAGCATCCTCCCACCCCATTCCCGACAGGTACCCACGCTGGCCGCAGCCCGGGCAGGCGGCTGCTCCCGCAGACACCAGCTATCATCAGCCGGCCAGTGGTATTTCACCTCCGTCTCAGACACCAACAGCCGCCTCCAAGATCCAGCTGAGTGCAGAACTTGCTGAGTCACATTTTCACCACAAAAACACTCATGTGCTTCCCGAGAGTCGTGCAGTTATAGGCACGGCTTGGCCGGAGAGGAGCAGACAGCTCTCACCCTGAAGCACATCCAGGAATGCTGGCAAGAAGTCGCATTTTACTTCCTATCTCGGGTTACGGCAACACGGGTGAGGACTACAATAGCTTGAAATCCCTGGCAAGCTATTGCTGTACATCTGTCTAAGATGATGGCCAGCATGGACAACTGTGGGCTTCGGCCCATGACCAGTGTGAAGCACTTTGTTCCTTGCTGAGCAGCTGTCATTAACAGTGATCTGTGAGGTTACTTCTCGGTTTCACTTGGTGATTCTCATGGCTGCTCTCTTCTCCTGTGAGATCTCCATGCTTACCTGTATGGCTGTGGAGGTGATCTACTGCTTGGCCTCAGCGACTCATCATACTCGTCATTTTGCTGTCAAGGGGGCACATGTTGTTTCCATCAGCCTGACGAGCTGCAGCCCCCCACATTCCCTGGGCCAGGGGCAGCCGCAGGGACAACTGCACTTCTTTCATCTGTAAAATGGGCCCAGCACTTGCTCCTCAGGATGGTTATGAGAGATTAGCAGTGAATGCTTGCAGGGTGACTTGAGACAGGCTGTAACTCACCAGGTTCACCCCATGAGCTGAAGTCTGTTTGGGAAGATGATCTGTGGAGTCATGGCCTCATATTACTGGCAACTTAAGTGGCCTTTCTATGGGCAGAAATTGGTGAATTATATTGGTGCTGCACTACAGGAGCTGGGTTCTGTGTTTCACGGGACCTGTCAGACTTGCCTTCCTCTCAGTAGGACCTGGCCCTTGTGGTCCACAGTGAGGGGTAGAGTAAGGTGCAAAGCCAGCTGCAGCGTCCTCTTTTGTACCCTTGCTGGTCTGGTTGCTGTCAGAACCAACTCTGATGCCGATTGTCCTCAGTTATCCAGACTGATCTTATACATGATGCTGGTGTCACCTGCAGCCATGACACGTGTAGGGGTGTAGGGGTAGGACACGAGCTGCCTGGGCTGACCGTATTTCAAAGAGCGGCATTAGGAGCAACAGCTGCCCACAGCTTTGAGGGTTCTTTGCCCCCTCTTTGTTCTCCTGACAGTGCAGCCGTGGTGTGGCTGGGACAGTGACAGTGCCACAGCAGCGGTGCTGTCCCTCAGCTGGCCAAGACAGTCATCCATGGGAGGGCTCAGATGTCCTGCAAACCCCCTGACCGCTGCTTGTGGGAGCAGTGCCAAGGAGCTGGGGGCAGCAGGGGTCACACAGAGCTGGGATCCGTGTGTGCAGTAGTTGAGGGGCAGCTTTGCCACAAAACCAGCACCTATGCTGCCCAAGGCCAACCCCAGCTTTCCTGGAAGAGGCAGCATGGACACGGGGCTGCTGGCACCAGACCCTGTGCAGATGCTGCTCTCCAACTCCTTCCCAAATGCTTTTAGTCCTCCCTGGGCCACCACAGAAAAAACTACAGATTTTCACCAGTCTTTTCCCACCCCTGGTGCACTTGTGCTGTGGGTGCTTTTTTTGCCTGTTCCCATTAGGTGTCTCCCTTTTCCTCCTTATGAACCAGCTGTATCTGTGCGTAGTCTGGAGGTGATCACCCTCAGGCACTGGTCTGAGTTGGGCCACCAGGGCTCAGGGCCATCCTTTCCCTCCAAGGCTGAATTCCTGGCTTGGGCCGTGTTGCTGGATTTTACTCTGGGATCTTTGTGCAGGGAATTTCCTTGGTGGGACAAGGAAGTGAGATCTGCTGCCAGCCTCACTGTGCAGGTTTATGTCCCCCTCTTTTCCCAACTCCAAGGCTGCTGCAGTGTGCTCCTCGAGGGCTCTTCATGGTTTGGGGCAGTGAGCATCTCCCCCTGAGGAAGTGGGCAGTGGCAAATTGCAGAGTATCCATACAACTTATTTGCAGCTCCACATCGATGGAGTTTCTGGCTAAGCCAAGATTTCCTGCCAGCAGGAAAGCAAGCCAGTAACATGGAAGGAAGGTGTAGAGGAGGCCTGTTGCCTTGTCACAGGTACTATTTGCTATCCTTGATTTGGACCCAGAATGTTCCCCTGTGTTACAGATGCATGAAGAAAACATGTGCAGAGTGATGCCTGATAGCAAGCCAGGCGTGAAGAGGCCTGCCCCCCTCCCTAAATCCTGATGTGAAATGATGGCAATGATATTCCTGAGCCTGTATATGGGGAGAAAAAGACCCTCTCAGCAATGGGATGGATGTGAGGCTTTTCTCTCTCTGCAGCTGATTTCTAACACTACCTCTGCTCTGATCAGTTTGGGTCCCTGTGTAGCCCCTCTGACATCCCATGGAGCTGCCTAAAGTTATTCAAGTTTTGTGCATCTTGACACTGGACACAAGTTTCTGCAGTTTTGATAGTAACTGGTGCTCAAAATATAGCAGGTTATGAAGGCAATAGCAGTGCAGCACCCTGTGTGCTGCGTCATTCATAGAGATCAACCATTTACTGCCATAGCTTGCCCCTCATCCTTAAAACACCTTGCACAGAGATTTATATGGCACTGTAAGTTTTGCAGCTGATTGCATTTTTCTATTCTTAATTCACATGCCACAATGAAGTGGCACCACTGGCACTCCTGCAGTACACAAATTTCAGTCATCTTGTCATCATTTTGTAGAGACGAGGACTTGAGACTAAGACAGTATCCTAAGATTTAGGTGCTGGAGTGGAACATCTTTGCAGAAGTATTTTTTTAAACTTTATTTTGACTTTTATTTATTTATTAATTCTGGGCATGGGCTCCTGTTGTTGGCAGTGCTGTGAGTTCAGCTGTCACACAAGCAAGCTTTTGCCCCAGCTACAGCTGCATCTATAGTCTTTGGGATAGGCTGACTTATTTAAACAACATGTAGCATCTGGTCTCTGTGGCTTGGGCGACTTACCGGAGGTCACACAGCAGAGACTGGAAATCAGCCCAGCCCTCCTGCCTCTGATCTCTGAGCTCAAACTTTTGCAACTGCTTCTTCTGTCATGGAGTAATGTCAGTGTCCCCAGGCAAGGGAAAGATCATATAATAGCTTGAGCCAGGCTGGGGAGATGTGGAATGAGGCGACTGAAAAGTTGGGCTTGGAGGTGAGTGGTTGATGAGCTGAAGTCTGGCTGGTGGTCAGTGCTGAGTGGTGTTCCTCAGCTGCGGGTACTGGGATGGATAGTGTGCAACACCTTCACCAGGTGCCCCACGCACCTCAGGTGCCAAGCTGAGGGGAGCATTGGGCTTGCTGGAGATTTGATTGCCATTCAGAGAGACATGACTAGCTGAAGAAATGAGTCTATGGGAGCCCCACAAATCTCAACGAAAAGCAATGCAAAGTAAGTTCTGCATCTGAGATGGAGTAACCCCATGCAGTGCTGGCTGTGGGCCAACTGCTAGGAAGCAGCTTTGCGGAAAAGGACCCTGAAGGTCCTGGTGGACACCAAATGGGACAGGATTCCACAGTGTGCCCCTGTGGCAATGAGGCTACTGTGCACTAGCCTGTATCAGCCCAAGTGTAGCCAGCAGGTTGAGGGAAATTATTACTTTCTGTTTGTTGCTTGCTGGAGTACTGCGTCCAGTTTGGCCCCTTGGTACAAGAAGGACACAAACGAACTCAAATGTATTCAGCCAAGGCCACCGAGCTGTTTGGGGACTGGAGCACACAAGGTAGGCTGAGAGATCTGCGTTTGCTCAGCCTGAGGAATGGGGCAGAGGGGGCATCTCACTTTTGTGTCCAGCTGCCTAAAGGAGGGTTGCAGAGAAGATAGAACTGGGCTCTACTCAGATGTTCATAGCAAAAGGACAGGAGGCCATAGTCATGATCTGCAGCAAGGGAAATCCTGACTGGATATAAGGAAAAAAAATTACAATCAGTGGTTAACCACTGGCATAATTGCCTAGAGAGGCTGTGCAATCTCCACCTCTGAAGATTTTCAAAACATGACTGAACAAAGCCCTGAGCAACCTGATCTATCTTTGAAGCTCTGAGCACAAGTTTTGACCAGATGACTTCCAGAGTTCCCTTCCAACCTAATTTGTTCCATGACTCTACAATAGCTGGATACCTTCAGTATAATTCCCGCTGTATTCCCCAGTGAACTGAACGGAATCCTTTGTCAGTATTGTTTTCACAGGCACACCTTTCATAACCACCACATATATCACAAAAGAGAAAAAAAAAAAGTTCAACACTGAGAGGAAAAATTGAAGCAAAATAATGTGCAAGAGCTACACAAAAACTCCAGTGTCTCCAAGCTGCTGGTTGCTGCTAGTGTTGGCATGAGAGGAAGCATAAAGTGGATTAAGTGCAAGGACAAACAATCGGAGGCGTTCTGCTAGCAGTCTCCTGTCATCCTTCTGCTTCCCAACATGACAGTGATCCAAACTGTGCAGTCTTGGATGAGGCTCCAAGCACTGAATCACTTTGACTCCCCTGCAACGATCACACATAGAAAACAGACATGGCTGAGAGAGACTTGGGCCAGTTTATAAAAGGAAAGTCACTTTTCAACACAACCCTCCATGAAAAAGGATTGTTTGGTTTTGTCGCTTAACAAACACTCCGATGGTCTGATGAGAAACATACTTGTCAAGCTGAGTTTCCTTCCTCAGGCTCGAGGAAGGTAGGTTTAGGAAAGTCCAGTTGCTGCCAAAAAGTGGTGGTAGCTTTGAGATGGGATCTATCTCTTGATGGCCTTCCTCCCCCATGGCCCCCTGTCATGTTTCAGTACCAAGATGCTGCCTACAAGTGACAAAATTATCCTCCCTGCTGCCACAGCTGTGCATTGACAAAGTAATTTCTATATGGCATGAAAGCTTTTTTATTAGTAGAATATTAAAGCTGCAAAGCGAAACTCTCACGGTGATGTAATATTAATTCTGTTCTCTCATTAGTATGAAAAAGGATATCTCTAACTGGCATTGGCTCCTGTGTATGTTGGAAATGGACCCCAGGCTAGATCAGTCTCGTAACACAGCAGATGGTTAGTGCATGGGTGCTTGGGTGAAGAGCTTCTGGGCACATTTATATTGGTATTTTAGACTGTCACAGGGCACAGGTCACTTGCCCACTTCTGCCATGGGCAAATTTGTGCACTTCGCATATCCCGGGTACAGTCTGAGACTTAGCACAGGCAGATAGAAGATCTGCAGCAGGAGCTAAGAGTGTTTAACGCTATGGTTACAACCAGAGAAAGCTGGATTTTACTAGTGTAAATGCATTTCTGTGCTTGGTTCCTAGTCCTACTTGTCCCTGCACCTTAGACCTTATCCTCAGCCTTGATCACATCTTCCTTGACCTTTGCCTTCTCACCAGTCCGTTTCAGCCCTGCCTGCTCCCATTCTGCAGCGTGTCCCTGCCCAATGAGTTCTGCAATGATCCCACTCTCCTTCCCATTGCTTGCTTTGCCCCATCCTGTCTCTTGGATGTGGTTTAGTTCATCTTTTTGACTTACAGGCTTTCCCTGTATTCTTCAGTCATGATCTTGCTTCGCTTCACAACGGACTCATTACTCCTGTGGTGTCACACCTCATCTTACCTTCATTTTTACCCCCGATTCCCAGACTGACCTGACTAGTAGGCAGATCCGTGTTGATACAGTAAAGCTGTTTTCCTCAGGCTGCAAATCAGAGAAACACTTCAATATGTCCTTAAGTCTATCCCCCTCGGTGTGCTTAAGCACACTCTGCTGTTGCCCCAGGCGAGGAGGATGGCTGCCATTGAGCGAGGTGGGATCTCCCGGTGAGTTGATTTAGGCTCCTGAGCCATGTGGAACAGTTCAGAGCCTGGGCAGGACTGAAGTTAAATCACAGATGAAAACGGCGATCTGTCAGCAGTGCTTTTCCTGTTGTTGTTGTGGCCCAGACAGTTGTGCTGCTGAAAGGCCAAAAGTGACACATATGAAGAAAAGAGACCAATAAATAAAAGTCAAGGGGAATATTCAGTATACTGTAATCTAAGTAGTGAAACACAGGGAAAGAAAAAAGGGGTAGGCTTTACTAGTATGAACCTAATCTATGTTCAAGGATAACTCACTCTAGAAATTGGTGATATGGCACAACCTGAAGAAAATGGGTTTGCAGGCAGCTGTGCCTAAAGCTGGAATTAACACCAGCTCAGTCAAGGTTGCCCTTACTTGCACTTAGTATCATGCTGAATCCAAGATCTACATCAAAACTGTTTCAGCTGTGTTGGCCAGACTTTGAGACCTTGATAATCATTGTTTCCTTCTTTGCACCTCTGGAGTTGTTCTTTTGTTGTTTGAGGTTGTTTTTCTTAGCTCTTGCATGATTTGCCCTCCATGCCACCCTCCCCCCTGCCAAACAAGCAAACAAACAATAACAGCAACAAAACAAAAAGCAACTAGCATAAAACAAAATTTCGAAACAATTTTTTTTTATAAGTTTGAGAATATTCTCTCTGCTGAAATGAGCCCACATGAAGGTACAACACCTCACTTCTCTTGGCAAGGAGGAAATCACTAATTACTGGGCAGAGTCCCCTTATCTCTGGGATTTGGGCAGCTTCAGGCAATGACAGGTAGTTAGCAGCTCCATGGTTAGCAAGAACAGTTTCAAGCAGCACTTATAAGCATTTCTCACTCCTCTCACCCAGAGGAACCAAACTGCTACTACCTCCCACCTTGCTCCCTTCAAAGCCTTTGGATTTTGCTTGGCCATTGTAATTTTGAAGTTCCGCTCATTACATACATGCCAAATAATCCCACTTTAACAAGCTGAGCCCATTGACTCCAGAAGGACTGCTCGTGTGCTTCATCTTACATGTGTTTCCATGAAGCGCTTGACCGGGCTTTACCTTGGATTACCACCATGGAGATTGATGGGAAATCTGTTCAGAGGGCAAAAAAAATAATGAAGCATATGTCTAGCAGGATTTTATTCCAGGCTTAAATTATATAAACAGTCTTATAATAAGCATCTTTGGCAAAATCTGTTGCCCAGCTGTGCCACTTTCCTTGCAGTACTTCTATTCCTAGATCCATTCTGCCGAGATGTAGGAAATTTCTTGAAGCACCTAAGTAAGCACTTTCTTAGGTGGCACTGCCACAGCAGTCGGTAGAGAGGGGTCAGCTCCTTCAGACATTGTGTCCAATCTTCCTTCAGCTCTGCTCTAGAAGTGAAGATGAAGCCTTTTTCTGGGAAATTACGCAATTTTTTTCTGGGAAATGATGGAAAATTATGCAGGTGACGGAGCACCTGTTCTGTGGCGGGGGGCTTGTAGAGTTGAGGTTGTTTAGCCCGGGGAAGAGAAGGCTCTGGGGAGACCTTATTGTGGCCTTTCAGTACTTAAGAGTGGCCTATAGGAAAGATGGGGACAGATTTTTTAGCCCGATCTGTTACGACAGGACAAGTGGTAATGGTTTTAAACTAAAATAGAGGAGATCCAGGCTGGACATGAGGAAGAAATTTTTTTAGGATGAGGGTGGTGAAACACTGACCCAGGTTGCCCAGAGAGGTGGTGGATGCGCCATCCCTGGAGACAATCAAGGTCAGGCTGGACGGGGCTCTGAGCAACCTGGTCTAGTTGAAGATGTCCCTGCTCATTGCAAGGGGTTGGACTGGATGAGCTTTGAAGGTCCCTTCAAACCCAAACTGTTCTACGATTCTATGACTGTACTGGGAATTTACAATGACAGGGCTCTGGAACTACCATCGGTTAAGTCCCTGAAGCTGGGGGCACAAGGGGATACCCTCAGGTCATAATGACCACCTATAAACACAAGTGCCATTGTACCCAAAACTGCCCCTGACCTTGAGCTGGTTGTTGAAGGTTTCTGAGCTGGTCCTGCTCCTGCCGCAGCTCCTCGCGTGTGTCCTGAGCCAGAGCCAGGGGCTCGAGCGGGGCCGCGGGTGGCTGCAGCCGTCTGTCCTGTGTGCCCAGAGCCGTGAGATCAGAGTCTGAGCATCCGCAGCCTCCACGCCGATGGCTTTGCACCACACGTACGAACCAGATTGTTTTCAGTGAAGAATCATGTATCATGCAGCAAGTTAAAAAGGCAAAAATCTTGCCCTTCAGGAATTAATTTCTAGCTGTGGAAAATAATGGCTAACGTGTATCCACAACAACAACAACAAAAAGTAGAAAACAACCTCAAGAGTTAAATCTGATGAATAAAAAATACTGCATGAACTGTAGCTTAAGATAGTCACTACATTTGTTGAAATCTCTCTCACGCAGCATTTTAAAAGACTTAACATTTTTTAAAGTAATCTTTTCCCAGCTATTCTGTATTAATAACTATTTACATAATAAGTTACTGGTATATACATAACATACTTCTTTGAAGATATGCACTGGATAACTTGGAATAAATCCTACCTCATTTAATACAGATTTTCTGAGACATGTAGAAAAATGAGAGTCATGAAAAATCTGGGAAGAATTCAAATCTGATGAGAAACAAAAATATTATATATGATTAAATTTTCCAACCAGCTTTAATAAATACACTGATATTTAAAACAGAGCAAAACAGAATAGTGAGGTATGTCAACATTTTTCAAGGCTTCTAATCATTTTTCAGAACATAAATACTGCAAATTTATATCCAGTTATCATTATTTCTTTTTATTCTAAAAATGGCTATAAAGTAGTTGAAAAGGTAGAACAGTACTGGAACATGCTGTTAAAAGGTACCGAAACACCCAAATCCTCTTAACTACAAACAAAATAAAATGGAAATCACTATAATGATCAAATGATTTAAAAATTAAGCAAAATACAGCAAGAAAAATATTTTTTTTTATAGCAGGGAAGCGAAAAGCTAAAATAACATTTTCTATACGAGATTGAGGTTCATTAATAAGATAAATAATACTTTTGCCTTTTCAGTCCATATCATATGTATTCTAAAATGTACATTTTAAAAAATCCTGATTTTTTTGGCATTTCAACATTTGAACATATTTTCTGCTTGTAGAATTCAGTTCTTCATTCGGTGAATGCATGTTTTTAAGACACGGTACCTGAGGTTCTGGAAATATTTCATTATCTATTTCAGAGCACTCTTTCTAGACTGTCACTCATACTTTTAAAATTTAAACAGAGTTGAAATAGGGAAATTAAAGCAAAACAGAAAAGAAACTGAAACTTGAGTCACTTCAGCTGTGGCACAGCCTGTCTGTTGAAGGGGATCTGAACACTAATCACGTTGTTGGTTTACATCAAATTCCTGTAACTTTTGTCTGAGTCTTTACTGAAGCTGTTCAAATCAGTTTGTAAATGTAGATTGAAGGAGTAACTTATACCATTATCTTGACAGGCATCTCAATCAGGATAATTCATCAAAAATATCTATTTAAAGCTCCTCATAGAGGGAGAGTATTTAACGCTTTCCTTATTCAAATAAGTAATGGTCATTTACTAAGGAAATGGAAAATTGAAATACTTCTAAAAATATATATTTTCTAGAAAACAGATGTACTTAAGGTCTTACTAGCTTTCTTTGCATTGATGTGATAATGCATGACGCTTTCCAAGTTATGAATGAGCCTTTTAAAGCCTTTTAAAGCAACCTATGAAAATTACTTGCAAATTGTAAAGCTCAAATTTTTAATAAATAAATGTTTATTAAGATATAGTAAGAGAAACAGTGTCCATAATAACAGAGATTTATTATGACTTTAAAACACAGGTCCCAGTTCAGCAAATCCCTTTAAAATGTAGCTGGTAGATGAACAATTCCCTTAAATGAATGTATAATGAACTCTGTTGCTGCCATGAAGTTCAGACATCTAACCCAGGAATCTTTCCAGTGATTAATAAGTCAGGCGCTCACTTTCAGGGACCTGCTTTCCCACATGCTTCCAATTTATGTCCCGGGTAGGAGCGCAGGTTATCTGGCTCTTACCTCTTAACTTCAGGGATAGATTTTTTCCTGATGATTTTACTGCTCAGGTGGGCTTATTTGCAATTCTCAGTCAGATGGATCTTCTCATCCCCTTGTAACATCAAGAAGTCGAAATTGGAGGGGCTTGCAGTGAGGTGCAGGATGGATTTTTTACAAAAGATGCTAGTGCAGAGCAGAAAGCTGCTAAAAGGGACTTCCGTATAATGGTATGGAAAGAAAACCCTAACTGTTTGGAAAACCTTTATTGTCTAACAGGGCTTAATTCTTCTTTATAGAAAGAGCCCGAATGTTTTGCAGACAAGAGTCCTATGAAGTAGTTAATATGTTGTTACTTCACTGATGAAACTAAGGCACAGAAAACTTTTTTGCCTAGTACCACAGAGGCAGCCGGTAGAAAGGCTCCTGATCTCTGGTTCTGTAGTTCTCCCGATGGAACATGTACTCACTGCTTCTTCTTTTCTTGTGGACTTATTAATGTATTTGTATCTTGTAATAAATAGATATCTACGATATTCTTAAATATACTGGGGAAGAAAATGGGAGCAGAGTGTGTTAGTTTGAAACTGCCATTTCAGTAAAAACATCTTAATCTTTTTGGTTTGCCTGTAAAAACAGTGGAAATGCTGATGAAACAAGTGAAGGCACAACAAAAATAATAAAGTTTTTAGTATTTATGAGAGGGGGCTTTATCATAAATGCATAGACAATTGGACAGAAGGAAGAAGGAGAGAGTTTTGAGGCAATAGCCTCTCCTCGTGTCCAGTGGGTCACCTGGTTCCAGCAGGTTTGCCTGGGGGTGCCCAAAACACCTTTACTACGGAAGCTTAACCGATTTTTGGAGGAAGTTTTAGGCAAGTAAGGGCTGTTTAAACCTTTTCCAATTTAAAGGGCTGCTATTCAGCCCAGAAAGAAAATGATGAATTTTCCAAACAGCGAGATACAATGACAGGAATTGCACAGCAGCACTGGGGAATAAATACACGCGTCTCAGGCTGATAAGCATCGGGGTACAGACTGAGTATGAAGATAATTTATATTTGTTTTTCTTTGGCTATTATGAACTTTGATGATTTTCATCCTAATTTATTAGCACAATAAATCATTTTTATGAACATCTTGCTCTTTAATTGCTTCCTTGTTAAAATGTGAGCTAATTGTCCTTGGGTTTGGAATAAAACTTCAGGGAAAATAAAATCCTGTTCTGAATAACTCGAGTCTCTCAAGTTCAACAAACTTGCAGCAAAGTGCAAATGTCAGAACAGCCTGCTGTTGCGTTCCTTGCTGGAAATGATAAAACTGAAAGACGCTGTCGTGTGTTAGTTGTAGCTGACGGGTAAATGGCTGTGGCTGGAGAAATCCCAGCACTAGGACTGAGCCTCTGACCACCGCTGCCTTTTCGACTGTGGCCATGACTAATATGGAAAGCCCACTTATCTCAGTAGGCCTGTACCTCTGCCTTGAACATGGTAGCGCTACCCGCTCAGAAATGTAGCGCTTTTTGAAGAGAAAGAGCTTTGCTGCTCAGAGACTCGTGTGCCTGCTCCTTGGGAATGACACCAAAGAATACCTTATAAATGAAGTATGCTTCCCATTAGGGATTACAGCATCATTTGATCAAAGTCCACTGGAAATAGCTCTTGGCAGTGTAGACGTTCTCTGTAACTCTTCACTCACTTGAGTCTGATTGGCAAAGTTGGGAAAAGTAAAGCTGACTTGAGGGCGAGAGGAGAGAAGGACACAACAGGGGTTTTATTGTTGTTTTTGTTGTCTTTCTCCTTGTTTTAAGGAATGGCTGCGTGAAATTGTTTTTTTGGATGCAAAGAAAACATTGGCAATGGGCTTATTCTTCTATGGAGTTGATCATGCCCTACATGCTGGCTCAACTTGTAAAAAGTAATGCAATGCAGGCATAGCTCAAAATTAAACAATTTTTTGGCAACTCTGGTGAAATATATTGTCATCGGCTGTAGAGCACCGACACACTTGATAGAGTTAAAGAATGTTTGGAAGACTTCAAGCTCTCTCTGGTTTGAGTTTAATGAAATCTGGGCAATCAAAATGTCTACCTGGCAGCTCACAAGAGGCACTTCATGTTCATTATTTTGTAGTTAAACTATCTATCTGCCCCAATGTGCAAGGCTACAAATTTGTATACATTTTTATATAGTCTATTTCCATTGTAAATTACCCATAAATTAGATGCAGACATTTAGGCACCTCGGAGGAGTTTTTCAGTCTCTATTTTGGTATTAGGGGTAGATAGTGCTGAGTTTTGTACATTGGTCCGTCTCTTGAGAAGATCAGTGCTTGCAGTTGGGAGAGAAAGGCATCATTCCACTGACTGTTCTTCCCATTCTGTGCGCTATAAATCATAACACTTAAAGAGATTAAATACTGGTGCAGTGCCATTGTTTATGGCTTTTGTTTGAAGACTGCGGAGCATCTGACAAATGTAAATTGATCCTGACAAAACCTCAATGAGCTATTATGCAGCTAAACATGTCCTCCATAGAGATGGCAAAACACAAGTGATATGATTTATAAAAAAACCTAAGTACCCGATAGTACTCCCTCCCCAAATACATTGTAAGCATAGTCCTAGTTAAACAGGTTTGAGTCGGTTTTCATGTTGCACATAAATCTACAATGCCTTTAAGACCAAAGGCAGAGATAGATGAAGAGACCAGATCCCTCTTTTCTGCCATATTGTGCCTGCAACTTCAGTGTTTGCACTTCGATGCAAGAAAAACATGTTCACTGAGTTAATTGGACTTTGTCTTGATCTCTGGTGATTATATCTAGCTAGCTGGTTTGATGCAGAGATGTATTTGCATTTGTTTTACCCCATCAGTGGAGAAGATAAAGTCCTGCTTCCAGCTTCCTCCCCTTACTTTTAAGTTGTTCCATTGTTAGTCTATGGCCTATTCAATTAAAAAAAAAAAAGCAAGAAAAAAAAAAAGCTGTAGAAATATGGCTTGTATAGAGCACTGTAGAGAATGGAGGATAGGAGTGCTTTCCTGCTGAAGCAGGTCCTAGGAGAATTTCTACGAGAGGTCTTCACACTTCTCTCACCCTTTTTTTCTCCAGACACACGTTCCAGTTCATTTTGCTTTTATTTCCCTGTGAGTGTAATGTGCAGATTACACAGATGTCTTTGTGGTTATTATATGGGTTTTTATAGTTTAAATATATCTCATGTCCGTGTATATAATGGTCCCAACATATTTATGACAGGTTATGTCATTGGTTCCCTTGTTAGGGAGACTAACAAAGCTTCTCCATTAGCTTAAGAGGCCTGGGAATTTTGTGCATCCTGTTCTTGTTGCTGTGTGTCAGTGCTGGGCAGATTGCCATTATACCTCTGTGCATAATTCACTGGTTAGGAACATGCGAGTGTGTCTCCCTGTAATGTGTGGCTCCAACAACAACCTGCTCATTCCCCAAAGCCAACGAAGGCAGTCTTGCCAATTCTTGTGATTTTGTTGTGAGTCCCTTGACATTTGGTGTGTGCCTTAAAAAACACAGCTCCTGGAGTTGAGATGAATGCGTAAGAACCTCAGCTTTCATTTGACAAATAACATAAAATAACATATTCTGAGCCTTCCTGTCATGAAAGTGTTTGGAAGTGGACCCCAGCAGTTAAAACCCTAGAAAGTAAATGCGAGTAACCCCAAATGTGTTATTAAAGCCATATCTCATGGTGTGGTTTTTATTTAAAGACAAGTTCCTGAGTATGGGAACCTGTCTGTAACTTTTGGATGGCTCGAGCTGGCAATGTAAGAGATGCTGTTCCTGTTCAACTGCTGGGCTTTTGTACTTTTGATGCTAAAATTCCCATGCTTGATTCCCAATGACAAATATAGTGCTGATCTGTGCGCTGCTCGGGATTTGTCTCATCTGCAGCCAGCAGCCTTGGGCCAGCCTGTGGAACTGAAATCCAGGTACGTTGCACTTAGTCAAGGACAGCTCTGCTTTAGTTCATTCGCTTGGAAGAAAGATCAGACCTGTGCAGGTGCTAAGCAAATTCCTCACTGGTTATGTCTGCATGGGTCAGAGAGACCTCAGCTCCTTTAGTCTCAGCTCCAGAAGCCACACAGCCATGTTAACCTAGCAATGCTCTCCAGTTAATATATCCTACTTTTCAGCGTGATAGTTGGTTTGGGCACTCCGCTACACTAATACAGTGGTAAAACTGCTAGACAGAAGCTGGGTTACATCTTGCCAGCTTGGAATTTGGGGTAGAGCGCATTGGCCTGTCTGCACTGCACAAGTAGACTCATCTTAACACCACCAGGGGAATTACTTCTTCATGTTAAACTGCCAGTAAGAGGCCCTTTGCAACTGAAGCTGAAGGCTCTGACAACTGCTGTGTTCATACTTGTGCAAAAATGGAGCATCCCAGGCTGGATTTGCAGGTTACGTGCTGGGCTTGTGGATATCCACCCATGCATGTGTCTGTAAAGCACCCTCTTACCTGGACTGGACTTTATGAAGATCACAGTCCTTTCATCAGGAATTGGTACTTGTAGCAAATTCAGCACTGGCTTGATGACACTTACTGCTCCAGTTCCCGATGTTCTTCATCTTGCTGCCTTTTTCCATCCTTTTCCTCCTTGGGCTGAGACAACACCTGTGGTCTCATATGGGCAAATTTGGCAGGTCCAGGGTGTGGATAACAAGCTCTGGAATATGTTTTTCCAAGTGTGTCATCTGGCTTATAGGAGAACTCTGGCTTAGCTGTACTGCCAGTACTGGAACGACTCTGGAAGCGTCTACTAGTCAAATGGTTGTAGAGCTGGCTGGTTTGCTTTGTTTTCCTGGACAGTGTGTTGTCTTTTTTTTTTTTTTTTTTTTAACATATATATTTTTAATTCCCTTTTCACTGTGAGAAATGTGGTCTGTATGAAACATTTGACATTAAAGTCTTGTTTTGAATTCCTCCTGCAGCCTGTGTGCTGGTTCTATTAAGATAAAGTCTTTTTTTTTCCCCAGTGTCTGTGTATGTTCTCGTTGTAGCTGGGAAGGGAGTTCTAGGAACTACCTGTGTCTCTGCTTGTGAACATCCAAATCTGAGCTCTAAGAATGGGAGCAGATTTCCTTGCTTGCAAAACCACAGCTGTGGTTAAATGACTGTAATAGAGATGAAGCAGCACATTTTCTTGTGAACATTAATAACTCCTGTGCACATTGTCCACATTTTGCAACCACATTTTCAAACCACAGCATGTTTTTTAGAGGACAGCTGCTCGAGGGAAGCCTCTCTTGCTACCAAATGCTGGCACTTTGCTGTAAAGATCTGTACTCGATTTGAAGAGCAAGAACACAACAGAACTGGTGGCCCAGCACTAGAAAAATCAGCAATCAAATAAATCAACTAGCTGTTATTGATCTTTGTTTCCCCCCAAATGGTATTGGACTTTAGCATTCCTTGGGCTGAAGAGAATGAGGAGTTCATATTTGAGTCCTTGCCATAGTGCATATGTCAGTATTTGCCACTGACTTTCCCTCCTTGCAGCCATCTGCAACCCTCCTGAACAAAATCATGTGCAGCATTGCGTTTAATGTTCCTGAAAGAAAAGGGAACATGTAATAATTATTTTAAAATAAACACCAAAGGGACAAGTACTGTGTTCTTTGGCTTAATTCATACATGGATGAAATCATTTTTCTAAACAGGCCTGCCAATGTCTTGTTTCAAAGTCTGAGCCTTGGAGGAGGCCCGCGATCACTGAATGAAGTGTCGGACATCCCTCCCTCCTCCCACCCTGCTCCCTGCTCCGAGCCAGCCCAGCGAGCCGCATTAAATATCTGCTCGGGATAAAAATATAGCACGGGAAATAAACGTGAGAGAGCACCTGGGTGCTCTGCAGCAGCCAGTTCGGCTGCCCTCGTGCTGGCTGCAGACTTTGCCTCCCTTTCGATGTGGAGCAAATGCATGTGCTGATAGTGTATTAGATACGTGTGTTCCCTCCTTCCTTCCTTCCTTCCTTCTTGCCTGCCTGCCTGCCTGCCTGCCTCCTTTCTCCTTTTTTTGCAACATCTTTTGCATGCCCGAAGAGACATCCCCAAAGTCACCCAGACAACACAGTGGTGGTACCATGGAGAAGGGGCCCAAGTCCATCATGTAGCTTAGACTATGCTGAAAATCACACGAGTCTTTCTGGCTCTCAGCCCAAGTAAGATGCACCCATTACGCTCAGCATATGAAGATGCCGGGATGCCCATAGGTTGTTCACAGCATCCTGAGGTCTGGCATGGTAAAGTTCAGGATAGTGTCAAGCTTACATGTATTTCAAATGTACTTTTTTTTTCCTTAAAGCTGATGGGCACAGTGAGAATTGGCATTTGTGAGTGTGATCGTGCACAGTGGTAGGAGTCTGGATGTGGTGACCTCTGCAGTGTCCTGTCCAGGCCTGTGTTCCTGTGCTGACAATATTGGGGACAAAGGACCAGGGACTTGGCAAAGCATTTGCCACATCTTGGCACTTCCTATCCAGTTTAATTTTTAATTACCTCCAAGGCCAATCTCAAGATATTACTAAAGGCCTCAGAGGGAGTTGTGTCAGCCTGCGTTCAGAAATCACAGTGAAAACTCAAACTTTGCTTTGGCATTCATTCTGAGGAAAATTTTTAAACTTCAGTATAATTTAGATGAGACTCTGTAACTGACTTGAGGGGGTTTTATTATTTCCAAATCATTATTTGATTTCTCTGAAATGGTGACCATATTGCCAAACAGAACCTGGTGCATACACCGTTTGTTTACTGTTTATAGGAAAATCTGCAAAACCTTCTCCCATGCAGGGGGCCCATGTAGGGCTACGTGATTCCCCACTTAGCAATAACTGAAAGGACCAGGCTTCATCTTGTCTGTCTGCACAAGGCTGACTTTCCCTACTAGCACCATTGCTTCAGCGTTGAACCAGAGTACTTCATGCCAATGGATGGAACATTTGCAGACAAACCAGCCTGCGCTAGTAGACACCACAGAGTCAGACGACTTGCAGACACCGAAGATACTAATCCAATGAGCAACATCCTGAACAGATGTCTGCTCTGTAATTTCTCGCGTGCGTGTTAACACTAGCAGGTGATGATCTGATCGCCGGGCTGAGCGTGCACGTAAGTGTGCGGTTGTGCGGGGGTGTGTGTGAAAGAGGATGATTTTCTTGATGCTGACATTTTGATGTACAGTAGCGTTTGATAAAATGCATCATTTCCCCTAAAGAAGGACCTGATCAACCACAATGCGATGAGCTCTGTCTACCTAGTCTTAGCCACGTTAGTCGGTGGCTAGGGAGGAAATTGTTACTCCCCAGCCTGAGTGAAATGAGTCATGAAAGAAGCCAAGATGCTGGCTAGAGATCCTGTGTGAGTTTGATACAATGTTCACTATGTCTTGGAAGAGCTATTTTAAGAAGAATTTGGCTGGAATCCTTGACTTTTGATTATTCTTTTTTCCTTCTCCTTGTATTTTACTGTTTCCCTGTAGCATGTTCTAAAGGTTGTGTCTTGATTTATATCTGTAAATAAATCTCCTTATTTATGAAGATGTAATGTCCCTGGGGTCCAGGAGGCCCCAGCCATTCCATGTAACTGAAAGAGACGTTACCTAAGTGGACCATGAATCAGAAGTGGAGCAGACAGGGAGAACTATTTTTACCAACCCGCTTGAGTTGCAAGGAGGTCTGCCCAAAAGGCATATGGGGGCAGCTGGTTGGGGGGACAAGGAAGGTGCTAGGAACTGTACCCTGGGGTATCATTTCTGAGCATTACAAGGTGCTTGGGTTGTGCTGAATTACAGAACAGGGGAAGGAAGCGGGAGAGGCAGTGGGAAAGCTTTTCATGTACTACCTAAGCAATAGCCAGGGCATTCTTGATAGAGGAAGAAAGGTAGAAACTGGTGGCAGATGCAAAAATGAGTAAGTTACTTTTTGCTGCTTGCTCGCCAGCAGCAGCCTGACAGTGTATGTGTAGCAGTTTAAATTAGGTGGAATTGTGATGCAGCTTTTTTCTGAAAAGCATCTCCTTGTAGGCACCACTTCCATTCCTCTGCTGCCCCTCTGATGCCATGAAATAAAGCCTAGTGTTAATGATGCCGCTTCTGGCTAGTGTCCATAGAGACGTTACCTTTTCAGTCCACATGCCTGGGTGGGAAGCTTCTGGATTTCTGCTTCTCTTGGGAGGAAAAGTCTGCGTTTTTCTGATCAGGTTCTGATTGAAGAGGTGTGGTGTGATCTACAGCAACTCCAGGTTGTGAGGTGTGCGAGCATCTGTCACCTGATCTTTCTCTGTATTCATGGACTTTTTTGGTAAGGTAGAAACCTTGTCCTAGTATAATTTCCATTGCCTTCACTAGGAGATTTCACAGACTAAGTATCAAAAGTATTTTCTTGCTTTTATTTTTATTTTTATGTAATTGAGCTTTATTCTTCAGGAATTTGTTCTATTCATTTATCTTGGTTATAATACTCTGCTAGTTCTTCACAGCGAACTGAAGATGGAGAATGGCTTTCTGTACTTCTACAGAGCCTCCTGTTGTTGGTATGGTCCTGAACTATGGTTAGGAAAGTAACTGCCTTGGAAATGACAACTTCTCACTCAAAATATCTGCTCTGGGTTCTTTTTGAGTCTAAGTTACTATTGCAGTGAGCACTGAAGATAATGTGTTTATTTTAGTGAACTAACAAATGTACTAGCATGTTCTGTTTGAAAACATTTTCCTTGTCTTTTTCCTCAAAAAGCTCTAATTTCATGGGAAGATTGTGTCTTCTGTATGAAAAATGCAAAGATTAGAGTAAAACCAGGAAATATTGCAGGTGAAAAACACCATTAGAAAGTGCCGTTTCAGACCACCCTTGTGTCCTCACTTTCCTTTATGGACCTGAGCCCATATCTGTGTCCTGCTGTAGCCACAGAGTTCCCACCTCACATTGCTTCAATTTGCCACAGAAGGACATCACAGTGTGTTGAGACACGCAATCCAACCAGCTGTTACCATGAAACAAACAGCATAACATTTCAGAATTAAAATATTTGTTTGTCAGTTTTTGGGTTTTTTTCCCCCCAAAAAGGCAATGCTTCTGTAAAAAGGGGGAAAACCACTGGCGTAGGTAGGAGGCTGACTGAATTCCTCGACATGTCACTTCAACACACTTATCAGCTTAGTAATGATGACAATGGCTTATTACTAGTAGTGAGGTAAGTGGCAAAAAGCAGCCAATATGGTTATCAACTCCCTTGAGGAGTTTGGAGAGTGACAAAGAAGAAAAATCATGTTTTGTCTTGCACAGAGACCAAATATGATATGTAATCACAGAAAAAAAAAAGAGCACACAACAAGCCAGTCTTTGTCAGCTGTCTAATTATATCTACAGCAAACTAAATAGTCAGCAATATGCAGTCCTCATTACATCTGCTGTGCACAGAAATTAATGTCGGGGTCCAGAGGAGCTGGGACCGTGAGGGGCTGGGACTGTGAGGGGCTGGACAGAAGTCATGCAAGGGAAAAATTATCTGGGGAAATGAACCACTCTATGGTCCCTCATCTTTGGGGACTGAGGAACTGAAACACTAACATTAGCAGGACCTGTCTTTTTTCTTTGGCACTTGGGTTTGTGAGTCACTCAGGAAAGTTAAGGACAATTATTCAGCCACTCTGCACAATACTTTTGAAATGCTTTCCTGCTGAAAACTTTCCTTCCCACCTTTTATGGTTGTATTTTACCTTGGTTTGGCCTTTTTTATGTTGTTTTGTTTACTGGTAAGAGGTGGGGCTGCCACTCATGTCAAAACATAATATTAATTAATTACTTAATTAATTAACACAAAACCAAATAAATAATTAAAAAACATTCCAGGCATTTAATACAAAGGAATGCTGGTTGCATTTTGGCAGCTGCAATCAGAGTAACAGTGCTGAAACCAGCATGCAAATGCATGATAAAACTGGCAAAAATGGCTGGAAGGTGTTCAGGTGGCAATATTAGCAGGAGGACTTGGAGGGTCTTTGAAAACACTGTGAAATCCAAGGTACAGTCCATTTTGATAGCTATTTTTGAAATGTAGGAACAGTACTTTCGCTTCTTTCTATGTGCCTGTTCTCTCAGGATTCTCTAGTGGAGAAAATCCCTTCCTGAACTTTTGCTATAATCTGTCTTCTGCTTCACTTCTGATCATGTCCAAACCAGACCCTCAAGATATATTAATGGTCTGATACAGTAGCAACAGCTGAAGGATACAGGAATAGATCAAATCATTATTTTTCTCCTGAAACAGTTCTCTAGGGAACCATGAGTTTAAAAAAATAATGAAAACTTCTGCAGAAAAAAAAAACAGAACAAAACAAAACAAAAACAACACCCCGTGTTTTCATTGGGCTTGGGGATGTTTAAAAGCAACCTGAAAAATCCCCTGAATTTTTCTACAAGAAGCAAATGACTGTTTGCAGGCAACTGCTGCCAGGACAGAGAGCTCGTGCTGTGTAGCTGGGGGCAGGCAGCATGGGCAGGATGTTGTCACGCAGAGAGGGGACAACAGCTCCTCTCTGTTCCTGCATCCCTCATCTCCACCTCCCCCGGCTCTGATGGGTCAACAGTGAAGGGAAGGGCTCCATCCTTTGTCATCTTTCCTTTTTCGTTAGGAGCCTGACAACCGTTGCTTCTAAATTCAAATGCTTTCAGCTTTAAAATGGGGAATTTTAACCCCCTAAACATGCAGATGGGTAGTATATACAAGCCTGTCACTCAGAGCTAGAGGGTACCCACAGGAACCTTCGGGTCTAGAAAAGCATGGATGCACAAAATGCAAGACATATTACTGATGATTTGCTTCTATTTATTCTCAAAGGCCAACGTGAAGGAGTTTAAGGGCTGAATTAATTCTTAGCTGTGCGCTGAAGTCGGCAGACTTAGACCAGGACTGTGTTTGGCAGTATTTCCATATCCTGCAATTCAACATGGAATATGTAATCATCTGACAGAGGGTTCAGTATGTTTAGTTGTATAACTGCTAGAACAGATAAAGGATCAGCCAGGCGAACAGTGAAATATGAAAACGGTTCTCGTAAAAACATCCCAGCCTTGGGGCATGCATCTGCCAAGACTACTCCGTGGTGACATGAATGGACACAGCGTTTAACTACTCTCCAAGAGCAGAGAAGATTACAAGGAGGTGGGGAAAGCAGAAGAAGCCAGAGCAACCCAGCCAACAATAGCAGGTTGCAATACTTAATCTCAGTGCTTTTGCCAATGCGCTTCGAAGCTGCTGTTGTTTTTATGAGGAAAAATGCAGAAAAGACTAATCTGTGTATTTATGTCTGTCTGGAAATGTTATAAGTGCCGTGTGGTCATTCTGATTCCAGAACCAATGGGGTCGGTATTCCCAGGATGAGGAGACTTGGACAAGGTGCCAGAACGCAGCGGCTACGTGTGGGACCGAAAGCAGAGAGAGTGAGAAAATGGAGGGCTTCAGTAAAGTGGGAGACGAACCAGGAATTCTACCCACATTTTCAAATAACAGAATTTTCTGGGGTTGTTTCTGCTCAATACTACAAATTGTGTGCCCTTGAGAAGTTCTAGAGCATCGTGTTCAGTCCTTTCATAACAAGCTTCCCTATTGTGCAATTTTCTCATTTGTTTTCTGGTATGACAGTAACTGATAGCATTATTTTGTAGGAGTTTACACGAGTGAGGTATGCTAGAGCAAGCATCGTGTGTGCCATGAACACACAGAACAAGTGCAATAAAGGGGCAGTGGTAACATGAGCTTCCTTCCATGCCAACATTTTCCCGTGTTTGCCAGTATAATGTTATCTAGCATATAGGACTGTGGCTTATCGTCTACTCTTATTTCTGTTCTCTATTGCAACAGAGCATTTATTGAAAAAATATAGTGGATTTTTAGTGATGCCTACTGCTGTTTGGTCTTTGGTCCCATGTCATTCTTTTGATAGTGGCAGCAGAAGTTGTAAATACAGTGTTGATGTTTTGCAGACACTAGGATCTGTATACGCATCACAGGCACATCACATAGGGTATCAAGCAGTATCGGTATAGGGCAGGCTTAATATGACAGATATTTGTGTCCTCTTCCCATTTCTTATCTGCTGCTGTGACTGTGGGATGCTGGGAGAGCGGATGCTTTGGTGTCAGGTTATGTCACTGGCAACAGAGCAAGAGGGAAGCAGGTTTTCCTCTGGTTGTTTGAAAGATCTGCAGGAGAAGTGGATTTGGACGTATCAGGACATGCGTTCCCTGAGGAGGGTGGAGGAATAACACAGATGATTTGCTGCTACTTCGTACTACTCTTTGGTTACACAAAAACATAATACACTGATCTGCCTTTCCTATCTGATCCTGCCGTGGTAGTCTCCATGCTGTCTAAGGATTTGTTTGATAATGTGTCTCTGGTGGTTTGTACCGTTTTGCTTTAATCCAGCTAAAGCTTAGCTCTGTTTGACTGGCAAAAGACAGTGACATGTAGGAGTAAGGCTTCTTTGGCTTTCTTTGTTGGGTAGGACAGATATCTGGCAGCTGAATTTCCCAGGGACCTGGGGATTAAAGTGAACCTTGAGTTTCTTTCTTACTTAAAAGTCTCCATCACTCCAGATTTGACATTTTTCTTCTATATAAGCTATAAACTACTGCAGGGGAGAAACATTTTCCAGATGACAGGGCTCCATAAATGGTATTGTAGGATGTTGGTTATCCATGATGGGAGACACACATCTCTACAATAACTCATGGGTTTGCTTTTAACAATGAAGTGCAATTCCAAAAGAAATGAAATGCCTGTGGACAAGTAAGAAGGTGAAAATTAACATGGTCCTTGTCTAAAGCAGATTTATTTGAGCTTCAAGAAAGATTTCTTGGTGAACTGGGCTAAATGTGGGTGAACTTGAGCCTTCAATGGTTTGCTTTCATCAGATGCATCTGTAAAAGCTTTGATCTCTTAATGGCTCTGTATCTGTTAATGCTCTTACAAAATTTTAAGGAATGAGAAGAGCATTTTCACCATATAAGTGTCATATTTTGATGTTCTCTTAAGTTTGTGACCCTCCAGATCCAAATCTGATTGACGTGACTGCCTTACACAGTGAAGTGCCCTGTGCTAACGGGAACTTCGGCTGAGGTGAAAGACTGAAGCATTTCTTTTGGAACAGGAGTAGAATCACAGAATGTCCTGAGTCGGAAGGGACCCACAAGGATCATGGAGTCCAACTCCTGTCCCTGAACAGGACAACCCCACAGTTCACACCATGTGTCTGAGGACGTTGTCCAGTCTCTTCTTGAACACTGTCAGGTTGGGGCCGTGACATCTCCCTGGGGAGCCTGTTCCAGTGTCCAGCACCTCTGGGGGAAGGACCTTTTCCTCATGTCCAACCTGAACCTCCCCTGGCACATCTTCCTGCCATTCCCTCGGGTTCTGTCATTGGCCACCAAACACAAGAGTTCAGCTTCTGCCCCTCCTCCTCCCCCTGTGAGGAAGCTGTAGCCATGATGAGCTCTCCCCTCAGTCTCCTTCAGGCTGAACAAACCAGGTGACTTTAGCCGCTCCTCACAAGGCTTCCCCTCCAAACCCTTCACCAACTTCATAGCCCCCTCCTGGACACTCTCCAGTAGCTTTATATCCTTTTTATCCTGTGTCACCCAGCCCTGCACACAGAGCTCCAGGTGAGGCCGCCCCAGTGCAGAGCAGAGCGGGACAATCCCCTCCCTGCCCGGCTGGCCATGCTGTGCTGGATGCACCCAGGACACGTTCCCCTCTTGGCTGCCAGGGACACTGTTGGCTCATGTTCAACTTGCCACTGACCAGAACCTCCAGGTCCCTCTCCACAGAGCTGCTCTCCAGCATCTTGTCCCTCAGTCTGTAGGTACAGCCAGGGTTGCTGTGTCCCAGGTGCAAAATTCGGCACTTGCCCTTGTTGAACTTCATGCGTTTGTTGATTGCCCAGTTGTCCAATTTGTCCACAGTAGATAACAAGGAAAATGAAGGTTCACCAGTGCAGGTTCTTCAAATACAGATTCCCACGTGTTTTGCTGTAATTTGCCTTGATGATTCTGTGGAAACTGGTTTTTTTGTTACGCTATCTGGGATCAAGTCTCTTGAAGAAGGAGAAAGTGCCCTTCAGCTGAAAAAAAACAGACCAAGCAACAAATAAATAAACCTTGCACTCATGCACTCAGACTCCGACACCACGTACCTAAAGCTGTAATATCATATGAAGTTTATCAGAGGGGTTGGAACATTTATGCTGGCATCCTTGCCAAATTTCTCCTGGGCAAATTACTATCCATCTTCCTAAATTCTCTTGGCAGTTTCTACTGGAGAAACAATAAAGGTTTGCCATGTGCTGAGGCCCTAGGCTGCACTTATGTCTGGGCTCATCCCCTGTCTCTATGCATGCTCTCTGTCTGAGAAAGGCAGAGTTTACATGCTCTGTGGATCACTTGTCCACCAGGCTGGTAACTTCAGATGGGAGACCAGGGAATAAATCACGGAGAGGCTGAAAGTCTCGCTGTCAAGGTGGGTCTTTGCAGATGAAAGTCTTTCTCATTTAATCTTCTAGACACCTGCGTGATGCTAACGTAACAGCTCCAACCCTTGCTTGCTTTTTTCCTTAGAGGCAGTTGCATTTCACTGCTATTACAAATGGGTGAAATGACTCTTGCAAGCATGCAGCACAAATGAGTTGTAAGAGTGCCATAGTACACGGAAGAAATGTGAGTCATAAATCATCATTAACATCTGCTGGAAAACGTCTCTGTGCCCCAGCAGTTGTAGGTTACTCTGTCAGAGCGCTTGACACAAGACCCATGATTGGTGTTGTTTGGGACACAAATCCATAAAGGCTGAGACTGCTAATGGCTGCTTTAACAGGCGTGTCAGTTTTGGCTTAATGAATTTGTTAATATCAAGCAACTTTCTTCCTCCAAACAATGGTGTTGGTAATTCACAAGCTGTTATTCTTGGAGCCCCACTTTAACAAAAGCCAGCCTCTCTGTCTGAATGTTGCTGCTTTCATATTTTATTGCAGAAATTACACAAAAATATTTGGCTTGTCTAATGAGGGCTTGACAATATAGTATATATTGCTGAAAATGTGTCATCGCATTATTCCTACAAAAATAAACTTTTGTGTTTTTTCTCCTTGTCCGTTGGCATTTTGCTAGTTCAAACTGGGGAATACGGGATGTCTGTGTAACTTGTCTAATAATACAAAACAAATTATATGGTTGTAATGCTGGTATTATCAGGGCTACATAGATCGTTCCTTTGCACTTACACTTGTTTTCCTCCCTCTTTAGATCTGTAGGTTTAGATTCACACACTACATTAAGCTGTGCTATTAGTTTCAGAGGCTTTAGGAACACAGGGTTTGACCTCAATGAATGTCCTTATTAATCCATGTTCTTACATGTGCTAGATCATGCAATTTGTTTTGCAAGAGGCCTTTAGGGCCAGGAAAGCTTATTGTGGTTATCTAATCTGACCTGTTTCATTAGAGAGGTCACTGAATAGTCCCCACAGGATTTCCTGCAGCTGGGAGAGAGAGTACTTGAAGAAAGTTTTCCGTTGTGATTAGAGATGGCTGAAGGCTTTTTTGGCAGTGTAGGCAAAATTTCACTTAGTGGCAGCAGCAGAATGGATTGTGAGAGGAGGAGGGCTGGAAGGGACCAGGGGATTCCAGGAGATGGGACAAATGATGCTGGAACAGGTCAGGAGGGCTCCAGTAGGCAAGTGTGAGATCAGTGGGCTTTTGGAGACCACGAGTGTCAAACAGTCTTAGGAAAAATTATGGAGGACTGCAGAGAAGATATGGAGGTGATTAAGGTTAATTTTTGGGAGGTGTATGATTCAGGAGGAGGTCACAGCACCAGGTGGTTAGAGATAGAAGCTTTTCAGGTAGGAGATGGAGAAGAAAAATAATGTTTTTCAGAGAGGGCATGGAAGTGATGGAACTTTTGAGAGAGGTCTGTGTGGGGAGCAGGAGTGGTTTGAGAGACAAGAGAAGTTTGATTCGGTTGAGTTAAGGGATCCCACTGCTTCTCCCTCACCCTGTCCAATCCCTTCCTTACCTCACCTCTCCTTTTCTGGCACTACACAAGAAAGGCAGCTTGTGGATTCCCCCTTCCCACTGCTTGGAGCTCAGCTGTGCTCACCTGTGGCTGTGGTTTGGCTCTGACCTTAAACAAAAGCCACACAACTGGTGGAGAGTCTACCAAGGCTTGTGGTAAGCTGTTTCAATGAGTATTGTGAAAAATGTACAACCGCTTTACAAGTTTGAATCTATTGACCATCAGAAGTGCGGGAGAAAAAGAAATAGAGCAGAAGAAAAGTGCAAGTTTTGGCAAGGCTGGTTGGCTGCTGGAAAAATGGATGGTAAAAAGAGCTTTTCTCTAGACACCAGGTTAGAAACACAGGGCAGAAGAAAAGAGAAAAAGCTGACATGAATTGGATGAGGCAGCTAACGAAGCATTGAAGCAATGTATTATATTGCTACTGTAGAGGAAAATGAATACCTTCCTCTCAGAGATGAGAGATGAGGAAAGAAGTGGATGTTTGTTCAGTGCAGAGTGCAAAAAGTTAGTGGTTGTCCTGTCAGAAAACAGGTTCATTGGCTCTGTGAGGGGGAATGTGTGGAATAGCTAAGACTTTCAAGCCTGGGCTGAAGATTTATGAACTATTCTTGTAAAAAGAAAGAAGAATTTTGCTTTGATCAACAGAATTTGTCAAATATCCTATCTTTTGTGTTCAGTTTGGTATTTTCTCTCTGACACTGGCCCAGACCTGATTTTTCAGGGGAAGCTGGTTTCTTTTGTGTAACACACAGAGGGAGTAGCTCAGTCTTATGGAGAGGAGTCTCGCCACACATGGACACTGAAGTCCAATTTTGTTTGCTGTCAACTTGTAATACAGTCATTTTCTGTGTACTCTCTCGTTTTTTACTAACTGTGATGCTTGACCCGTAACTGGAGGAAAAGTTAGTGCATTGAGGGCTTTCTGAAGGATGGTTCACTTTCTGACACAGGGCAAACCACGCAGAATAATGGGGTAAGAACAATGAAGTTAGACAATACTATTGCTTCTTGGATGCTGGACTAAGCAAGCCAGAGCAAAGGAGTACAGCCTAAGAAGTATACGATAAAATAGGGTGCCCTTGTGTCTGCTTACCTGGTTTATTACTAGCAGAGAAACACAGAGATGTCATTTTCTAAATGGAAATGAAAATTAAAATGGCTTTTTTTGAGAACCGATCCAGGCGCTGGGAGGATACTTGCACAGCTCCATCTCTCAGGAAAACTACTGCTAGTGGCAATGTGTTCCCTACAGCAGCTGAAGGCAGGAGTGTTACGGAGATGCCAGTTTGTCCCAGGTGAGGAGTGGGGGTCCAACCAGCTGTTTTGGGTGTGCCAATACACATCTGGATGCACTAGGTGGCGGGGTCTGCCCGTGACAGGGAAACCTGTGGTGGGGACGGTGTTTGCAGGGGACAGAGCAGCAGGTGGGGAGCACATTTCCTCAGAGATGCCAAAAGTGAGTCCAAAAGATCTCTATCTAAAGATGGTATGCAATTCATTATTAAATGCAAAACAGCCTTCTCCAGCATAGCTCACTGATGAGCAAGAGACTTACATTTAGTTGATTGAAAAGTAAAAAGGAGAGTTTTGCTGTTGAAATGTCTTTGAGCCTTGTCTTCGGGTAGAAAGAGAAAACCATGGGAAAGAGCTTAGAAACTTCTTCCTCTGCCCTTTTGATAGTCAATAAATTTAAAATGGAAGTGCTGTTAAGTCTTGGGCAGACAGAGATTCACGTTTGCTCTCATATCCTGTCAGAAACAGCATTTGATTCTTGCTTGGAAACTGTGCTCAAGACCAGCAAACTGCAGGTGTGTGCAAAGGGAGGGCCTGCTCGCTGGTGGGGACAGGACCTGAGGTCTTCTCCACTGAAAGCCTGACCTTGGTTGAGAAGTCTTGGTCCAGGGGTCAGCTTTTAGTGAAAAAAGGTTGTTAGAGATACTCCTGGCAGCTATGAGAGATATGAGCAAAAGGAGAAATCATATTCTTGCTTCTGCAGGGGGTGGGATATTGAAGTGATGTGATTCAGCTGAAACTACTTGGTAAGTCAATAACATGGCCAAGACTGGTGCCAAATGAGCTCCCTGGAGCCCTGAGCTCAGATGGCCCAACCATGTCTGATGCGAAAGCAGGTGTAAGTTGCTTTCTGAGGTATGGGCCAAAGACATGGATGTTGACTGACAAAAGGAAGAATCAAGCTTGGGAGTAGCAATAAACCTGACTGCAGTATTCGAATGTGCTCACCCTGAAAGTGTACTTTGTACTTCAGAGGCATAAGTATAAAAGACAAACCAAAACGGGAATCTTCATCCTCTATCCCTGCGAAGGACTCTGAAATGTCTATTTTTTTGTTTGTAAATTGAACAGACTAAAAGCATGAATCCCACCTGGCTTTTTTTAATTTTAGGAAATGGCTAAATGTACTTTAGGTCATGACTTCACGTGTACTTCGGTTGCTTTGGCTCCTTTCTGACAAGCAAAGAGTTAAAATAAAAACATTGGCAGGTGGTGAACAAGACTCAGACACATTGTCCCTTTATGTATTTTTTCTGAAGAATCCATCTATCAAAAAGCAATGTTGCTTTTTCCCACTGCTAGATTTGCAGAGTATGCTTTGTTTTTAATGTAGGTTGCAGTGCAAATTGGCTCATTCTTTCCCATAGCAGCCTCTGGTTTATTGGTCTTGTTGCACATAATTTTGTCTGTCATCATCTGATCCCTCTTCCCACATCACTCGCTGCTTATACCACTGAAATTAAAGCCATTGTTTAATTTCTTCTGATCTACAAAATATTGAGAGGAGGTATCATTTTCCCTTCAAGATCTGTCCTGACCAAAACCTGTGTTTGATTTGATATACTTGGACTGACAAATAAAACCACAGGTAAGAAAAATAAACCTATGGATACTTTGCCAGGTAAGCAAAGGAGGAAAGTGAAGCTGCCGTGTTCCCTGCTTTCCTCTTCTTGTAACTGAAAAGGAAACTTTCAGACAGCTGTAATTCAATGGAAGCACCTTATGGCATATCGTCAAAAGGGCAACTTTCATTGCCCTGCCTATATTTGAGGACCGCAGAAAGGCACCATCACAGAGACGGACCTCAACTTTCCAAGATGATGTGGAGGCAGCTGTGGTGCTTGTTTTTGGTGGGGAATGGAGCAGGGGTTTCATTCCTGGTTGTCCTCAGATGGTGTAGTGAAAGCTTGGGGTTGCTGCATCCTCCTGAACTCTGCCTCCTTGCACAGCGGCTCCAGAGAACGCCAAGGACCTGACGAGATGTACACAGGGATCGTGTAGGTCCATCAGGTCATGCCCCGAATGGCGAGTGCTTCCAGTGCAGTGAGCTTTTGCTGCTTGGAGTCCATAAAAATGCCTTCATAAAAACTGGCATAAAATTTGGGCAACCTTCCAAAGTAAGGGCAAAGCAAATGCTCCTGAGCTGAGGAGCTGCATTTCAGTTGTGTGTGATCACTTGTGCATTAACTCCACACCTCTGGCTTTTTCAGTGCTTCACTAGATTCTCCTTTTGGTGGCAACTTCCCACTCTTTCCTCTCTGCTTACCCCAGTTAGTCATGCCTCCTTCTGTTTTATCATCTGATTCCACTTCCCCCACCTCCTCTTCGCCCATGGTTTTTCATCCCATCTTTCCTCTGGTGCCTTACCAAGGCAGTCCAAGTGCACAAGCAAAACACACATGAATCAACAAACAGTTTTGCCACCAAACTCTGGCCCCAGAAATGAGCGAACACTGGTAATCATGGGTGACAGAGTGTTTTTGGCAGTGTAGGGGAATTATATCTAGTCAGGGCTTTCCAGGTGCTTGCAATATGCACTCTTATTTCCAAGGGCTCTTTGGAGAGAAGTCACAGAAGAGGGAACATGGACAAGGTAGGGTGATGCTTGTCTGTCTACAGGGGACAAACGTGATTTTCTAGCCCAGGTTTACAATGGCCTGTCTATCTATTCAAGGGGCAGTCTGCTGCCCTAAGAGTAGCCTGAGCTGGTATCCAAATGCAGCAGGTGGGCTTCCCTCTTGTAAATGCTTATTTGTTTCCAACAATGGTTCCACCAGACATCAATCAGCCTTGACTGGACTGGCTTCACTCAGCAAGTATCTCAACTCAATCACTTGTTTTTGGATTGTCTAAAAGAAAAGAAAAAAAAAATTAAGAGAGAGAGAGAAAGAAATCCCAGGAAAAGTGAACATTTCTGAGAATGATGGTTGTTTGCTATTTCACTTCAATTTTATATGCACTATTTGGGTTGGCTACAGCAGAGCTGCCAGGTGGCTAAACATGCCGAGCGAGTGTGGTCAGTGCTTGGGACACGCACTGTGCTCAAGGCATCCAAAAAATTACTCCTGACCTTCATTTAGTCTGCCAATCACGGCAGGCTGCCCTTACATCACATTTTTCACTAGCCAGTAACAGATTCGTAGAAGTTAGGGATGGAAAAGACCTGTTAGGTCATGTAATCCTCTTCCCCCCTCCCTCCTCTCTGCTCCCCGAAGGTCAGCCCAGGGCTGTTCCCCACAGTGTATTTTCTAGTGGTTTGTCCAGTCTTATTTGAAATGACTCAAGTGGTGGGGCTGCCAGCAGTTCCCTCTGGGAGCCTATTCTGCAGTCTAATGGGCTTCATTGTTAATTTTTTCCTGATATCTAGCCTAAAATATCCCTTTGCTAGTTTTGTCCCATTATCCACTTGTACCACCCTCAACAGTTCCTTTCCTTCCTCGTTACTAGCAGGGCTAGCACGCCACACTGCTAAAGCACCGCTTAGCTGAGAATTCAAATGCATTTTGCAAAAGGTAGACATTATTGCTTCCTTTATAGCCATTACAAAAACAAGAAGTTAAGGAGCTGAGAGAGAAAATGAGTGATGACTAGAACCAGACACAAAACTCACATCGCCTAGCTCATTTCATGGCCTTTGTAGATAAAAGCCTGTTCTCACCTCTCTAGTCAAATTTGTATGCAGGGAGTTGAAAACGAGCTGAGAAGGGCAGATCTGAGGTTTTGATACTGATCACAGCAATCTCTTGACACTTCAGTTTATTGAAGTGGTGACTGGGAAGAAGGATCAGAGTCTTTTTCTACTCCATCAGCTTCTCCAAAAAGATTTCTTATTGCTGTTTGGACTTAGCAATATTATGGGCATTTGTTTTGAATGGGATGAGGCAGGTTGCCAGTATATTCTGACTAGATAACATCCCAAGCCAAATTTCTGGATGTAAACAGATACCATAGTAGACTGATTCCAGCTCCAGGCTTCACAGCTGGGCCTTGTCTCTAATGATACATTGAACCAAAATCCCAGCTCCAAATAGGAACAGCATCTGATAGGGATTTTGAGCCTTGAGCCTCTGCCTGGTCAAAGGGGAGATGTTTTCTCAAATACCCTTCATCAAGTGTTTTCAGGATTACTCTGACCTTTTGGACCAGGTCTTATTGGCTAGGAGACCTTCGCTAAGGTGCCTACTGAGTTAAGCTGAACAGTAAAATTGCGATAATGCAGTCCTAACTTTATCGTAGCTTTTGTATTAATGGTCTTTGAAGCAATCTGACGTGTTGTGAGCCAGACCTGCCAGGTCCCTTGTGGCCTGGGCCCTCAGAAACTAGGGATGGAAGAGACCTACAGAATTAGCTCATCCTGTTCGTTCCCCCGCCAATACAAGTCTGTTCCCCACGGTACATTTTCCAGTGCTGTGTCCAGCTTGATCTTATTTTTAAATGATTCATATGATAGGGTTTCCTCCAGTTCCATTGGTGACTGGATGGTTGCCAGACCGTTTTTTTTTTTCCCCTTACTTTGACTTTGTGTCTTTGGATTCATCCAGAATTCAGAGGTCTGCAATTTGTACTGAGCATTAACTGGCAGTAGAGTGAGTAACTGCAGAGAAAACTGTAGGGACTTTATTCTGGTTTCTTGAAACAAACAAAGCCCCGAGAGAAGCCAAGTAAACTGTCATTTCAGTGAGACAAGGCCATTGGTGGAAGTTGCTTGTGAAGGACAGGTGTGGGTTGGTTTGAAAACACCTATCCAACCCTTTGCACTGACATCCGTGATAACACTGAGGTTTATATCCTAGCTGTTAACTCTCATGGCTGATGATAGGGATTGCTTTCTTCTCTGAATTTACACTGCCAGTCTGAATTTCAGGGTAGTACACCAGGCCTGTAGCCAGACAGTGTTGGTCAAGGAACATGGAAAGAGTGGGGTTGCCCAGGTGCATCACTGTGAGCATGGCTGCTTGCTGTGCCATCCCATGTCCTAAACACTTCAATTCTAGAAAATTCTTGCCTCTTTTCAGTTAAAAAGGCTTTTTTTTTACATAGAGGAAAAGGTTATGAAGCAATCTGTGTTGTTTAGCAGGAGTAAAATGATGATTATAAACTATTTGGTCAGGAAATACACTGTGCTGTCACCAGATAATCTGCAGAATAAAAGTGTTATTCTTTCACCAGTGACTGAAATGATAGACCGAACATAAAGTATATAACATGAATTCTGACGCAAATTAGTCAAAGAGAATTAGAAATCAAAGACGGAAATTGGCATGGAGGGATTTATTCCAGTTCTTTCCATACTGCAGGTGACACTAGACACTTTCAACCTGCAAGATATTGTAGTTGCAGTGAATGCATTTGGTGTCAGTGCCTGCGAGGGTAACTTCTGGTTGGCACCAAGTTGTGTAATCAGACACATGGTGTGGGGCTCGACTTCAAATCTCACCCTGCTCCCCAGGAAGCTCACCACTCCATCAATCGTAGGAAGATATCACAGCTGAGATCTGCACACTTATTTAGCTTTTCCATGTGTAGGAAACAAATCACATTTACTTTTTTTTTTTTTTTTTTTTCAGATTAAGCTGAATTCCAAGTGTCAATCACCGCTGTAGACAAACAGGAGATAAAAAGGGTGATCCAGTTTCATAGCTACAGAATACAAACCAGAGATAACCTTTATTTATTTTTTTTTTAAACCATCCCACACAGATCAAATTTAATAAGCTTCAGGGTAAAGTGAAGGAATAATTTATTTTATCTGGCATGTAACTGATTAAAGTGAATGTGGTTTTGGTCTGTTTATTTATAGCCTCACCAGTAGATTGTAGATATGGTGGGTTAAAAATTTTCTGTCAAAATTGTTTTTGGATGAAAGTTTTGCTTTTGACAGAGCAATTTATTTTGGTGAAAAAGTGATCACTTTGGGGAAAAAAATTCCCCTGAAAAATAGCATTTTGGCTGAAAATGGAATTTTTTTCATTTTTGTTTTTTTTGATAAAAAGTCAGAATTTTCCATGGTGAGAAAGGAAAATTCCAAGTAGCTCCAGCGTGAGGTATTTCATAGATAGGCGAGAAATAATCTTGCCTCAAAGGAAATATAATATAAACTGACAAAAATCTAAGAAATTTGGAACAGTAATTTTGAAGTTACAAAAGTTTAAATTCAGCAGCTCTTCATGTGCTTATTAGTACCTCTCCAATGATATGTTTTTAATGCCTCAATGTGGGATTACCCATCTGAGAACATCTCATTCCAATTGCAAAGTCCTTCTCCACAAAGTTTAAAGTCAGTCGAGACCATGAGATCATCTAGTTTGGACACTACGTACAACTCAGTTAACCCCTTTCTGAGCCCAAAAGTCATGATTAGCCGAATCACTGATAGCGGTAAAGCACCTAAACTTTACTTTCAGGCAGTTCATCTTTATATATATATATATATACCTATATATTTTTTTTTTCCCCCCCTTCTGTTCTTCTATCTGTCTAAGCATTAAAACTAATCAAATACTCAACTGCAAATTTGTGTTGTTTTGGCTATCGGCAATAGTTGTCCTTGTGTATTTTGGGAGATTAGAGGTCATTTTGGGAATTAGTTACTTTGTTCTCACAAGGTTGTGGTGTGCTATCATGAAATTACCAAAACTTCAGTCATTGTTAATACTGTATCGATGGTACATGCTGCGGAGTTCTCAAGTCTCTGCCTGTGCCTGTTGGGTGTGGGAGGCATGGGGAAAAGGGTAGTGAAACATTCTTTAAAAATGTCAGAATTTTATTGTGTAATGTCTTTGGCCCCACCAAAGACACAAGAGGAATTTAGTCTTCTTAGAAAACGTTGCCCTCACTGGTTTCTCAGAGCTGCAGCAACATTTTTTACCATAGTTTGATGTTGGGACCTCCGCCTGGCCCATTCTGGCTTTAAAATCCATCTCAGAACTGCTGCTTTCCAGCAGACCATCCCTGTTTTTTTTTTCCCTCATTAGACATATGAATTTATGAAAAACCTTTTATGTGAGTAGACTCAGACTACCTAGCATTTCAGTTCACTCTGGTTGTCCTCTCCACACTTTCGTCTGCCATTCCAATTGTCTTTATATCGTCCACAAAAATTATCAGCAGTAATTTTATATTTCCTTTCAAATACTTGGTGGTAGTCTCACGTTTATAGCCATCATTTTGTAACCCTCCTGGAAACAGCCCTATTTAGTGACATTACTTACAAATACTTTGAGGTACATCATCAGTTAGCTAATTCTCAATATATTGCTTATGTAGTTTCTCAGTACTATATACTGCTGATTTTTATATCAGAATGTTGTGTGGTACCAAGTCAAACACCCTATAAAATTTTATTACATCTACACAGTTACATTTATCCAAAAAAAACTTCTTAGAGAATGAACTCAAGTTTGTTTAAGCAACACTATTTTCCATAAAACATTTCATGTTGTCTGGTATTCATTACATTGTTCTCCTTTATTTTGTTATCAGTTAAATTCCATATGTGCTTTTAAAATTTTTTTGATGTTAGTGTCAGGATAATCAGTATTGTAACTCCAGTAGGTGCAGTTTGCCTCTCTGAAATGTTTGCACAAGGTGATCATTCATCTGGTGTTTTCAGACTTCTTTGGTATTCTGGGATTTAGTAAAAATAAGCAACAAGTGAGCAGTGATTTCTCTAGGCAAGCCCTTTAGGACTCCACTGTTCACGTTGTCCAGGCTGATGGCTTTAAAATGTGCATCCTTAGTAGATATTATCTAATTCTCTCTTTCAGACCCTTTTTCCTCAGTTGAAATAAAAATTTTCTAATCAGACTTAGGTGATTAAAACACATCATGGTCAAATAGAAAACAGATATTTATTTCATTTTTCATTGTTTTCATTATTGCTATGAAGAATGTTGCCTTTGTCAATGAGAAATCTGCTTTCATTTTCTTTGATCTCAATCTATTTAACTTTCTTCTGACAACTAGTTTTGCCAACACTGACTTTTTCCTTTAGGATCTTTTGCCCTTTTTGTAAGCCTTCTTCACAACTGATAATCTGTACAGTTTGGTTTGTGCTTGATATCTTTTCCTCTTTCTGGAATAACACTTCTGAAATTCCAAGCATTTCATGTATCATTGAACTGAGGCAAGCTCTCAAGCAATAGTTTTTTGTTGTTTGCTTGTTTGTTTTGGTTTTTTGTTTGTTTTGTTTTGTTTTTGTTAATTGTATGCTTTCTGGTCATCTAACAAGTTCTTGAAGAACTCTTCATTGTATTTCATATTTTTTGTCTACATTTTTCCTATTAGCTAATTTCTCTTATAATTTTCCTAATGCCAGAGCATATCTGTTTGGAAATACCCAAGTATCTTTGTTATTTGGACTGTATTTTGGCTGCCACATGAAATGAATAGAAACTGGTCGTGAATAGAAACTGGACTTGCGGTTCCTGATCAAGTATTGTTTTACTGTTTAGAATTCAATTAACCTTTATTCATCATAAAGAGTTACTACACGCAAATACCTAATGGATTTGTTTCCCTTTAATAAAACGCTACTTCGCCATTCCCTTTTTTTTCTTTGATGTTTCTGGTGGCTCACAGCCTTCTGCTTTCTCTCCTCAAAACCTCCTTTGGACTGTGCTTGTATCATTGACCCATTCATGTTCAGGATTATGCATTTCTGACATATCAAAACTCAGTCATGAGCTACCAGAAATGTGAGTTAACATATTTATCTGTTTTATCTTATAGTGTTATCTGATATATGTTATAATATTATCCAGCAATACTTCCATTATAAAGTGATTTGCTTCTGGTATGGTCAATAGGGACTGCAGCTTCACAGATTGAAAATGCCCATTTAAGGCAATGTACTCAGTCAGCTAGAGAAAGCTAAATTTAAGATATCTCTGTTAAGCCTGTTGGGTCTTTCTGACTTGCAAAGTACAGAAACCTTTATTTTCTACTGGCTGAAGTGGTGAGATTTATGAGTTCACCAACAAATAATACATAGGTTTAAAACATAAAGTAAGCAAAAACTTCCTATAATTAATTACTGAAGTGCTAAGACTGAGTAGCTGGTGCTCAGAGTTACCACATTCCAGAGTTTGAATTGTTGCACATTAACTCTGCTGCCTGCACATATGCGTTTTCTTTTCTAGTTTTTCTTTACCTGCAGACTTTACTCATGGCATAACTGTATCATATCAAAGACACATGATGTGTCCCAGTTTGTCTGACCTACTGTATGACAACCGCCACCTAATTCCAGGCAGCAGTTTGCAGCGTGGGGAACTGGAATTACTTTACACTTAGGCACGTGAATGATACCATGACTGCTAACTTGCTGTTGAACTACTAAAGTCTGCCACTTAAACATCCAATCTGCGTTTAAAGGCTCCGAGTGATGATGAATTTACCACTTCCCTGGGTAATATGTCCCAATGATTAATTACTCTCTCACTGTAAGGAATTTGTGTCTTATTTTCAGTTTACATTTTTCTACTCTGCACTTTCAGCCAATTGATCTTGTAGGACCTTTCTCTGATACAGTTGAGGGGTTGCTCATATCATGCCTCTCCACTTCGGCTATTTTAAAAACCGGTCTCTGTTTCTTTGAGGGCCTGAAGTGATTGAAGTCTTTATATCTTTTGTTAGAAGATGGGTTTTCCAGAACCTTTCCAACTTCTGGTCTGTTTTAAAATGTGAATTCCAGAGCTGGACACGTTGCGTAGGGTTCTTAACAAACCATGTGTGGGGGCAATACAGCTATGTTTAACCCAAAGCTTTACCATTTTTAGCATTGAATTAAAGCAATTTTTCCCCTGCTTTAGCCTGCCTTATCATGATCCCTGTAGCAGATTCCTGTGATCCACAGTGCACCTCCATGGTGTCAATCTTTCTCCTGTGCATACCCCTGCAGTTAACAAAGGTCATTTCTGTGGTTGAATTCACTTCATTACAGCAAAGGTAAATAAAAGCTGTCACCACTCTAGCAATGAGCGTAGGTGCTTACCTTGGAGCTGAGCTGGGTGCGTAAATATACATTGTCTTTAAAATGCTGTGAATGGCCAACTGGATAGCATCCACATGAGTGCGTCAGAAAGAAATCCTAACAGTCCATTGTTTCACTTGCGCCTGTGTCTTTAATGGTTGCCCAATACAAAGAAGAAAAAGCAATTATCGAAGGCAGCTTTTAGGAATAACTTTACATGTGGGATGCAATTACAGTGTGAAAGAAGGCTGGCTTAATAGTGATAGACAGTGACTAAGAGATCTGATTACCAGGGAGCTAGCTGCCAAAATCACATCCAGGAAAAAAGTGTAGGGGTAAAAAAAGCTTTCAGACCAGCCTGAATATTTGTCAGTCCTCCGTTAGTGATACTGGCAAACTGCTGTGCACACCAATCCCTCTTCAGAGTGACTTGTGCGGCTGCTCGTGCCCCTCAGACACCCGTGCACAGGCTCACATCACGCCTTTGGGGTCCGGGGTGTGGGATCTGCGGGAGGCACAGCCCACGGCTGCCACACGGGTGACATCTTTCCCAGCCTGGGGGCTGCGGAGAGAAAGGAGATGCTGCATATTGCTTGTCCTGCTCTCGGGCCAGCAAGGCCTGAGACACGGCCGAGGGCTCTGCACTGTCTCTGCTGGCATTGCGGGGAAGGGATCGAGTCCTGGCGGTTTTCTCAGTGGTCTATGTTCACGTTTTAGCTGGGTCTGTTCTACACATGTGTTGTTCCTAGTGGAGGTGCATAAGTCTGGAGACTTAAATACCCCATGCAGTTTAAAGAACTTGCAAAACCGTGCTCACTATCACCTGGCTGCTGGCAGTGCCTGAAGCCTGCCCCTGATACATTGGCCCTCAGTATTTAAACCACTGGCTATTTTTCTGTGAAGACACAACTCTGATGTGGGAAACTACGGCAGGTCCATGGATTCCCTGACAGAGGGTATGGGAACGGAGATCAGCCTTGAAGATATTAATATTTACCCTTGAGAAAGATGGGAGTAAAGGAGTATCTGGAGATATTAAGGTGTATGTGTGAGAAAAAAGGGATGTATCTGTGAGAAAGAATGGAGTAGAAGAGTAACATTGATGATGGCAAAATTAGCCAATGAGATGTTACTACTGCAACTTGTAACCAACAGTGAAAAGACACATGAATTGGTAAAATTGTATAAAAATGCACTTGGGGCAATAAATGGCATCTACTTGTGTCCTAGAAGAACGTGGTATATGTCATTTGTCCGTCTCAACCGTGACACTCTGACAAACAGTATAGTTCGTCCCCTATTTCATTTTGACGTGGCCTGTCCTAGTACCACTTGCCATCTCATGTTGAAATGTTTAAATGCTTTTTCCTCTGTGGAGTATTTCAGTCTGGCTTTGCCGTGAGCTCTGAGGGCCCAGGATGTCACAGCAAACCAACTGAAGTCACCACCACACTCTTGAGACTCTCTGGGCTCGCTCTTGATTGCTGAGATCACTTCAAAGTGATTTTGTTTTCAGCACACCTTGTAGCACATCCCCAGGCTACCTCTTGGACTTCGCATCCCTCCCCTCTCATCTCATGTTTTGTTTTGGCCTCTTCATGCTGGTCTCCTCATGATTTTGTTCAGTGTTTCCCAGACTTGCTGCAAACTCTCCCTTCAGAGAGTTTCTGGGCTTTGCACCTCAGTGAGCCTTATTGCTGTCTTTGTTCAGCTTCTTTCACCCTTAGCCTCAGGTGTTACCATTCAATTTGGTGATAGCAGCAGTGGGATGGTGGCCTGGGAGGGAGTCAGGAGAACTTTGAGGGGCTGAGACCATCCAGTTCACAGTGAACCCCTTCCATGAAACTGCCAGCGTGGTCCCCGGCATGTGCCAACCATCTGTCCTGGGCGCAATTTGGTGGGGGGGAGCCAAAGCCCTTGTTTATTTTACTGATGCAGAGACAGCCGCGGTCTCAGCACAGCTCTGCATCTGCTCTCGGCTCGTGCCGTACCAGCTGGGAACCGCTGGCTTTGCTCATGCTCTCGCCTGTGTCTGCCTTGGCTGACGAATCGCTCACGCAGAGTTGTGGCATCTTTTACGCCCTGTTTTAATACTGCTACTTGTCAGTGGATACATGAGTCAGTACATCGCCAGCTGCATCCTGCCGCTCTCATCTGGGGCCCAGTCTCCAGGCTCTGATCTGCAATCTATGCTGAAAAAGACAGCACTCCTTGTTGTTTCCTTTTTTGTGTGCCTGCCTCTGGACCACGAGAGGTTTCAGATGTTTCATTTTGCTGCATGCCTTTTTTAATCTCCAGTGTGTTTCCCAGGTTGTCTCCTCGTGAATGAGCAGGTCAGGTTCAAACCCATTTGGGAGCTCAAGGGAGGTGTCCTCCAGGGCAGGCGCTGGTGCACCTCCTCATCTCTTCATAGTGACTTGGAGCTCTGCTATTACAGGAATGTTACATTGATGGGGGGGTGAGCTCCGAACAATGCGTCCCCACTCCCTGCATCCCCCATCCCACACCATTGACCTTGTGACTCTGTGATGAGGGCTACTCTGAAAGAGACACGACTCTACTGTTACCCTCAAAAAGCACTAGACCTAACAACCTGCAAGATTGCATGGGTGTCCATTCAGTGTTTTTCTTTTTAATATGTTCACATCTAAGAACAACTTAAAGAAAAAGTGTTTAATTGGAGATTTATTTTTTAATTTAGGCATGAAGAGTAAAAATCAAGCATATTTCTATTTCTATCAGACAAAACCTTTTTGTTCCTGAGTTCTTCCGTGTAACTTTAGTGAGATGATAACCAACCACAGAAATGCCAGTAAGACTGTGTAGGTAGGTTGATCTTTTTAGAAACCTGACTCCTGATTTTTATTTGCAATGATATTTTCTGCCACCATTTGCAACATGAGGCATAATTTGCAGGTAGTTTTGGTAATTTAGCCTGTAGTACACACTTACGCTGCTTCATGTTCCATCACCATTTTTCTTTTGCATATCTCATGCCACTTGGAAACACAGTGATATTGTCATTTCATGATGTATGCTGTGTTTTGGATGGTGTTGCAGGGGTTTTATTTTTTTGTTGCTGTCTTCTTTTACAACCAGCAGATTAGATCCGGAAAACACACTTTATATTCTGATAATGGAGAAGGAGTGAAATCCTGTTCCAAATGAAGTCAGTTGCAAACCTCCTGTTGACTTCAGTGGGGATAGGATTTCACCCCATCTTGTGTTGCCTTGCCTAAAAAAGGAAAAGAGACCTGATCCAAAAGCCTGTTGTAGTCAATGGAGAGATTCCCAATGATTTTAATGGGCCTGCATTAGATCCAACATGAGGTTATTCAGTCACCTCCAAATTTTACAGGGATATAGCACTTATGTTCCCTTCTCCAAGGGCTAATAAGCTTTCTCTAGGTTAGACAAATTATCTGCACATTTGGGATTTGGGTGTACTAAGAAGTTATTTTCTCTCTTCTTTTCTTTTCTTCTTTTCTTTTCTTTTCTTTCCTTTTCTTTTCTTTTCTTTCCTTTTCTTTTCTTTTCTTTCCTTTTCTTTTCTTTTCTTTCCTTTTCTTTTCTTTTCTTTCCTTTTCTTTTCTTTTCTTTCCTTTTCTTTTCTTTTCTTTCCTTTTCTTTTCTTTTCTTTCCTTTTCTTTTCTTTTCTTTCCTTTTCTTTTCTTTTCTTTCCTTTTCTTTTCTTTTCTTTCCTTTTCTTTTCTTTTCTTTCCTTTTCTTTTCTTTTCTTTCCTTTTCTTTTCTTTTCTTTCCTTTTCTTTTCTTTTCTTTTCTTTTCTTTTTCTCTTTTTTTCTCTTTTTTTTCATTCTTCTTTTTCCCTAGTGTTTCTTTTCAGGCACTGCTTTGCCTTGTGGTGATTCTAGATCATGACAAAACAAATAAACACTGAACAACGACCAGGATATGTAAGTTTGGCTTTATAGATTCCAGTTCCATGAACTTTGATTTAATAAACTTACCCCTCTTTGTAGCAGAAAGGACAAAACATGGGTGGGTTGCTGAACTTGAAACCTGGTTCTGATTCTGACGAACATTTAAAAGCTAAATTTGAGTCTGATAAAGTTTTAAAAACACTGGTAATGTGAAAAAGATGCTTCATTGTTCCCTTTGTATTTTTAACCTTCTTTCCTATTAAAACGGTAAATAGTTTTGTATTATTGCAGTGAATTCTTCTCTAATTTACTCCAGCGTAAATCCAGAGGAATGTTTCTGAGGGCAAGATAGCTGTTCTGCATCCGCACCAGGGTGAGTGAGAGCAGCTTTGCCAAGCTGTTCCCCCTTCCTCTTCCTCCTTTCACTGTTTTCATTTGCTAATCCTGGACCAAAAGAGTCATTAAATGATGCGCTGGATCCAGAGGTGGTTGGTTGTCTTCACTGTTCACTGTCCCTGTGGTTGTGAGGATCTAAGTGCCTGTGATATAACCAGAGTGATTTAAGCTAAAAAAAGCCTTTCTGGTGGATTCTGTTTTCCTCCCAAATAATCTCAAAATACGACTATTTATTTTCATTTTTACATTGGAAGAAAAACAAAACCTCAGGCATTTTATGAAAAGCTTTTCGTGGGTTGAAACATCTGTTTTCGCCTCACATGTCAGAACCCGATTTGAATCTCTCACATAATTTTTGGTGAAGCAGATGGACTGCCTCTCTCTCCCTCTTTCTCATACACACACATATACATGCAGAGTATATCTGCTTCGGACCTCAGAAACTTTCATGTCATTTTAAAAAAAAATTGAAGAAACTTTCTAAAAATTATTTTGGTCCACTTCAGAAATTAGCTTTAAGTTAATGTGTCTGAAAAGTTGAAGGAACACTGGGTTTTTGCTTAAGTGTCTCTAGTTAGTTTGTTTTCTCACATAGCGAAGTTAATTTCAATGAAGAATTGACTTTTCCTGAGTTTCACTCCAAAAGTAAAAATGTTCTGTAGAAAATCTTACATTTTTCTAAATCTTTTGCCTTTTATTTTCCACATTTTGCTTCATAGTTTTCCCCACAGTAGTCTATACAAATAGTGAGCATCCAAGTGGGTTTTCTAGGTTTTGAGCTAAATTGTTTTTTTGTTTACTTTGCGTGCAAACGAAGAAAACAAATCTGTTTTATTTTGGCTGATATGTTATTGTATGGTTTGTTGAGCTAAACATCAGTGCTTACTCTTACAATAAGACTCATCAAGCCCAGCTGTGTAGACCCAAAGTTGTATCTGAAAATCAAAATACTCACCTTCATCTTCCAGACAGAGAATTAGGTACCTCCAGAATGTAGCCCTGAATGCTGTATACTGTAGGATAAGATAAATACCTTCTCAGAGGTAGCCGCTTCTCTCTTTGACCCTAAAGGAACCTAAGGATTAGTTCAGGCTCAGTCATCTAAATCTCAGATGTGTAAGCCGTGGCATATGAATCCTACACACAGCCCTTGGAATTGCTAATTGGCTTCCTGGGAGAATCAACTTATATCTTCCACTTGATGTTTGTTTTTTTTAGTTACTATATGAAATTCTTGTAAGCATGAAACTGCTAAGTAGACGTCCTTTGTGCCTCATGTGGATTCTTTTCACAGATAAACACACTCTCTTTACGCCTACTCTATAAATGAGTTTTATATATGTTGATTGCTTTCTTCCATTTCAGGAAGAGATACTCCTGGGAAAAGTTGCAACATTATCCAAAGTCCAAGTCATTCCATTGACTTGAGTGACTTCACGATTATGGTCGAAAGTGTCTAACATCTTTTTTAGCGTGAATCCTCAGAATTTAATTTTACCATTATTCAGGAGATATAAGATGTAGTTAAATGTTAAGGACACTGTGATTTTTAACTGAAAAGTGGTGCAGTAAGTTATATTGGGAAGGCTTTTTTTTTTTTTTCCTCCTCCAGTTTAGTATGTCTAGCAGTCAATAATTTTTCATTAATAAATACACATCTGTAGGCAACAGGATTACATCAGAAATGAAAGCATTTTTTTTCCTTCACAGATTAGATCCTGGTTAGAAACCAATAAACAGAAAATAAAATCCAGCAAGATGTTGCTCAGCTGATCTTCTGTTTCTAATACTGCATAGAAAAAAAAAAGTGGTTGTTTTCTATAAAAAAAATAATTGTTTTGTTCTTTTAAAATCTTTTTAAGACAAAAGTTCCAAAGGCTTAGACTGTATTTACATATTTTTAGCAGCTTTCTGCACTTAATATTTGTCATGTTATCAGCACTACCTTCTGTAGTTAATTTGGCTTGTAGAAATCTGTGATTAATGTGCCTTTGCTATAGCATTAATTTTCAGCCACAACCCCTCTTTGCCCTTTGGTATTATGTTAATTACTGGAAAAGAACCATGAAATCACGTATGGCACAGAGCTGTGGCGTGGCGAAGAACAACAACCAGAACTGAGGTGCTGAGATGGGTCCGAACAAGAGAGTGGGAATGTTTCTGACCTGACTAATGGAACCAAAAATGTAAGGGGTTTTAGGGATTAAGCAATTCTGGTTTATTCTGGACAAGTGCTCCATCTCACTGCTTTCCATTGCCAATGGTAGGTTTTTGGTAGGTATGATAAAAATTGCTGGGCAGTTCTTTTCAATCCTTGGGAGGACACTTAATTTGGAAGCACTTATCTCAGTAGATTTTCTCCCCAGTAAAACTGCTGTAAGGGCTGTTGGTTCTTGATCCAAAAACAACTGGAGTCATTGCAGTGAGTTAAGGTTTAGATATACCCCATTCTTATGGAGAAGATAGTCCTAAAATGGTCACGCTTGGAGAAGTAATTTGTTGTATGAAAAAAAAAAAAGTGCTACTTAATCCTGTGAGCAAACTGCTAGAATAGCAAACAAAATAATTTAGTGATGAGGCCAGAATTATTTATTACTACCAAAATAAATATGAATATGATAAGCCTTAGTAGAAAAGAGAAAGATTTTCTTTAATGTGGGGGAATATTGCAGTAGCCAAAATTAGACTTGTCTGAAATATTTTGTTAGCTAAATATCCAATTACTCATCTGACCATTACTCTAAATAAAGTAAGCAAATGAAGAGTTTCCCTGTTTATATAAATTTGGCCAGAACTATCAAAGAACTTGGACCCCTAGGGTGGGTCTTACCAGAAAGTAAGGACCTGACTTTAGACTGTGAGCCTTAAAGCCACTTCTGAAATAGATAGGTGTCTGATGTTTGTGGGTGGGTACTGTCCTGGCTTTACAGGTAAAGCTCCTGCACGCCTACATTGCTCATCCTGCTGATGCTGGAGTAGCACAGGGAAGCCTTCGTGTTTAAACCCAGCAGAGATTCTCTGGCCAAGGGAACATCCTTGATCCCATAGACATGCTCAAAGCAACCATCTGGCCGCAAGCTGATGCAAAAAATGCACAGATGTCATGACCAGTTCAACTAAACAATACACAATAAAAGCACTGCTACCTATTGCTCCTTATATATAAGCAATGAGTAGTTACCCAGGCTGTGAGTTATTTGGGTTTCATGCCTGCCTTCTTCAGACGGGATCCTACATCTCCATCCCTTGAAAATGTCCTGTTTGCCAGGCTGCTTTGAGAAGGGAAGAAAGAAGGGAAAGTCGTACTTCTCCCTGGTTTTGAGATAGCTCCTAGAGACAGAAAAAGATGCTGGATTCAGCAGGAAAAGGTGAAACAGGGAGAGGTGGTGCACCCTGCTCTTCCATGGGCTGTTGAAGTGGTTTGTGCTGAAGTTCACAAGCAACGGACAGGACCAAGAAATCACCCTTCTTTTTTTTCATCACACAAATGCTCTTCTTACTGGGCTGGAAAGTCACACTTTTAGTACCCATAGGGAGCTGCCCCCAGATGAGGTACTGCCCCTCTGAGGTGCTTGGGTGTGAATTGGGCTGTATGGCTCAAGTCAGCTCCCATGTTTGCACAAGGGGTGATGGTCCTGGGGTGGAAGGAGCGGTGGGGGGCTCTGCAGCTTCATCAGGCACTTGGCAAGACTTGCGACACCCCTAAGTGACTGTAATGATGGGTTCACACACCTTGACCTCATCAGGAGTGGCCTTGTGAACTGGAGAAGGACAAGTGTCGCTTCAGAGAGGGGAAGGCAGGAGAATGGAGACAAAAAAGTAGATATTACACTGAGAAATGCTGGGACTTTGTAATTTTTCCAGTTTAAGTGCTAGACTTTCCTCTCTGAAGCCAAGAAGTATCATGTCAGTCTCTCCCACTGATGATATAAGACCGCTGCATGACACACAGTCTTTATAAAGCATCAGACTTCTAGCAATACTATAGTTGTTTTTATCACAATGCTCCCAACAAACGGCACATGCTGTTAATATGAATCTATCTTTCAACAGCAGATATTTCAGGCAATGTTAGTAACTAATCTCATGATGTTGCCATAATAGACTGTGGTGCAGATCCAAATCTTCCTGGAGTGAATTCTTTGGTTATTTTCCTGTAGTTCTTCTTAGCTTCAGTGGAACACATGCCCATATTCTGTGAGTATGCTCAGCCTTGCTGATCTTTTCACAGTGCTAGGTCTCTGTTAGCCTAAATTTGTAGTCTCAGAGATGCTGGAAGAGTATAGCAGGTAATGGCACGGGCTGGGGGGCACCATGGAACAAAGGTGGAGCAGCAGCAGGTCCTGCCAAGAAATAAAACAGGATAGTAGCAACATTGTGGTGCTGTTGTACACTCCTTAAAAGAGTGTATAACAACACACCTGAGGTGGTTAAAGGTGCAGCATGCTGAGGGCAGAGGAATCCCTGGATTGCCAGCGCAGTGCTCCCAGAGGAGCCTGTGCTGCGCTCAAAGGGCTGCTCGTGTTAATGTTGGCTGCCGGGTAGGGCTGAGGATCGCTTGTCTTTCTCAGGCAATTAGCCATATCCCTTTGCAGTGTCTATACTAATAAATTAACACTGCCAGAGGTCTTGCCTTGGCCCTGAACGCTGCTGTTTCTGTCATTAAATTGTTAGAGCCGTCCTTGGCATGGTTTTGGCTTGGGCTTAACCAAAGTCTCTCGTACTATTCCTGGTGCTGGCTCAGGAATTAGCCTGGGCCAGGGACCATTGAAAAAGCAGTTTGGATGTGTCCTCCCTGTTTTAAAGGCCAGGAGAGTTTAATAAATGCATGTGGCCATGTTATGACAGCATGCTTCTGCTCCCAGGGCTAGAGAATAGGACCTGGAGCTGCCTGGTTTATTGGTAGGGATGTAGTTGTTGCATTGGAGAGCCTCCTGCAACTGTGAGGCTCTTGTTTCTTCTACTGTGAAGCAAAGAGTAGATTAAATAAGACCGAGACAGGCACTTATAACATTTTTTTAAAGGTAAATGGTTTAAAAGTTACATTTTTGCTAAGTAGAGAGCAAGACAGAGAAATTAAGAGGTCAGAGAAACTCAAAGAAATGTGGACCTAGTATAGTAGCCAATTAAAATTTTGCATGTGTATAAAAAGTTGAGAAATATGCAGAGAATTAGAAACAACAGAAAGTCATTGTACAATACAAAAGTCTACATGTTCAATAAATTAGATTGGGAAGATTTTCTGAAATTTCAGGTCAGTTTTGCAAATTAATGTGTTGCAAAATTTCATATGGACATGTCTAAAAGTTTTAACCCAATACTCAGTCATTCCTGAGCTTTACTGTATGTGCACTGTCTTCTGCCAGTAACCCCACTAATTTAAATGGAGCTGATCTAATACCAGATTGATGGAACACACTGCTGAACTGGGCACGAAACATGCTTAAGGACTACTCTTATGTTTATTGTTCCACTCCAGATAATTGTTAATTCTTTGGAGATTAAATGAATAGCATTTTATATTACAGCTTCACTAAGTCTGTTACGTTTGTTAATCTCATACTCTGTGTAATCCCAATTAAGATCTGTTTGCCGTATATGCCTCTGCTGCCTAAATCCTATGTGTATATAACACACAGTTTTATACTTAGTATAAAATTACTTCACTGCTGTGGCCTGAGAAAACTGCTTTAGTAGCTGCCTGTGACTATTGGTGGAGGAACATCTATGTTGTCCAAAATACTCTAAGAATTATGTCATTACTGTATTATTCCAACTTTGTTGTAAAATTTGACCACTATGTTACTCTGACAATGCTGAAGGTATAGCCATCATGTGGTGTGACCATCATGATTATAAGGTCTGTTCATTTCCTGGGAACCTGGACATTAAATAGGACAGTGGCAGTGAGATACCTCTGATTTATCCATTTTATGCTCCTGTGACCACAGTGGAGGGTTGGGAACTGGTTTTGGACTATGGCGTCTCCATCAGACCTGGGGATTCTATATATGTCAAGGTCATTTTGTGCTTTCTCATTCAAATACAAGTCTCTGGTTTTCTTTTTCTTTCTTTTTATTTATTTCTTTTTTTCAAAGTGAACCTCCAAGACTGGCTCATGGAAGAGGGGCTGGAAAGCTGCCTGACAGAAAGGGATCTGGAGATGTTGATTGACAGCAGCTGAACATGAGCCAGCAGTGTGTCCAGGTGGCCAAAAAGGCCAACAGCATCCTGGCTTGTATCAGGAATAGTGTGACCAGCAGGACGAGAGAAGTGATCGTCCCCCTGTACCCAGTGCTGGTGAGACCGCCTTGAATCCTGTGTTCAGTTTTGGGCCCCTCGTCATAAGAAAGACACTGAGGTACTGGAGAGAGTGCAGAGAATGGCGACGAAGCTGGTGAGGGGTCTGGAGCACAAGTGTGATGAGGAGCAGCTGAGGGAACTGGAGCTGTTCAGCCTGGAGAAAAGGAGGCTGAGGGGAGACCTTATCACTGTCTGCAACTGCCTGAAAGGAGGTTGTAGCATGGAGGGTGTTGGTCTCTTCTCCCAGGAAGCAAGTGATAGGATGAGAGGAAATGGCCTCAAGTTGCATCAGGGGAGGTTCAGATTGGATATTAGCAAAAAGTTCTTCGTGGAAAGGGTTGTCAGGCATTGGAACAGGCTGCTCAGGGCAGTGCTTGAGTTACTATCCTTGGAGGCATTTAAAAGGCGTTTAGACGAGGTTCTTAGGGACATGGTTTAGTGCTAGAGTTAGATTATGGTTGGACTCAATGATCCTGAGGGTCTCTTCCAACTGAAATGATTTTATGATTCTATGATTGGAAGGTAGGTAACAATTATTAAAGTTTCTGAGTGTTTGAGACTTTGAATGGTGCTTCTAAGCCCTCCCTTTCCATATCTCCTTTCCCTGGACAGCAGTCCTCAAGGAGGTTCCAGTCTGGGTTGTCCTTCTTCCCATCAGTATTCCCTACACATTTATCTGAGCCATATCTTTAATTTTTCTCCTTTCCTCCTGTATATGTGAAAACTCATGCGATGGATCCTGTGTGTGTTTGTGGGGGACACACTGTGGGTGTTGAGGCAGCAGAGAGGAGGGGGCTGACAACAATTAAATTGCAGCTGTGGAGGAATCACCCTTCTGCTCTTAAGCCGTACCACACCGCACGCTCTGGGGACACAGTCGCTCCCGAGTGGCTAGAAGAGGCTCGTTGGTTTATGAACCTTTAGGCCAGTGAGCATCTCTGGCATGTAGAGCCGTAGAATGAGAAAAGGTACATGTCTGAGGTGCAGGCTGGGCTGCGGGGGCACACGGGTGTCCCTCAGAAAGTGGCTTCTCCAGAGAGCTCAACCCAGGCATCCGCGTTCTCTGCTCCCACCAATTTAACTCGAAGCAGAGCCCAAAGGAAGCAACTGCGACTTGCTGACCGGAGTTCCGAGCACATCTTTTCACGACACCCATGAGGCCCCGGTGCTGAGCAGTTCAGGGAATAAGGGTTTTCCCTTCTGCCTCTGTTCTTCAAAGCTGGTAATTCCGCATTACGTTCTGCCACAGACCTGAATAAAAGCAAAAATTCAACCACTTCCATACTGTGTCTGTTTCAGTCAAGGGCTCAGGCTGAGGCCGTTTGCAAAGAAATCAACACAACAGAAGACTTTCAAATACATTTAATTTGGAGCTGTGTATTAAAAAGAAAAAAAGTGAGAAGCCACAAAGCCCATTCAAAGGCTGGCTGGTAGAGCTACTAAGTATTTTCTTTTTGCAGAAAGAAATAATGCTCAGCAAAACACTTGCAGAGTGTAATTGTACATGACAGTCCATGTCAGAGTTCAGCAATGAAAACTGAAGTAATATTTTTTTTTTCAAGCTGAAAATCATGCATCAGCCTAATGAGTAACAGGTGTTGTTTGTTTGTTTGTGCTTTGTTTTCGTTGATAGGGAGGACATGTTCTTTTGTTCTCACCATTTTGTGCTGGCTCTGGTCTCTAAATGCTACCATCTCACTGACTTCGACAGATTTAGCTGGAAAAACAGACACATTTTAACTAACAATGCCCAAATACCAGCTATGTGATATGACTCACTCTGCAGAGGAGGAGAATGGTTTGTTTAAATCGCTGGCTGGCTTATGCCTGAAGGATGCCTGTAACAGAGGAGGTTTCACCTGCTAAATCTACACAACCTGTTCTCTTTCTAAAGGAGTGTTTTTAACAGTCGCCACATACACACATGCTGTATAAATGACCTGAGGTCTATCTTACACACTTTGAATTATAACCACCCTGTGCTGCTTTTCACTGTCTTTGCTATCAGTTTGCTTAGAAGTTTGATCCTTGAGCACAGTTCCAAGAAAAGAGGCACATCTTTTTAGACAAAGAGCTGGAAAAACTCATATTTCTGCCACAGAATAAGTGTAAATACTTTCCACTTTAAAAGACAACCTAATCGAGCAGTCAGTGAATGTTATTTTAAAGACTGTAATGTATTGAAGTCCTCTTAGCATCCAGTTTTGCTAATTTAGTGTGGTGGGTGATTGAGGAGAGTAGAAGACATTAGGAATCAGGTGCAGCATTATTTTAGTGAACAGGGAATGATTATTCACTGTTTATCAGAAAGCAAAACATGAAGTGGCTTCTGAGGAGTTGATGGGATAGAAAGTTCAAAATAAACAGCGCATAGTTAAACTGCAACACTTACAATCCTGAAAGTTTATGTGTATTTAAGAAAGCAGTTAGATGAATTCACGGAAAAAGGGTACTCAAAGGCTAATAACATGAAGAAATATTCTCTGGGTCCTTATGCCTCTGATTACTGGCAGCAGGAAAGAAATGCCAGAAGAGGCATCAAGATTCATTTCCCCTGTTATTCTGCACTTTCTTAGTCATCCTCTGCCTGTCTCAGACCCAGATGAATCTTTGTGCTCCTCTTGCAAAATGAAGACCATAAGCACAACAATTATGGTAAACTACAGTCGCACCAAGTAGAACATAAATTTGGAACACTACTTCACCTAACATTGCCAGTTTCATGTTACACGCTGTGCACTGTTGGCCTTAACCTGGTTCGCACAAAATTTGTGAGTTTTCTTCGTTTCTCTTTCTCTGTAGGTTGATACCGAATTCCTGCATATCTTTTAAAGTAAGCTAATATCTGATATTATTCTGCTGTTAAAGTAGTTACCTTGGAAGATTAATCACTTTGGAATTCAAGAAAAGGTGAAAAATTCTCTCTATAGTTTATTTTATTATCATAACTGATGACCTGACAAAAAGAACATAATATTTTTGCAATTATTTTATTGCTTCTCTCTGATTGTAGAAATTGCTTAAGGGTAATTTTCTTAATGTAGTTTTCTTAAATGTCATTTGAGGAGAAAACTGGGATAGAACAGAAACTCTGTTCTGCTAGACAACAGAAATTGTCTTTTTGAGTTTAGAGAAAGGAGAAAACATTCTGCAATAACGGATATCAAGAAAATATTATAAGGCTTCACAACGTCTTTAAGTTAAATTCAAATATGTTAACCAATATACAAAAGGCCCGACTTTCAATTTGTTTTCAGGTAGTACATATAGTAATATATCCTATATATCCATTACCTTAGAAACACACATAAAGATCCGCAGGTGTTCACGTGTGTAAGCACATGGATGTATTTTTTATACTTATACTATATGTATATGGATAGTCTAGAAATGATATATAAATGGCAAACCTGAGAAAAAAGGGTAAATCTATTGCATAGCAGAGAAAACAGCTGACACTTTCCCCTCATAATAAAAAGGACTTTTAAAATAAAAATTATCTATTGTCAATACCTGTTCTCATTCTATTATTAGTCTGTTGACTTTTTCCATCATGATAGAAGACACATTGAAAATAACTTGTCCCAATCTCTTAACTTTGTCACTTCTTCTTTTAAAAGATACATATTTTGTTATGACAGTTTCTAGCCGAAAACTATGGGTCTGATAATGGGAAATGTGTCTGTTAATATGGCAAATTGTATTTGGAGACAGCATGTGCAACACTAAATGCCAGAACACCAATATGACCCATCTGCCCGATATGTAAAGTATAATAACACCATTATGAAGTGATGATATGTTTACATACCCTTGTAACAGGATTAAAGTTTTCTTAATTGTCCCCTGCTTGAACCTAATGTAATGTTTTTGGTGTGTCCTATAGAATAATATTGAAAGAATGAACAAATCAGTGGCGGAACCTTCTGAGATTTGCCTAATTACAACTGAAATTGTTCCCATATTGGAAATTACATGCATATAATGCCTTTTGGGGCACAGAATAGAAGAAGCATATGAAGGTCAGCCAAAAGTGTATTGCAATGAGTTCTGTCTTCATGAACTTCTAAAATGTCTTTTTCATGCAATGAGACACATTAATTTACTAGAAACAGATTTCAGAATTGTTTTATCCAATTTTGGAAAGCTTATTTCTGCAATACCCATAAACCTGTTGCAGAAAACATAAATTGCAGTTGCCCTGAATATAGTTATATCGCCACAAAAAGAAATCACTCAGCTAGGTCATGTGTAGGATTAGGATGCTGCTGCTGCATTTCAGAGTTTTACATCTTGCATCTCAAGAGTTTTACAGACCTTCAACCAGATCTTGATCCATGTGTCATTCAAACCAGCCCAGTGAAATTCAGGGGAGTCTTAGACAGGCCAAGTAGTACCAGCTGCATCCAGCTGTGTGTTCCCATGACACTGTTGCATGTTTGTGATACGTGAATATATGATAGTTTTCCTTTTTATTTTTATTCCACTCCAGCCTTTTTACAGTACAGCTGCGTGTTAACCAACATGACGACTTCTCACTAGCCTAGAAGTGCTGAGCCTACTGAGCAGAACTGCACGTCTGAGAGCAGAGAGACCCTTGCAAAGTGACTGAGTCTTTGAGGAATGCCTTAAAGATCAGGGAGGTCTTGCTGAGCTATTGATAATGGCTCATGTTTCATGAGATTAAAACAACTCTTTTCTTGATTGACTTGATTGCTTCAGGTATACTGTTCAGTTTTAACAGTGGCAGTATGCAATTATTGCAGGTATTGAAAACCACACAAGGCATTCAAATGTTAGATGCTATATATTACTGGAAGAAATATTCTAATACCAGATTTCTAATAAGAACCCAGTTTCATCAATGCTTACACTGCAAAGCGTCTGAGGACTTGCCTGTTAGAACCAGACCCCATATCATCCTGCAACCATAAAATTAAACTATATACACAATAATTTTTTAAAATATAGTTTAGCTGCTTCAAAGATGGGCTGCCTGCTCTGGAAGTAAGACAATGCAAACAAAGGAGTGGATATGGTACGTCACGGATATGGATCAGGAAGTGTAGGAAGATTGTGCTATTACGGAGAGAATCCAGCTGGGACATCATCTGTGCTAGCACAGTTTATGTGCTGTAGCTTAGGGTCTTTTGCTTTCATATCCAAGTTTTGGCAACAGTTTGGTTCATTGGTACCCTGTTTCCTTCCCAAATCAGTGCTGAATCCCATTCTAACTGTGAAAAAATAAAATAAAGTCATTTGGCAGTGCTCCATCACCTTGATTTTCTCTGCTTGCAGGGTACAAATGAAAGCTGTGATTTTTTCTTTTTTCTGAAAATTTAACTTTTTTTTTTTTTTTCAGTTCACTAGAAGTTTATGGACTAAGAGAGCCAAGTCTGACTCCTTGCATGCGTAAGAAGGGAAATGAAAATGTAATTTTTCAGGGCGAACCGCTTATTTGACATATTGTGGTAGCCTTGTTCCTGCATGTTTTCTGACCTTTGGGTACTAGGGACTTTCACGTTGCATCAATACCATACAGATCATGGGAGCAATGTGAACTGGTGCCAGAGTAGAGGCTAAAACCTGAAGTCTATCACTACCAAAGATTTCTGCCTCATGTCATTACACAGAAGCACCAGTTTAAACTTCTTAATTTACACCAAAGCTTTGCAGAGCTTTGGAGCTTTGCAAATGTTTAGGTTTCGATTGACCTGCTCTAGCAGGGAGGAGTGGGCAGCGAGTTTGTGCTCCTACCCGCAGCAAAAGTGTGGAGAGCATTACGGTTTGGACTCAGTCCCATCACAGGATAACGGCAGCCAGACTCCCGGGGGTGTTCTGGATGTTTTGTGCTGAACCTGTAGTGCAGTCTGGCTCTCAAGTCAGCATATCTGGGCCCATCGCATCGGTGAAGTCGGTGCTTTCAGACACAGAGCACTGGCGTGGAGTCTCCGGTGGCGTTCCTTTCCCTGTTCTTGGCTGGTACAAGTCGGGCATGTGTTCATGACATGAACACCTTAACGTTGCTCCAGCTCCTGGTGGTTGGTTCAGTCTCATTGCTTTGTATCAGCAAAAGCAAGGTGACTTGCTGCTTCATTGGTGGCTCTAACTTCAGCTTAAAGGGTCTGGGTACATTGTCTGCAGTGCAGGCATAACCATCTCCAACGATGAGAATGTTCATAGGCAATGTTTTTTGTTTCTGGAGATTTTTTATGTATATTCTTGCCCTTAATGAACCTTGTAGCTGCAACAAAAGTTGGCAGTTTAGTGAACGTTATCTCAGATAATCAGCTTTAGTAGCAAAATCAGGTCTTACAGCTCCCTTTGGCTTGGTTCAATGCAAAGGAGCATTAACAATTTAAGTTTAGTCTGAGCTAGTTGCTTAGACAGGGATTGCCAAGTTTATGTGCATGCTTCTGTGTAATTATAATTATGAAAATTGCTCTTCAGCTTGTGAAATGGTGGAGCCTTGCAGGCATTTTTTAATTAAGAGGCTGTCAAATATGTACGCTGTTCCAATGTTCAAATCCATGGCATTTTAAAAAAGTAAGTTATTTTGAATGTAGGGATCCAAGGCTCCTGCTGTATAATCATATTATGATTAAAATAATATTCACGTGAATAGTGGTAATTCCAGTTAAGAAACAGTAAAAGGATTTTATGTGAAATTATTGTCACAAGTTACATTTAGTTTGATGGTATTATTCATTTGCAAAGGAACTCCTTTGTTGTCCATCATCATAGTAGTAGAGAACTAAATCCTCAGAATAATGTAGGTAGAATTTAGGGTCACACTTGGAATCATGTATCAAGACAGATATATTTATTCTAAACTACTTACAGAAGGTCCTTAAGGGGGAAGTTCTGTAGTACAATGATGAGGTAGGCTTTTTGGTTGATATAATTTTTAAAAAAAAGATGCCAAGCTTTCAGTATGTGATCTTTTGTCTGATCTATCATGTCAGAATGGAGATAAAGCTGTTACAAAATTTTCATTACCAATTTACCATGATTATCAGTCCCTTTACAGTATTTCAGCGAGGGACAAACTTGATTCAAATAACAGGCTATGGGGTTTAGCAGCACGTGTTATTCAGCAGGTTGGAGGGAGAATCTTAATAGCCCCTTAAGGTCTCAAAGTCTATGAATGGAAGAGTGTTAAAAGCAACACATTTGGAGGTGTAAAATGTGTCTTTCCATAGTTACAGGCTGATTTCCATGTATGCTGTTCACAATGCAAGAAAGAGCCATCTTTCTCTCTAATAAAAGCTGTTTATAAAACTATATGAAAAAATATATGAAAAACAAATAGTAAAGAGGTTGAATGTAGTGAGTTAAAGTTCTGAAGGCTGGGAGGCTATAGGGAAACCTGAAATGCTCAGTCTTCAATGCCTATGAATTGATGAACTAATTAACAAAGGCCAGGACTGTGCACTAATGTAAGTTAGTTAGAGCCCACTGAATCCAGCCAAAGAAACACCTGTCTTTAATATATAAAAAGAATAATTGTCGTGAGGGACTTGAGTTCAGGATGAAATGATGGAAGCTTCACTTCATGCAGAGGGTAGTAAAGCTCCTAAAAATGATGGATGATAGATGATGGTTTTCTAACGCAAAACATACTGGGTTTGACAATGAGTAATTTTATGCTGGATCTTGTTCTCATGGATATAGATGAATTAAATGCTGTGCAGCAGCCTTTAGTGGCTAGGGGTCTAATGATCACAATCTGATTGCAAGTAATATGTAACTTATACTTAATATATTAAAAGAGCACAGTCCCAACAACTAGCACATTTGTGGAAGTTAAGGAGAAGTGATGAATAAATTTCATAGAAGTTAGGGAGAAGTGATGAATAGATTTGCCTCGGAGGAAAACTGGAGAAAAAATTGAATGAAAACAGGGAATTCCTCAGCAAGAATTTATTATTTGGCTAGTAAGTCTTGATTCCACATTCAGAGGATGTAATTTGCTAAAATATATTTTGGTCCAGTGAGAAACAAGGCTACAATCATGCCCAAATATCTAAAATATAGAAAAAAACCCAAAACAAACCAAAACAAAAAAAACCCAAGGAAGTTGAAAACAACCTTTGTAAAGTAGAAATTGTGAATTTGTTAAGAGAAAAAAACCCTAATAATTAAGAGAAATGAAACCTATAAGGAATCCCTGGTGACAGGATGAGGATAAGGATATAGGAAGGATATAGGAACAGAAGAAACCTTTAGGAAGAGACAGGCTTAATGCTAGAGGAGCCAGACAAAACTGACAGTGATGAAGTAAAAAAGACACAAGTAATAAGGATTTCACATCTCTGTTTGGAAATATATATCGTGACATACATTGTCACCTTCCTAGCTCATCAGTACCTAAGGAAAACAATGGAGATCTGCTAGGGATAAACATTATTGTATCATCTGTCTTGGCTAACTTACATCTACGAATCGTGAAAGAGTTGGCTGAGGATATCTCTGTTTCACAGATGTTCTTTTTTTAATAAGTTCTGAAATCTTGGGGAACCTCCAGAACAGAGGAAGAATTGCAATGTTGTGCCAGCAGTCAAACAGCAGAAGTGAGCTGATCCAGACAGTTATAGGCTGGTTTAGCTGGCATCACCTTCCCGTCAAATAATGGACAGAATGGTACAGGATTCAAGTGCTAAGAAGTTAATTTTCACATTAACATGACCAAAATCTTAACAAATGGTTTAGGGAAAAAAGCTGTGTTTTATTTTTTGAAATGACAAATTACAATGATGTTGGTAACAGCACAGTGTGTGTTACAGAGTGTTTTCATCTGTATTGTTATTCTGACATGATAGCAACAAGGTGAACTTTGAGTCTGTTATGATCCACCTGGCAAAATCTTAAAAGACTTGTCAGTGGGTACCCTCATTAAACAGAAATGTTTCCAGTAGAGCTCCAGAATCTTGGCTTCTGGCTCCAAAACCTTGTACAATTTCTCTCGATGCTGTGGAAATAGTTGTGGATATATCACTGTGAACATTTGTGAAAGACAGAAATCCTGTCAAAGTGATCTCTTATGATGATTACACATGGTAATCCAGCCATTTGGTCCAATAAAAAATAATTTGTTTAACTGAGCTGAAGATAGTTAGATACTTTTTCTCTTTGTTCTGTTCTGCTTAGTACTGGCAAATTTTTTTTCCTGAAAATAAAGATAATTAGTTGGACATTTTGACCAAAAAGCTGAAGCCATAAGAATGCTTGAGAAAAAGTCTTTTGGTGATAGAATTGATGGAAAAGAGCAGTTTATTTTGTTTAAAAAAAAAATAGAATTCCAGTGGGATAGCACTGTTTAACAATGGATATTTTATTGGAAAAAGCCGCTTTGTTGAATCAAAGCTCTGTTAATTTTTCTTTCATTTGAATGATTTTTTTTTTTATTTGGTAAAACCTTCAGAAAGGTATTTTGAAGATGATATAATTCATATTAACGTTTTTGAAACTTTAAAGACTGTTTTTACAATTTAAAATGGCTCATTGTTGTGAAATGTAAGTTAATTCTAGTAATAGGTAGTTATAAAAACAAGAGATGCTTTATTCTTCTCATTTGAGGATCCAAAATTCCAAAGAATCATGAAAATCTTAGTGTTCTCAGAATTTTATTTGTGGGCATTTTGAACATCTTAGATTGGGAAAGATAGCTGCTTTGAAAAAAAAAAAAAAAGATCAGAGAAACATTATTTTATTGTGTTAAAGAAAGATGACTTGATTTTAGAATATGAACGATTCCAAACAAGAACAGAGTACGAGGAGAGAAAGATGAAAATAACTATTTACATGACAAAAAGTTGATCTTTTGTACAACATAGCCAGAGTAATTTAACTTATTATTTCTATATTTAATCCAATCATTTATATGACTAAAGTTTAACTTCTGGAAAGATATTCAATTCTGAGTCAATGTCTTCAAGATGAAGCAATCCATAATTTTCCTTAGTGGATAACTCATACTTTTAGTAAGATGCACTTTTCTGCTACTTTGAAAACATCTGCCTCTTGCATCCAAGTGTTCACTCTTCTTATGAAATGATTGTGTTGAAGTAGTTCTTTAAAACCTGCTGTTTTTTTTCACCATATACATTTCTATTTATCAAAGTCAGTTTGATAAATTCAACTAGCCGTGCAACCTGAAGAGTCAATAAAAACTGAAATGAAGAGGCTGGGTTGTGGCTAACCCAAAGGCCCAAGTCCAGGTTTTGCATAAAGAGAAATACTGTTTGAAACCTGGCGCTTTTGATGCATTCTATTACAGGTCTCAAAAATACAGATTCATAGATATGAAATCTATGTGGGACAGACCTCCAAGGGTCATCTTGTCTTGTGCCTCAGGGCAGAATAAACTAAGCTTATGTCATTCCTGCCAAATGCTTACCTAACCTGCTCTTAAAATCCTCCAGAGATCCTGTAGCTTTCCTAGGAAATCTATTCCAGTGCTTCATTATCCTTACCATTAGGGAGTTTTCCATAATATAGGATGTGAGTCTTCCTCACTGCTGTTAAAGTCCATTACTTTTCATTCTTGAAGACAAGAAGAGCAGATTATTACTGTCCTCTTTGTCTCAGACTTTCCAATAGTTTAAATTGGTAATTTCTTCAAACTTACCTATAGTAAACAACGATAATTTTCATAATCTTCCCTCGTAGGTGATGGTTACTCCACCTCTGCTCTGTCTCCTTCTTTTCAACAGGTTTGGCTTTCCTCAGAATGACACAAACTAGTGCACTAACTAGAGTCTTGCTGGGGCTGAATGTAATATTGCTTAAATTTTAAATGTATTCCTATTGATACATAACCTTTCAGAAGGTGTTAATTCAGATAGTGACCACTGTCCTTAAAAATAAAGAGTATGATCTCTTCAGAATGTTCATTTATCTCTGTTGGATTACATTTAAGTTCTGATATTGCACACATTACCAGAGTTACATGCCCTTAGAGGTTTGAAATGGCACGAAATGTAGTTCAAACCTGTCAGCCTAGCTTTCCTCGGTTGCTGAAGTCTGATGTGATAGTAACCTTGTTTTTTGGAAACATATTTTTCACATTTGAAAATGTCTGTCACAGTTTGGAGCATCTCACTAGATTACATCACAGTGGCATGCAACACACAGGAAATCTGAAAAATATGCTGCATTAAACTGCCCTTAAGGAAACTGTGGTATTCAAAATAGAATATGTTTTAAATCTGACTTGCTTGTTTGTACAACTGGCCTATGCTACGAGAGCCACTTTAAAACTTAAAGGTTGCGTGTAGTAACCAGGTATCCCAGTGTTTTTGGGTAAGTTCACTCACATTACCGTATGCTCTGTTAGGTGAAAGGAGCTGGGGAGGTTGGTATTTTAACCTGAAATAAGTTATTTGCCAACTGTAGTTCTGCCTGATTGATAACGGAACTGGGATACAAAAGAATGAGACATTTATCATCTGAACTCAACTCAATTTAGCGAGACTTTATTGACACCAGAACTTCTCTAAGATTTGCCAAGGAATGTTAATCACTGTGCTATCTATCAAGAGGAAAGGAATAGCTCAGTATAAAAAGAGCCCTTTATTAGAGTGCAGATACATATGAATGTAGATAAAACCAATGTACTTTGTTATATTCATCAGGGACTGTGCCCTTACTTCTTGTTGCCAAGTGGTTGATTTACTTGTTTTAGGTCATAATTTCATCACATACCCTTCTTAACAAAATATTGAGAAGACATTGTGAATCTCACTTGATTTCAGATTTCAGCAGTATGTAGCTGTGTCGTTTGTCACCCTTCATCTATTTAACCTCAAGGGAAAGAAATAAGTACCTTTCGCCTACATTACCTCTCCTTACCCTCCTCCACTGCTCTCACCTGTACTCTCTCCTCTATTTCAATAATGCAAATGTGATTACAAGATGCCTTTGGCTGGACTATAGTAATCACATTTCTTTGAGGGGAAGGCAGCCTACCTCCCACAGTGACTGGTCTGAAGTTGCTCTGATCTGTTTCAGGGTCCTAAATTATTATAATATGAATAGCAAAAATATACAAAAATAACACACACACCGGCTAAAAAATAGAAAGGTTAATATTTTCTATTACTTTCTTTACATTGAACAGGTTGGGCTAGTTTCAATAATTTTTTTTGTTTCTCATTCTTTAGGAGACAAGTGGACTATGGCCAGGTTTTCCTATCACAGCCCATCTGTGTTATGTACTAGGGAGACAAAAGATTAAAGACATTACTGTGTAAAATATTTTATATTTTGGGGGTGGGAGTGGGGAGTAGAGGAGCTGGGGAAGATAGAAAATTATTTCCAGTTGAAGACTGTACTTAAAAATGATTATCATCTTCTGTTAGTTGTGTTTGTCTGGGGAGTTTGGGATGAATGATGCCACAAATTACTGATCAGATGTGTCAGAATTAATTTCTGCTCTCCACAATTTTTTTATAAAGTTTGCTCTGGTTGAACTTTGGGCTGCTTTCCTGTGGAAAGAAATTTAAAAGTGGCTTGACATGGAGGTGTAAGTATGGAAAAATGGAGAAGAAATGCTAGCGTAGTACTAAATCTGTATCTACTAGAAAATAAAATTCCACTCATCAAAGGAAAAACTTGACCGATGTGTCAATCCAACATTTTCCCAAATGCTCCAGAGTCTTTAAATGCAAATTTACTGCCCAAAGTTATGTTAAAAAGATATTATTTAGGTTGTAATGTCAAATACTCAAGAGTTTAGAAATTGCTCATCCATGCAATGTGAATTAAAATCTCATGTGCATGTGATGCAGGCACTAATTGCATGGTCCAATGTTTTGTTTCAGTGGGACCTTTGCCACTTTTAGGGGAGGGAATGGATGTTACTGACTTAGAGAAGAATTATTTATTGTCATATAACTAAATATCTATTCAAACCATGAAGACAGAATTATTAATTTCCCCATGGTATTTTCCGTCCTGTCCATGACTTTAAAATCTGTGGCTTCATATGACTAAACTTCAGGAGAGTTAATCATCTTCCCCATACCCCTTTCAGGTACAGGGCAGCACTATGATAAAAGCTTTGAGGCACTGAGGTAAAACATTATATACTAAAATTTAAATGCCCAATTTTGAGACAACCTGAGTCTGATTTATTGCAAAATTCAGCCTTGTATATGACAGCATATGTTCAAAATACAGGTCTTCTTGTCTTTATTGCCAGTTGTGAGTCTTCAGCAGTTATGAAAATCATTTGGTCACTTAGATAACGAGCACTACTCTAATAGTACATGGCTTTTATCCCCTAACAGACATAGAGCTAAAATGTTCTGCAGGACCCATAAAATACAAATCTAAGAATGGTCATGCTGGTGAGGACAAAGATCCTCCTGATCCTACTTCTTGTAGCCAGGAGCTCTGAGAAGACTAAGAAGGTCTTGGAAGATGGAGACTTCCAAGACGGTTTCGTTAAAAATGAGACCAGTCTTTGCAAGGTATACTGCAAATGCAAATCCGAATCTTATTTTTTTACCATTTCTGTTTCTTTGAGAGGGCAAAATTACACACCTAATGTACAAAACTCTCTTCTATGCCAGCTTTCAAGTTTCTTAAATGAAAAAAGAAAACATTGCTTTACTGAAACAAAGTTGCCAGATACTTTTCACCCGTTTTCATTTTCCAGAATTACTAATGATGTTGGCTGAAAATTAAAGGATGTTTGTGATGGGCACCTATTACATAGAACAAGCAATCAAAACTGGTCGAGGACGACTGAGCAGGGACTAAAGTGGAAAATCTGGAGCAGGTTTCCTAATAGACAGTGTCACCAGCCACACAACTATTCAGTCTAACCCACAGCAGACTCTGATAATGTGTGCCCCTCCTTTGGGTTTGCTTGGTTTTCATTATTCTTTCGGGTTGGAGAATTCTGTGACTTCACTGTTGCTATATATCCTAAAAATAATACATTTGCCTGATCATCCATGTAATCATAGCACTTTACTTAAATGGAAAAGTATCACCCATGCTTTGCCCTTGAGAATACTGAGCCACATATGGGCTAGAATGAATCAGCGACTGAGTCAAAATGAGAATTTAGATCAGGTTCCCCAGCTGTTACCCTTTTCCTTGCACAGCTGCCTTTTCCAGCAGCATCAAGTGTCTCAAGGTTTTGTGTTCACATCTGTATTCCAAAATGCCTCTCTGGGAATATGTATGGCCAACTGTATGGCTTGTGGATTCACTTCTGGTTGCAAGTTGCTGGTTGGTTTTGACATATAAAGCGCTAAGTTATGCTGGTTGTCCTGACCTGAGACACCACATTTTATGGTGCTACATTATTAGAGATTAACAGGGTGTTTAAGAGGATGCTGGGTGTTTTCAATAAGCTTTGATGTAGGAGGTCCTGAAACTGGTGATATGCGGTCTGTGGTATAAGGAATACTGGTTTTGAGGTTTCAAGAATTTAAGAAGTCTTTCCTGACAGTTCCTGCTGGGTTAGCTGAAAAGTAACAAGTAAATTATTTCTTATGAGTTTAACCCTCAATGTTGTAGCTAGGCCTTCAAGGAAATTTTGCTGGGCATTGAAAAACAAAAAGCTTGATTCAGCCTGAAAAGAGAAGAACTGCAGAAAAGAAGACTGAAGAAAAACATTACCAAAACTCATGTATTTAAGCATGTGTTCATAATCAGCATGATTAGAGCTACAGATGTCACTGGAACTACTCACAGGCTTAAAGATAAACTGATGTTTAAACATCTGACAGTATGGGGCATTCTGCACAAAACCAGAAGTTATGGTAAAACAAAAAAATTGTATTAGACAAGTGACTTCAGGGCATGAGAGGCAGGTGTTTCAGCATGCACAACAAGGTAAAAAAGTTACGAGCAGTAATGGGCAACAATTTATAAGAACGCCTAATATTTAGCAGAAAATAAGTTTGTTTCTACAATTAAGAATTTCGAGACTATCTACTTCTTACCAAGATACTCCTAATAGGTTTTCTCTTTTATTCTGTTAGTTTTAGTGAGAAAACTCCCTTCATAATTATCTTAATTACATTTCAGCATAAATAATGGGGGCTATTACTATCACTGGCAACATTTCCAATTTAAATATACCAGATTTAATATCAGTTTTCTTTGAAATTCTAGCTATTTCAAAAGTAAATATCCTTATTTCCAAGCTCCTCCATCTTCATTTTCACTCCTTTAACAGAATGCTTTTAATAATACCTTCAGTATGGTTGAAAAAGCAATTTCCTGAGCCTCAGAAATGCTGAGATGGAAAATTAGTCCTTCCTTTTGGGTTTCAAAAGAACTTCACCATTGATCTTTAGTATCATTTAAACATGATGGATTCAGTTTTAATGTCAGATCATGCATACATTGATCTTTGTCTATCAGTGACTGTAGAGCCCAACAGAGCATATCTTAGCTATCCTGACATGTGAAACTCCTGAGAGCTACAGCTCAGGACTTGTAGTTAAACAGAAAATCTTCTATATAAGCTGGAAAAATATACCCTTTAGGTGTTAATATTGCAAATTTTCACTTTTGCTGGTCAACCATTACCAGTTTCCTGCAGCTCTAGCTCTTCCTTTAGTTGTCTCCTGCTCCTCTGTAGCAGCATTGGTAATGCCCTTATTTCCACTCCCAGAGAGGTTGTCTTTTCATTTCTAGCACGAGCTGGGAGTGTGGACAAGTCAAAAGCACTCTCTGCTGCTGCTGCTGTGAGTCAGGATTGGTACGGATGTTAGGAGGCACATAATTTCTAGCTATGCCAGAAATGGAGGAATGTATCATGGACTGTTCTCTGGCACTCAGTTTAGCTGGTGTCATACAGCTTGTGTGCACACACTTAAACTTGCTGATCTTCCCTCAAAACAGAGTGTCTATATCCAAACTGCCTGTGAGGAACGGTTCTTGGCTATGCTCATCCCTGGACCACGCCAGTGTGGTGTCTGGGAGAATCTTAGCTGGCACAGGCCAGAAATCTGCCAGGGAGTGCTGCCAATGGTTAGCAGTGTGAGGGAACATCTGCCAGTTCTCTGGTCCGTGCTCTGGCCCTGCTGAGTGTGTTAATGCAGATACTGCCTGTGCGGCTTGGCTTTTGTGAAATCAGAGCATTAAGCATTGTCCACACAAGTCCTGGGGAGGCAATGTTACCTGTCCCTGCCATGCAACTGGTGGTAGGAGAGGGCACTGCGACACACCACCCTTCTTCACACAAGCCCTGAGATGGCCTCTGCTCTCAGTCAGGCATGCTTAATCTTTTATGTTATGATGAAAAGACAGTTGTCTAAAGAGAATGAGTATGCACACTCCATAGGTTTTACCTGCATTGGTGGAAAGTCAAGCCCTGCAGTATCTGACTTCAGTTGCCTGAATTTTAAGCCCATTAACCACCCTGCCTGGCTGTGAATTAATTTCTAAAACTGAAGGTTCCTCTGAAGATCTCCTTTAAAGGCCTGTATATCATGCCGAGCTGATAATAATGCAACTCCATGAATCTTAGAATAGAACTTTGTTCATCTTCCTTATTGAGTGTGGGCTGCTGGCTGGAGGAGAGCGCTTTTTGGTGCTGGGTAACCATTCAGCATAATGGCCTTTATGAATTTCACTGGTATGTACTGTAATAACATTAATCATGATGAACTCATTTGGCACTAATAGGAATGTCATATGTACTTGTATAAGAATATTCGCTGTAGTTCATCATTAATTAAATGGGCTATTATTTTAAAGTGTTACCAGACATGGTATGTAAAAATGGTTTACTTTGCAGTCTCCTAGTGTTGAAATCATGTAGGCTCTTTTGCTATGGTTTATGTCAGAGAAAATCACAACAGATAGAGCAAAGAATCCAAGACTAAGATAATACATTTCAGCTGTATAACCTTTGGAAGTAAAAGAGTGTAGAACTTACCATGTAGGCAAATTGCTACGAATGTAGAGGCCTATCTAGTCTGGTATCCTCTCTGTCAACATGTCCTGTACCAGGTTCTTCAGATACAAAAGAGAAATAACACAGATGTGGAATAGTATTCTGAAAACCAGAATTTTAGTACATCTTACTGTTAAACTTTTAAGCTTACATGGTAGTCTTCTGTAAGGGCCACTCATTATTACTTGAACATCCAAATAAATAATATCAGCTGTTTCTTCTTTATCCATTAGTTTGCTGTCATGCTTAAAGAATTCTAGAGAAACTACTTGTGATTTAGGTTGAGGTGAAATAAAGAAATAGGCCTGGAAGAAACTCCTGGCTTCTGATGTCTTGTCCCCTCATAGTCTAGCCAACCTTTCCTAAGTGGATCAAGCTTCATCCTGAAATTAGCTAGGTTTCTTGCTACTGGAAGACTGTTTCAGAGCTCCAGTCCAGTTACAAACCTTCTGCTACTTGCCAAGTGTAATGTATTTGCTGCTAATTATTTCTTGTGCTAACCTTAACTTTGAGGTTAAACAGTACTTATTCCTCTCTGTGTTTACTCTCTTGAGATATTTACGGAGCAGGCCTCTCTCAGACTTCATTTGCTAGACTAAACAAGCTAAGTCTTTTAATTTCCTCTCGTAAGACAGGTTCTTCTTTTCCTCTTAATGTCCTAATGACTCAAGTTTCCTCTCTTGTCCATTTGTAACTCATCTGTCTGGAACTAAAACTGTTTTTTGGGTCAGTGGAACTGTAGACAGTACAGTAAATGTTGTTGTGATGTTGCTTTTGACAACGATGTTCATGTTTCCCTATCCTTGCGTGAAATACCTTTCCTTCTACATCTTAGGCCCTTAATATTGCCATTTAACAATTAATCCGGATCTTTTTAATCTTACTAATTTCCAGTCAATGGGCCTACACCTTCAAGCAAGTGATTTTGTTACACAACTGTAATGACAATACTGATGGCCTAAGTTGTTTTGAAGGACTAGAAACTGTAGGGTCTACACGGCTTTTATACAGTGAATGAAGAGAAGCTGCAGCTTCCCAGACTGATTCAGAATCCCAGTTTAGACAGTTAACCTGAACACCCCAAGTGCAGCACCCTTGCCCTTGTGTGATTTAAAGTTACTGTTACTGACTTCATCCCTTTTCTGCTGCTCCTCAGACTCACCTGGTAGGAATATTTGTGTTGGTGAAATCCCCAACTCTATCACTTGCAACGCTAAGACAGCTTTCAGATAGCTAAAGAGTATTGGAAACAATATAGGTCTCAAGACTTATCCTTGAAGGTGCACAGTGGAAGAATAAGACTGACAGTTTTCTTCCTCTCCCAGTAATAATCTTCTCAGCTAAATAAGTACCCATCTAAAAATGACTGCAGTCTCTGTTATCTCTGTTGTAACTAGTAATCCTCGGTGCGGTTCTGTTTTTTGTGAAATCTGAATAGATTAACTCACAAGATTTCCCTTAGCCATAAATGGTTTATTTGATAATCAAAAAGATGAATTTTGTCTGTAATAACCTGTTTCAGATACATTCATCTGCATTTGTCCTTCAGCTTCTGTTCCATGCTTTCACATAATCTTTTCTTCAGAATTCACCTTTGTCATGATACAGGTTTTAGAGAGGTACAAAATTGACTGAGAAATATAATGTAAACCATCCACTTAGTGGTTTCATTGTTCTACTTTTAATATAGCTTTAACCAGCTTCGGGTCTGTTGCTGAAATCTCTCTCATTGACCTTTTTAACTTCCAGGAACACATTGGCACAACAGCCTTGCATTAAGTACCAAAGCCTTGAAGAGTTACGTGATGTTATGAAATGAAAATTCTGCCATACTGAACTGATGACTTATTCTAATAAAAGAACCTTTTCTCATAGCACAGTTTTTCCACCATTGTGGATTCTTTAATTGAGAAGAGAATTTCAAGGACAGAGCCTGATCATAGTTACAAAAAAATCCTTTGGAAGAAAAGGATGTCCATTGATGGAGAGACTAAAGGTGTTTTTAATCTCAAGTGACCTACTTTTTTCAGCACTTGCATTGAAATGTATATTTTTTCTTATTTTCTTTTTCATAGCTCTAATTACAAAGCCAGAACAACTGGGCTTAAATAACCATTTACTTGAATTAGTAAATTAAAATGATCTATATAAATGTGGAAAATTACTTTCAAACAGCCATGTTCTTGCTTTGATAGGCTTCCTGGAATAAAAAGAGAAATAGAGCTCATTTTCTCTCATTCCACACTCACTACTGATTCTAAAGAATCGACAAATTTAAGCTAAATGTGAAGCTAAAATTGCTTCATTGGATTTTGCTCTGAGTAAAAAGATTGTTTACCCCTATGAACAAGGTGGTCTTGATATAAACAAATTCCAACAAATTAATATACTGATAAGTGAAGTGTAACAGGACACTTCAACAAACGAGTAATAACCTCAAGATGGAGGTGCTTTGCAGTGTACTTCAAAGTTTGCTCCAGGTCAAAGGGAGAAAAAGTTCCAAACTAGGGTTGCCATAGCTTGTGGTCACTCCTCCTTGTTGTCTATATCACTAAAGCTTTCAGGCAAACCCATCTGCCAGCTTCAGCTAGAGCTTAATCGTTGATCAGTGTTTTCCAAGGGGATCGAAAGGAATCATTCACTAAAGTGACAATTTGAAGGAATACTCCTCCTATAACAGTTTTCAAGAGGAGGAAATTATACGGGTGTTGGTGAATTGTGGGAAAGAGGGTGTGTATGTGTGTGGGAAAGATGAGATGATCTACTGCAATATCTGTTAACAATAACAGTTGTCTGAATCTGGTTTTACACATGCACAGCTCACCTTTCTTGATTCATGCTTTAGCTACTGTCTTCAGAAGTGTTTCCCTGTCCAATTTTTGTTTCCTTTGAGAGAGATGCTGACCCTCTACTTAGCCTCGTTTACTATGCTGCTGTGTAGTTTTAATTAGTTGATCCTCAACTGGTTTACTCTGAGTGGTGTCATCGTGTTGTAGCTCTGTCTTAAGAAGCAAAACCACGCTGTTGATCAGTTCACTGTGGTTTATAAAAGAAATTGGACTATCAAGGCATGCCTTGTGAAACTCAGTAGGAAAAAATCTTTGTATATAGTGTTGTCATGTATATGTCTATGTGTTTCCTCTGTATTGCATCATTACTTCTTCCATCTTTCTTTTCTCTTGTTATCAGTGGGAGAAAGAGAGGCTTGGTATAGAGGAAGTGGATTTTCAGGGATTTACATAAATTACAGCCAGGAGGAACCTTTTGTCTGAGTGAAATAGATTAGGCCATAAAACCCCACAGTGTGGTCCCATCACCAATGCAGGAACCTCCAGCTGAACTGGAGAATTTGTCTGAGGAAGATGTCCAGCCCAGATGTGTCATGGTGAGGGCATGGTTTTCTCTGTTAAAGACAGTCAAAGGCATCCCATTGCATATTAGCACCTCCTTTATAGTCTGCATATATCTAGTTACAACCAGCTGTGTTGATTAAAACCCAGAAACTCCATCTGTGTTGGTGACAACGCTAGAAATCTATCCACTGAAAGATTACAAGTAACATATCTCATTGTAAATGAGTAGCACAGTTCATCGTTGAGCTTTTGTATCTTTTAAGAGAAACGGACTTTCCAGACCTCTGAATGTTCTTACAGCTTTTTCTCCACACCATTAAAAAAAAAAAAATATATATATATTTTCTACCCCTTTATCAAAGTTTTTGGGACAGTCTCATCAGGATTCTATGAGCTTTTAATCTATGTCTCCCTGTTTATACCTCAAAAGATCCCATTGTCTTTCCATTCTTTTCTTTCAATTGTCAGGAAAAAAATACATATCCTGTGCCGTAGATGATTTAATCATAGTAAAATAATACAATCTGAAAAATGAAGACTTTCAGCTTGGATTCATTCCATCTAACTTTAGGCACCAGACCAACTTGCCTAGGGGTTCTTACTCCTCATCTGCCTATACAGGCAATGAGCGTGTCTGTCTGCATCTGTTGGTTATAGATGAAAAATAGGCTCCAATTTAGATATTTCACTTTTATGTTCAAATGATGCAAGATGAAGCAGGAGAATAGTCTATAATCCTAGTTTCCATGACAAAAAACAGCCTCCTGGACAGGATGTACTAACCTTTCCTAGAAACTCAGCCACATCTCATTTCTTCACCTTCCCTGTAAACTGATGTGACCCACTGATATATTCACACCTCCAAGTGCATGTGGTGTGGGAGAAGAGAGAAGAAAAAATATTTTTTAAAAAGTTTTAAACAATTAGTGCAAACTCTTTTCTAAAGTTTGGACATTTCTTTTTAAGATTAGCTGGAAAGACAAGGGACAGTGGGGAGAGGAAACCACTGAGAGGCATTGGAGCGACACAGTACTGCAGGAACACATCGTAGGTTTTGGCTATTTGTACCAAACAAAATCCAGCATGTCACCTAGCAGAATGTTGTAATGAAACTGGTAAAATGAAATGTAAAAATAAAAGAGAAAATGCCAATGTGTTTGTCATTAAATCTCTTTCAGAGCTATAATCCATCCTTGACTTTTCCTTTGTTATATTTTCCCTTTGTGGATACAAGCCAGAAAAAACATAGCTGTGCAGGCTGAAAAGGAGGATAACAAATAGTACTGATGTGTTCTTGGGTGAGATGGATGAGAGGTGGCAGAATGGGGCTTTGCTTGGGAAAGATCCCACATACGGGAGTCTGACTTTCGCACTGGGTGTGCAGGACCCTATTTGCACAGTGCCATTTCTTTCACAGAAGTTGGCAGAGACTGAAGCCAGTTCTGGGCTGTTGCTCCAGTTGTACAAAACACTAGAAATGATAGTGTTTTATCAGTTGCAACCATTTGTGACTCCTGTTTCCTTCTAAAATCTCTCTGATAGAGGAAAATAGTGGGAAGCTTGGTAGGGTCTGTCTTGAGACTCAGCATCTCTGCTTCCAAGGTTGACAAGCTCTGAGTAGGTGACATGGATTACACTTTTGAGAATACCAGGGTTATTTTGAAGATTCAGCTGGAACTTGATTTTGAGGATGCCCAGATCCCTTGTGACATGGAGACAATATCCCCAAATTCCTGCACACAAAACTTAGTGCGTTATTTGTTCTAGTTTTTCTCCCATAAAATGAAATTGATGACACCTCCTTGAGAGAGAAATGCAGGTCTTAGATGTATATTCGTGTTGGCAATAGATGGCCCACCTCGGAATTATGGTTTAGCTGTACATATTACACTATCAGAGGTCAGCACTGTGCATGAAACATGGTACTATGCAGAATGTTGATACGCGTTTATCCTGAGGGCCTCAGAAGTGCTTACAGAGGACTTTTCATTAAAGCACAACTAGTTTTCCTCCCAAAGATCATAAAACCCCGAGGGAAACTGCACACTTTTCAGTGTGAGATTCAGGACCTTAATGATGTTTCATTTTTTTTTTTACAAACTGCTGTATCCAGTAAAGTTACGCAAGGTCTTGAATTTAGGCTTTCCTTGCATGTGTCTATACTAGTAAATCAAACCGTGCCAGGAACTTTCCCTGCACACTGGAACTTCATCATTTCTAATGTTACTCAAAGTAATCTATGACACGCTTTCAGTCCGTGCCGACTAGCACTATCCTGAGCAATTCCCAGGCATTCCAGGAATTAGGACAAGATTATTCCCAGCAGACAGTCTGGTTGTAACCATCCTCATTTGAGGGCAGATTTGGAGAAGATGGATGTGGAATGGCCCATGCCAGTTGGCCCCTGAGCTAGAAAACAGTCCAGGGTACACTTAATGTATAAAATGTTACAGATGTAGCCTGAAGGTCTAAGATCTTGCATGTTGTGTAAGTATAAAAATTCATTGACCTTTCTGCCAAGGTAGACATTTTTTCTAACATACTATGCTATCAGCCCTACAGTTTCTTAGACTCTATTTAAATTCTATCTGTCTATCATCTATCTATCTATCTCTCTCTCTCTCTCTCTCTCTCTCTAATTTTTTAATCAAATATATATCTGCTGTATTTTTTCCTACCTAAGGAATATATGCTTGAGCTAACAGGCTTTCCCTTTTGGATTGTGTCACAGAATTACATGGACCAATAATTGAATAATTTTCCTTGAGACTGTGCCAAAATCTAATTCGGGAGCTATCTGGTTAGTAGTATATGGGGTCAATTTCCTACGTTTACACGTGACACTTCTGTGAAGTGTTATCAGCAGCAAAAGAAGGTCAGGTGAAATAATCAGATTGCCCATAAAATTTACAAATACTACCATTCAAGACTCCTATCTATAAATGCAGGGGGAAAAAAGCGATTTCTGTGCCTTTCCCAGCTGATGATCTCCATCAGAAAGCACTGTTTAATATGTAAGAGGAAGAAAATGAAGCCCTTTGTGTGCAGATAATCACAAAAAATTATTTGGCAATATCAATAAGCTGCTTATCCAGCCTTTCACACAAGTGGCTCTTGTATTAATGTTGTTTTCATGTCTCCTTGCTCTTCCTCACTTTCCCCAGAACACTGATATTGCAGCAGCCGGGCGGGACTTCCAGGGACTCAATTCTTGCTTCTTTCATTGTCACACTCTTCAAAACTTAAGGAAGTGATGCAAATAGTCCCAAGGGGAGCAGTGATGAGGGGAGAGAGGTCACAGACATGTGGAAGTGGTTGTTTCATTCCTCAGTCAGTGGCACAGGGCTGTAGCCCTGTGATGGATTTACAGATGTTTGAGTTCTGTGGCAGAAGGATAGTTTGAAATGAAAGCAGTGTAGGAACAAAGCACTCAAGCGAGTACTGCTGCTTTTTCAGGTGCTTTTGTTACCTGTACTTATTGCCATCTTCTCCTCTCCGTTGCTACTATTGCCAGATTAGTACTTTTTTTTTTCTCATTCTCCCTTCATTGCAGCCCAAGGGGCTTTTATTTTCACTCTATATTTTACAATTTTCACCTTAGTTCAAGCAAGCAGCTTTCCTGTGTGTTTTCAAATTGTTTCTGCTGAAAGCAGTGAGGGATGTAGTCTGCACACAGGGCATGCATTACATTTTCCTGTTACGGTTCTGTTGTTACCAATACTAAGCTGTTACACCCCCTAGCTCACTTGCTTACATTGCAGTGCTCCCAATTCCCTTGACACGCTTCTGCTTCACAAAAAGATCCTTATATAGGGGCTCAACTTGTGGGTATTTTACAAAAAGAACTTCCTTTTTTTTTCCTGTTGTTTCCCCATATTTGTTAAAACATACAGTATTGCTTTCCCTTAATGAAGGAATACTCTTTCTCCCCAGTTCCTTTTCAGCAATAACCCCACAGTGGGAGTTAAGATTGAAAAGGCAGATTGACCATGCTGCTGTCATGCAGCTGAACCAAGATTGATGCGTATGTCCCATAAGGTACAGATTCCAAAATAGATTGATATTGGATTTTTTCTTTTTTTTTTTTTTTGGTCCTAGAGCCTTTATTAAAACTATTACTAATAAAGCATTAGTAAGACTGGAGTTACACAACAGAGAAAAAATCCCTCTCTCCAAACTTCAGATGCGCTAGTTTGTGCACATATCTCTTTTGTTAGCAAACGGAAATGTTCACTAGGAGCTTTTTTATTTTTTCTTTGTGTTCAAATCATTCCCTCCTACTAATCAAATGAAGTTGAAAAAATCTGAATCAAGATTATTCATACTGTAATACCCCGACCTCACGCCAGTGTGACAGATTTTCCTGGCTCATGTACAATCTTCCAGGTGCTATTCAAGAGGGTGAGAGATGTGGCTGCATCGCAAGGTGGGGTGTGGAGAGGAGCGAACCCCTCTGCACGCTGGTGCAAAACAGCACACAGAGCTTCTGCACTTACCCATCAAACGTGTTAGAGAGTCAGTGTGAATAACCCAGGTGATCAAATAGGAAACTATTTTTATCGTTTATCATAGTAGGGAAAAGCTACCAGCTAGTGTTGGGGGGAGGCTCAATTTGTTGCAGCTCTGTATAATCGCTGTTTTAGATTTCATGTGCCTTTGCTACTACATACTACCACTTCTTAATGTTTTATAATGTGGTAGTTATTAGTGGAAGACAAGTTTAGGATTTTTAGGATAAAACACTGTAGAAACTTAAATTGCAAAACTATCCTAGATACTTCAGTGTCCCACCACCACAACATTTGACACTGTTGTGAAACTTTCAGGATTTCAGTGGTTGTTGCCATCTCCACAGCTTGATGCAAAAGTTACTGGAGTGAGGTTGGGATACACACCCTCCACTAGCCTCATTTTACTTGGAAACTGGGATAAAAATCAGTGTGGATTCACTGCTCTGGTCTGGAGGTTAAGGAGAAGGAGAACGATTTTCCTCTAGGCATTTCAGCACACACTTGCAGATCTATTGGGATTTCTTTGCTAAGCTCATTTGGCAGAGATTTTAAATTGTTGCTGTGTAAGATTTTTCTCACCTGTACCCCCCCCCCAAAAAAAATTTTTTTTTTATTTGGCAAAACCTTCAGAAAGGTATTTTGAAGATGTTGATATAATTCATATTAACATTTTTGAAACTTTAAAGACTGTTTTTACAATTTAAAATGGCTCATTGTTGTGAAATGTAAGCTAATTCTAGTAATAGGTAGTTATAAAAACAAGAGATGTTTTATTCTTCCCATTTGAGGATCCAAAATTCCAAAGAATCATGAAAATCTTAGTGTTCTCAGAATTTTATTTGTGGGCATTTTGAACATCTTAGATTGGGAAAGATAGCTGCTTTGAAAAAAAAAAAAATCAGAGAAACATTATTTTATTGTGTTAGAGAAAGATGACTTGATTTTAGAATATGGTTGGTTTAGCTCCATTTACCGGGCTGGCATGAATAGGTCACCTCTTCTTAAATAAGCAGTCTCCATTTCATGGTGCTTGTTTTAAACTTGTGTTTAGGGTAAAAAAATAAAACTGAGCAACACAAAATCCTTAGTTAACATTGTCCTTATTTTATTCAAAATTGGGGACCAGTTTGACCTTGTATTTACATGTATGCCTATGTTTAAGAGTGCAAATAGTTCTTCTGACTTCACTCAGTTACTCATATGGTTAACGTTATGCATGTGCCCAGGAGCCCTGATGATTTGTGGCCTAAGGTCACATCTATTAAAGTGCATAACAAAACACTAAAACCTCTCCTACTTATCCAAACCCTGCTAATCTAAACTACTTTCATGTCTCTGTTCCATTTGGCTAATCAAGGTTTCAGTAGAGTTGCTCTGTAAGGATAAATACCCAAATCGGTTGAAGTCTGCCCTCGACAAAGTACTTCTGGCTCCCAGTGCCTTTAATGAGAGCCCCGAGTGTGTATCTGAGGTTGGAATTTGGCTCTAATGGAAGGTGGATTTTTCAAATGTTCTGTGAAGTGCTTCACAAAATAAAGGGTTTCAGTTTTTATACCCACACATGATATTATACTTACAGTTACCTTTGGCTGAACGATTCTTGGAATTTCTTGCTATCACATCCAAAAAAACAACACGTTGAATTGCATATCAGCTTCATATATAAGAAAAGACTGTACTGTAAGACAACGTAAGGTTGTCAAGGTTTGTATTGAATATGCTTCTTGGATTATCCCTTGTATCTCAATTTCATTTCAATTTTTTTTTTCCTTAGGCTGTTTTTATGTGTGTTCATTTGTTTTTTAGTAACCTTGGGGATGAGACCATTTCTAAATTATAGATGTTCTCTTGTCTGCTGTGGAAAAAAGGAGAGACAGCATATTGTTTAAAAAAAAAATAGGAGATTCAGTTTTCCTGTCAAGGAATGATTTTTCATTGACAATGGAAACTTGGTACTCATGGATCACAGAAAAATATATTTAACTCTTGAACTATGAGAAAAAGACCAGTTAAAAATGTGTTTATATGTTTATTCTGCTGATAATTTACAAGCAAGGTGTGCTTACATGTGTGACTACACTGAGAAGATGCTGACAGTGAGAAAAAGTCTTGTATTCATGGTTCAAAGCAACTCTCTGAATACATTTTCAGTAGTCATATTCTGAGATCTGTAGGAGCTGAAACAGTACTAATAGGTATGGCCTCACTCCTGCAAAGCAGTACGCAAGCCATTTCTTGCAAAATAAATTAAGAGAAATGTCTAGGATAAACCGAGTGAATTCCTCCCTGGACAGATTTATCTCTTCACATGGACTTCAGAAGGGAGACTGGCAGGTAGTTTAGACGAAGCATCTAACTTTAAAGGGTTTGAAATTAATGGACTAAATCTCAGCCAAGGTGTCTGGCTGTGTACTGGAGCTGGTTTCATAGAACTGAGTGTCTTCACACCCAAAGGAGAAATACCCAGGCAGTTATTGCTGCTGAAATCAGAGGGCGTTAGGTGGTCCTCTCAAGTGTGCTAAGTCGCTTAAAACGGCCTTCGGACTGCCCAAGATGGGGAATTAGCTGGACATTGGATACCTGTATCTCAGACATTGTTTCAGTTCTTGTACAGTTGTTGTGCCTGAGACTCTCCTCTTATGCTACAGGATGGACCTGTAGAAGTGGTCCTACAGGAACATCATCTGTACCAACCCCTACCTCACCATCAGCAGTCTTGCAGTCTTTGCTGCCTGGTGACTCACCTTTGAGAGAAGAATGAGACCACCTTCACCATCATTTTTTCTCCTACAGCAGGCACTCTCTGGGGAAGGATGTAAGTATTTTGCAGTTTTGAGTGAACGGTCACTCAGCCATGCCTCTGTCTCCATCACTTCTCCGTGCAGCACCAGGTGCATGAAAATATGCTGTATTGTTACCTAAGATCCATGGAGGGAGATAAGTTCCAGCATTGGATGGATGAATCATTCTGAAGATCCAGAGAAAACTCATTATCTCTACTAAACCTCAGTTCCTGACTTAGCTCTTTCTGGCTCAGGGGTCTGCTTTTTGGGTCCAGCGGGTGTTGATGTTAAGCGCCCTAAATGCATAGCTTGGCTACGAGCCTAAAAAGTTTTTGAAAACTGTACCTAATATTCTCAAGGACTCAGAAAAGATAGGATTACTGCTGAGTTCTAGTGCTTGATGACTGCTGAGGCTTTTAAAAATAAAGAACTGCACAATTTCTGTCTCTTCGCGTTTAAGTTGCTCTGCTAATTTCTCCGTGAGATAGAATTTCATTTCTCAATAGGAGTATGCCGTAATCTCATGATACGATCTGATTTCTCAGTAAGAAGAATTTTTCAGATATGTTTTTTTTTAATGAGTCCAGGATCTCAGAGGGATTTGACCTTCTAATTTTCAGTGCAAGCGAAGTGAGCAAATGCTTTTGGTAATCTGGACAAGAGTCACTGTTTAGTTGGTTTTGTGGCAAGCTCTCAGAATGCTGTTATGTGGATCACAAACATTCAGGGAGAATATTTGCTTGTTTTAGTGTATATTTTATGTGAGAAGCATTTTATTGCTGGGAAAAGTTTCCTATCTAACACAGATTTTGGGTTAGAATCAAACAAAACCTAACAATGTGTATTCACAGTTGACACTTAAAGCACAAATTACTCCTTTTTCAGTGAAGGTAAAGGTTATTCATTCTTTTAATGGACAGATTCTTCTGACTTTGGAAAGAGATTAAGACAATCATTTTGTAGATTTATTTTTTGTCTTCAATACTAGCACAACCTTCCTCCCCTTCCAATTTCATCCTGTCATCATAGTAATTCAGTGCTGCTGATTTAGTGAATAGGATTGAGGGAGACAAGCAATCCAGCATGTTGAATTTGAACTTTCACCTTCCCTTTGCATTGTTGCACAGCTTCGTAGTTTTGCTAATCAAAAAGCATTTGCCCACCCCCGCTTTTCTCAAATGAGCAAAACCTAGAAATGTAGAGGGACCGGGTGGTTTTGGAAATGATCAGGAAAAGACACCTGTACATTTCTCTGGCTTGGCTCTGTGTTAAGCATTTCTTATGGATCTGAAATCTGATATTATTTGCATTGTTCTACAAATATCAAGATAGGACTAAATTCCTTCAGATTCCTATTATGCTAAAACATTGGAACATGTCCAAGCACATGACTTCTCATATGCTGTCTTCATCAATGCTGAGTTCTTGACGTATGATTAATGATAAATTGAGATGGACAAGACATCACGTGCAGTTTAGCTCTACAATAGCTAAATTCAGAGAGACTTACAGTTGGTTGTGCATGTCATGAAAGACCACAATGTTCTTGCTGGAGCTGTGGTGTGTTTAGTGCTTCCTAGCATTCTGTTAGGTCATACAGTGGGAAAAAGTACAAAAATAACAAACTTGTTAGTCCACTAATTGCAGGCCTGTTAAGTGATATTCCTTTTTTTTTTTTTTTTTAATTTTTTCCCCCTCATCACTCTGGTTAATGACTATTCAAAACAAATACTAAAACGTCTACTGTAAAAAAAAAAAAAAAAGGAAAAATCACTTTGCATCTGAAAGATCTTTTATTGGATATTTTAATGCAAACTGTGTGCTTGAATATGTAGCTAAGGGACTGAAAGCACCACCGATGTATCCTGTTTGATTCAAGTGATATCCAGTTTTTGAGAAAATCACCAGCTGGGTTTTGACTTAGTTGTTCCCTGAATTTTACTCTTCTTCTTCCCTGTCTTTATGACTGCAGACTTCATTTCTTATGTTCTTTTTAGGACATTTCTCTTCCCCTTGTTTTGTGACAGGAACCTGAGTATTAGTGGAAAGATTCCCATAGACTTCAAGGACTTGTGGATAGACCTCTCAACGTTTTTGTTTCAGTGGAATAACTTTGTTTTGGTAGTTCATGAAAGAGGGCTTTTGTGAAAACAATTTTGTTATCTTTTTGGTTCAGGTGTGTTTTTAAGAACCCTGGGGATTTTGATAGCAAACACCTAGTAAGCAACATTTATTATTATTTGATATGGACACGTAACATGTAATATAACAGAATTTTGCGTTAATGTATTTTAGCCATGCCATTGTTTCAAAATGACTGTATTTCAAAAAGTACCATTTGGGAACACTACTGAGCCTTCGGGAAGCTCCTCTGCTAGATCGTGGTTGCCTGTGAAGAAAATATATAAGAAATTTAAAATTTCTATGTGGAACTTTCTGCTTCCGGGTTACCTGGTCAGATCCAGAACTCACTACACTGGGTGAAAGCAATTGCTATAGTTGTTTGAGATTTCGAGTTCTTATTTATAAGACCTCACAGAAATTGCCCACAGTTAAACTGGAGAACATTCTGAGCACCTTCCACAGTACACCTTCTACAGAGGATAGGAAAGTGCCACCTCCCACTCTGTGCAGGCAACTCTGTCACACCCCAATTTGTCAGGCATCCTTGCTTAAGTGCAAAATACCCCTTCAATTCCACTGAAAGCAGGATTTCACAGGTCAAAAATCTCAAGTGTTGCTACTTCACAATAAAAGCTTTTTTGGTTACTGTAAAACTGAAGTACTTTCCTGCAGAATGGATTCTGTTTTGGAGCAGAAGTCAAACTCCTTTGCAATATTGCTTTCAAAAGGTATTTAACTGTGACACTAAAACTAAATATGAATTTAATAAAGAAAATATCTTCCATCAGAGACTGGACTAAGCCTTAGTCTGTATTGTCAAGTGTTTTACTCCCTGCTGGTGGTCTCTGAGGAGACCATTGCAAGATCACGCTTCGTGTAACTCATATATTTGCTTCTGAAATATAAGAAGAAAGAACTGGACGTTGATCTTTGCCATGCAAAGACATTAGTACTCTTAGAAATGCACGCAACTGGTGGTGTGGAAAGGCATAACGCTGAACAGTTGAAAACAATAATGAGGGAGAGCTCTGGAACTAGCCACTGCAATTGCAAAGACACTTGCTAGCAGCCTCTTTCCAGCTATGCTGTTTGAGCATGTCTGCAGTCTAACGAGCCATTTACCACTTTACAATTCCATGAGAAATGACTCACAGATGAAATTCATCTTTTTGCTATGGAAGGATGCCATTTATAGGCAGAAACCTTTTTTTTTTTTTTCTTTTTTCCCATCTGGGGACAAATTTCTTAGCACTTCTGCAATTGCGATTTGCTACTATGAGGCTGAGACACCCCTGGCTTCTGTAAACCAGTATGGTTCATTGATTTAAAGCCATTAGGTTATTTCCTTGAAAATTTGTAACTGCATTGAAATTATGTCTGTGAAGTCACAGGGTCATATCCTCACACCTAACTTCATGCACTTGGACTTTCTCATTGCTCATGGTGGGAGAGAAGCACCTCAAGAGAGGTGCCTCATCTTACTTATCTTTAATGCCCACCTCCATTGACTGTTGGTGGTGTCTGAATAACTGGGCAGCCTGTCCCTTTTCTACATGGATACAGTGAGATGAGAGGAATGCTTTGTACGATGAGCTGAAAACAAATGGATCGATGATGGAAAATATTGACACCTGTATTCTGGTTTAAATCAGAAGTAGTACCATTTAAACATGGAGAATCTACTGCACCATCTCATTATTGTTTTATATGGCTCAGTTTTCTGTCTTCTCTTTGCCATGGGAATATGCAAGAAGACTTTATGATTAACTGAAGTATTCTTTGCAGTTTACCTTTTATTAGAACCTGTTTGTTTCTAAATTAACCATTTTAACTATATTCTGTCTACTTTTTACATAGTTCCCAGTGCTATTTATATTTTAAAGACCCCTTATTAGGCTTTTTGTACACAGTATATAAGACTTTATATCCTTGCTTAACCGAACTGGCCTTTGTTGCCCTTTTCTGTTTAGATTACAACTAGGATAAATTTCGCTTGTGGTCTCTCCAGCTGTTTTTTAAGTAGTTCCCACTTTTCTGCAGTAGATTTCCTTCACATTAGAAGATTCCAATCCAAATTCCGTAGGGTATTTTGCCTTCCCTTTAAGTCAGTTTTCCTTTATGTTTCTCTTCCACAATGAGTCCTAACTCATATGAATCCTACAAATGCAGTGTTATAATTAGAACTATGTGAACACAGCACTTCCATTTCTCAGAGGTTCCTGCAAACATTTACTTTGGGTTTTGTCCATATGAGCTCCCATTCCTTGATATTTTTTTTACTTTGAATTTCAGATGTGAACAAACCAAACATCACTGAGCTCAAACTCAGCGATTCAATGTTAGGGATCCCCGAAACAAACGAAAAACCCCAAGAAATTTTGCTTGGTTTAGGATAAAATCCATGAAGTCTAAATGTTCACATCAGTAGCTATTAAAAATGAACCTTCGAGCCTAGAAAACCAGTGCCTCACTTTTGTGATATAAACAGTTGACCTGTTTAAGGGGTTCATAGTTTATTCTTTTCAGTCTGGAGTGGAATACCTGGGAACACCTTCCTGCCTTGACAGACTGGGTGAGAGCTCCCCCTCCTGTTTTGATCTATTTCAGACTGTGGCCTTGGTTTGTGACCCCCACATCTGGCCACCTAGGTTTTCCTACTATCAGATCCATCTCAGAATGCTCGTATTCCAGGTTAGATCCAAGGTAGCCTCGAGTTACCTGCCTTTCACAACAAGAAACCATTCCACTCTCCTATTTTTACATAGTTTTTATTTCTGTCTCTGACTGAAGAGTAAGCTCTGTTCATGGAAGTAGCCCAGATTGCCTAGCACCAAACCATGAATGCTTCCTTGAAAATGTCTTTCAGTGTAGAATGGGAACATTACTAGATTTTTCATTTTACTTAGGTGTTTGTGTTTTTAAAAAACAGCAACAAAAATGAAGAGAAATTGGAAATGCTTTTTAAAATTGTTCAATTTATGGCTCTTTGTAGGAAGAGAGAATGAAAAAAAGGACACATGAAGTGAGTGCACTGAAAATACTTGCACTGAAATCACTAAAATGTGTAATGCTCTGTCTTAAGAGACAGAGGTGGTCATTTTGCTGTGGTCTTGCATTTTAATAGTTACATATGCACCAAAACTCTAACAACCTAAAATTCATTTAAAATATGTTGGTGCCTTTTCCACTACAAATCTACTCCTTGAATTACTGAAATTGTGCCTTTTTTTTTTTTTTTTTTTTTTTTNTGTGTGAAGCAGCCCAGCTGTAAAGAAAACAAAAATTGCTCAGTTAATCTTACAATTATCAGTCTGTTATTCTTACTGTGTGGACAGGCCTACAGATGAAATGTCATCTCCTTGCTTCTGAGCTTGGCAGCATCTGTGAGTTACTGCCCAGCCACCCAACCTAGTTTGTGGTCAGTGTGTGTTGGATCTGGAACTGCTTAAAAAGGTTGGAATTGACTTAGAGCTTCGTGTTCCTTTCTTTAGGAAGAGGGTAGCAAAAGGGCAAGGGAGTTTTAATTTATCTGGTGAGTATTGTTGACATTTTTTGTGTTAACAACATTAGGAAGTTGCTGACAGTTTGTTTTCTTTATTTTTCTTGTTTCACTTAGAATTCTTCAATGGGAACTCGCTTTTTTCATGCAGAATGAATGCAAATTGTGAGTCACAACAGAGTACAAGAAAAGGTGGAAATTTTCCTTTCCAGCAAATGCCATGTCTGGAATTTGCTGGAAACCATAAAAATGAAATAACAAATTACAGAATGGAGATAATAGCATTTTAGAAAGCCACATTAAATTAGAACAGTTGAAGGCAAATTCCTTGCAGCCTCTAACGCCAATTTGTGGACAGAAAGCCAGGGGGATTCTTAAAGATCTCTTTCTTAATTAATTTAACATTTTTCTCCTTGGTCTGCAGAGCTGCCAGTGTGAATAACCGGCGTCTTCCTCACGGGCTGCAGCTGTCTGGTTTGTTCAGCTTCACGAAGTCCTGTCTGTGATCTGGTTCTCCTCCCTGGGACAGGTTGGAGATGGGGAGGCAAAGTCGGTGGGAGCCCACTGGAGGGCAACCAAGCACCGTCCGTCCAACCTCCACCCTGCTCCGCCGTGGCCCTTCGGAAAGATTTTTTGATCTGAACTCTAATAACAGCTTACATTTCCACGTCCGTCTTCGATCCGGGGTTCCTTAAAGCGAGGCCAGCACTATATGTTTTTGCTCTCTCAAATATTACATCGTCTATTTATACTGCGTGTTTTTGTAGCCCATGATGTAATATGACAAAATTTCAGCCATGTGCATCACACATGCAAGTCCGAGCACAGCTGGGTTGTGTAGCGTGGCTGAGGTAATGTCAAGAAATTTCATATTATATTTAAAATGACACCTGTAAAAATAATCTTCAATTTGTAATTTAAATACTGTAATACTCAATTATGTGAACTGACAGGAAGTGTCCCAGCGGTTTTGGAAAATAACATTCTTTTATCCATTGAACCTTTGATGCATTTTTGAGCAGCCATAATGGAAGTTCAGATCATGACCTTCTGCTTCGAAGAGAACAAAGTCAGGGAGGAATATTTTCCTACAGCAAGGTAAAGTCCTGTCTCTGCATATATTTTTGCTTTCTCCGAGTGAAATGTCAGCTGTGCACGCTTTATCATCATCCAAGCCAAGGAGAGCTCAAAACTGTAAATCTAGCCTAATTTCTAATTGTGTGCCTTTCTCATGGCAGCACATGCATGTCAGCTGTAAATATATATCCTGTTTTAGTCCTGAAGAGAGGCTTCGAAGGTTTTCCTACAGTCTACATCAGTAGCAATCAGATTCTATTAATGTGGGAGTGAGGTTTGTGACTTGGCCACTGAAAAAGCTCAGAAGTCTTCCAGATGCAGGAATTGGTTTTGGAAATCTACTGAGCTGTTTCTGAAGTGTGTCTCTTTTGCTTATTTGTGGGGGGGAGGAGCTGGGGGGGAACAACAAGATGTAGGCTTTATGCAAGTAGGTTATGAATGTGATAGCCCTGGGATTTCTCTCACTGTAAATTACACCTTCTTCCCTAATTCAGTGGCATTTCCCTTATCCAAGAGCTATTCCTTAAAGCTCTCATGAGCCTTTAACATGCCCTGCCCCCCCCCTCCGCTTGTACCTGTTACTGGCTTCTGCAAAATCTGAGAGATTTCTCTTATATCCTTTTCCATCATGTACTTTTGAAATACTGAATGTGGCTTCCAGAGAGTTGCGTTTGGTGCCACTTAAATAAACTCTGTTCTTTCAGTTCAGCTCTGGTAACCTGATACTGCACAATAAATGCTAATAAGTTTCCTGCAGAGTAGTGCTCTTAAGACAGCTTATTTTTCATCCCTCCTTTCATGTTGTGCCCTTATTGATGACTCAGTCCATACCACAAGTGTTCTTAAAGAAGATAAAATGTAAATAAAAGTGAAAGATGCTGGTCAGATAAGGCACTCAGAAAGACACAGGAAATGCTTCCTAAATAACATTTTTGCTGCATCCAAAGTTGACCCCTTTAAAGTTGTAGTTACTGACTATTGCTTTGCATAGGCAGTTAAGGACAAAATGTTGCATTAAATAATTAACAACAGCAAATTTATCCTTTGGTCTATTGCAAATCAAGGACTTATGCCTTTACTGACCACATTGTAGGCTGGAGATGGGTTTGTTTTCTACTGACAAAATGTTTTCCTAGACATATTCTTCACGAGTGAAATTCTCCCATAGTTTTCCACAAGAGAAGGCCTGAATGACCCCCAGGGACACCTGCACGTGGGGAACTGAGAGTGAAAGGTATGTGAGGGTGCTGGCTGACATGGAGAAACTCTCTCAGGGGAAGCACATGTGCAGTGACATTTGCGGTCTACAGCTTCCTCACAAGGGGAGGAGGAGGAGCAGGTGCCAAACTCTTCTCTATAACGGCCAATGACAGAACCTGAGGGAACGTCAGGAAGATGAGCCAGGGGAGGTTTAGGATGGACGTTAGGAAAAGGTTCTTCACCCGGAGGGTGCTGGACACTGGAACAGGCTCCCCAGGGAGGTGTCATGGCTCCAAGCCTGACAGTGTTCAAGAAGAGACTGGACAATGTCCTCAGACACATGGTGTGAACTGTGGGGTTGTCATCTGCAGGGACAGGAGTTGGACTTAATGATCCTTGTGGGTCCTTCCAACTCAGGACATTCTATGATTCTATGACTTTATGATTCTATGTGACCACCTGCTATGGCTTCTCGTGCAGGATGCACCAAGGCTGTGGCTCCTTTCCCTGTCCAGAGCAAGGTGGTCCAATACCAAGGGCATCTGAGGCTCTCCTTGCTCATGCCACATGCCTTCTCCTTTCCTCTGACATAGCTCCCATGTACTGAGCTTGCTCCCTTGGACACTGCTCTGCTGGTAACAGCAGTGCCTGCATCTCTGCTCGCAGGTCCCCAGGAGCAATATCTCCCTGCCTGTTGTGTAGAGCAGCCCATGGAGGGGATGGGGCAGCTGAAGATGACACCTGTACAGCAGGAAAAAGTGGGTGCAGGAGAGAAAGGGCTGCCCTCTGGGGTGGAAAGCAGAGGCAGCCAGGGTCTGCAGCGAACACCAGCCTCTCTGCCCTATGGTGAGAGGTGTTTGATGTTGGCTCGTTGTTGTACGAAGTTGAGTGTGGCAATGCCGCAGGACCATGTGCCTGGGGAGGAGGCAGAGCTCACGGGGAGAACAGTAGACAGTGTCTGTCCTGAAAGGCTTCCACAACTAATGCTTCAGTACAAAGAACAGCACATCTGGGCCTTTTAAAATGCCTAGTGAGGAAAGGGAGCACATCTCTGTCTGCAGCCTGCTTGCCTCACACAAAAGATAACAGGAAGGAAGCTCTCTGCTCTTAAAAGTTTGTTTCAGCCTCACGTTTTGAAAGAACAGGTCACTTCAAAGTCCCACCGCAAAGCTACCACATGCCATCTGCTCGTTACAAATGTGCAAGGGAAATTGTTGGTGCTTCTGCCTTGTTTCTGTGATCCAAATGTATGTATGTGCCAATCATTTATTTTATTTTTGAATAGACACGTTCAGTTGTCTCTTCTTACACTTCTTACACTGAACATCTCGGGATGTCAGCTCTTGGGGTAGGAGACCACATGTGCCTCCACTGCTCTGCTTGTGTGTGTTCAGATGTAAGAGGACCACAGTGTCCATGACAAAATCCAGGGAGGGCAATTGTCAGGTTCCATGTGGTGCAAACGTGTTTTCTGTTGAAGCAGGCTAAATCCAGTGGCTGATATCATGCAGCTTTGCCGCTGGTTGTGAGCCACAATGCAGCTCAGGGTCAGAGCCCTTGATGTGTTATTTCCAGTGCTGATGGCCAGGCAGGACTATTGGTTTGTCTTGCTGGATATTCCAGACCATAGGCTTTTAGCCATCTGCTCTATCAGCAACCTTTTCGAGACAAAGTCTTTAAATCCTCAGCCACTTCAGCCACATGGAGCCTCCTATTAGAGCTGAGGGGAGCAGAGTTCAGTTCTTGTATCTGCTGTGTTCACTTCAGGCATTGCTCATCTTGTCAAACTTCAGGTGTCTAGCCCTAGTCAGTCATTCAGACTGTGTGTCTGTAGTTAATGCAGAGATATCTACACCTGCAAGGGGCATTTTTTCCCAGTTGTTGAGACCTATAGTAGGATGGGTTGGACATGATCGTTTCTCTCATTTTACTTTAGAGGCAGGTTGAACAAGAAACTTAGATTAGATTGCTAAGTTTTATAGTGCTAGAGGTGATACAAACCCTGCATTTAAACTCTCGCTGTCAGAGTCCTCTTTTTGTGAACACTGGATAATAATAAAACCTCTGAAGTGATCGTCCTAGTAGGTTAATGGAGCATGGTCTCAATCACAGACTTAAAAATGCTTCCTTATAGAAACAGTAACTGATCGCAGTGGGGTTATTCCTGATTTATGCTAGTGTAAGAGAAGGACTGGTTCTCAGGTTTCCTATTGCATTCAAACTAGCTAATTTTTCTCAGGGCACATTCATACCAATTTGGGCCTGAGTACTTTACTCATTCGTATGATGTATACATTTATTTTTAACTGGTGCTTGTTAAAAATAAACTTTTCATCAGCGAACAGCCGAGGGTGGACAGATGACTCACATGTGCTACTGGGAATGGGATGAATCAGCAACACCATTTGATTTGTAGCACAGTCTCGGGTTGAGCAGCTGTGTCTGGAGAGACTGGACATGCTCCATCTTTCAGTTTGTTGCAGCCTTGTCCTCAGCACGACTGGTTTCCTCTGTCAGCAAACAGAGTGGCGGGGCTCTCTGCACTGAGAAGTGCAGAAGGACCTATGCCAAGCCAGCATTGGATGTATTTTCATCTCTCTCTGGTATCAACAGGAGCTTCTCACTGCAAATTGATATGCTCCAGCAGTGCTGGGTTACTGCTCAGGTGTTGCTGTGCAATGGCAACCCACCCCAGCCCCGGGGAAGGGGGATGAAGGTGTGAGGTCTTGGCTTCTGGTCTGTGCTGTGTGTGGTGACGACTAGGACATCAGCTGTGCACAGCCTCTGCTGTCACGCTTGCGTGTCACCTGAGGCTGGCTGTACCTTAGTGCCAGCGGAGATTGACTTTCCACCTCCCTACATTTCCCTGGCACTTCCAGGAGCAAAAGCACTCCAAAACATGGCGTGGCCACCATCACGGAGTTATTACTGAACTATTAAAGTTATACTGAGTCTACGGATATACATATTTATGCCCTTCTTGTAGCCCAACTATATGTTTTTCAGGCCTTAAAGCTGCAGGACATTTTTTTATATTTGTTATTGAGAGCAGATGTGCCCGATTCCAATCATATTCTATTGAAGAATGTTAGGGTTGTGAGAGGTCGAATGGTGAATGCCTTTCAATCTCCATTATTGTTTCCTCCACTCAATTGCCGCAGCAGGGAGACTACAGTCGTTAACAGAGATCTTCAAAATATTCAAATGTATTACCTTCCTTGTGCTTTTTCAGTTGCCTCCTTCCACTCTTGAAAGCTACTTTGGCTATGCTGCTGCTTCAGCCTGGGTGTGGAGCTGAGCTTTTGTCCAAACTCACAGCTGTGGACACTGGGAGGATGCTGACCCGGTTTATAGTGTCATTGAACTCAGAAACGAACTGCTTTCAGGAAGGTGTGACAAGACATGATGCTCTGGCACGTCCTGAAGATGCAAAAACTCTGCCCAGGCTTTGCCTTGCACATACAGCTGCACTTACAGCAGCCTTAAATGGGAGGTGCCAAAACCAGTTGCAAAATGGTTTAAAAAGCTTTTTTCTTTCTGAAATATGGGCCTGACAGTGACCAAAGGGGAAGGGAACAGTGCTAGATGGGGAAGGGCACAGGAGAAAGGTTTGTGCATAAGACCAGATCAGAAATACAGCCTCAGTTTCCCCTGCTGTGCTCAGATATGGTTCAGTGATACATTCAGGTCTGTTGGAGGCCTAGTAGAAACAACCATGCTGAAGACCAGAAAAGTCCAATTTTAGAACTATAAGAAGTTCTTCCCTTTCTTTCTGAGGCCTCGGAAGGAGGATTATGGAAGAACGTGTGATTAATGCCCTCTCTCTGGGAGGAAGAAAACATGATTGTGCATTCTTTCCTAGTCCCGTCCATCATCTTCAGTGATGCTCATGGGGACACTTATTCCTTCACATGCAACATTTGCAGAACTAATTTCCCAAAAAATAGGAGTGGTTCTAAATAAAGCAAACATCATTTTGCAATTATCTGCAGGGCCTTAACGTTTATTGATTTTCTCACTCAGCTAGGGAAAATTCTTTTCTTTCTCTGCAGAGCAGGTTTTTAATACAATTGTTCTCTTATTTCCTATGGGACTTTCTGCACTGAAAATGCTCAGTGGGAGAACTGTCACCGTGTTACGAAGGCAGAGGATTGGAAGGGTAGTTGGGAGATTTTAATGAATGTGTGAACTTTGCTACCGCTTCTTGTCCTTTCTCAGTCGGGCCCCTGTCTCTGCTATGTGCTGCAAACACTACATGTTTCTTCTTTTGATTTCCTGAGTTTCTAACTGAAACAAAAACCAGGCACGGAACGAAGCTCAAAAACATTTCCAGTTTGGAAAGGAGACGTAAGTAAATGCAATATCCTGGGACTGGAGACTTCTCGTGTTCAAGAGCACTAATAGTCCTGAGGAGAGACCTGCCAACTGGCTTTAGTGCCTTGGGCGTTAGGGCAGGCCTGCGTACTTTCTTTCCAAATAGGTGGTTTTTAGGGGATGGTTAGAAAGCACCGCTATCGAGAAATGGTGCCAAATTCAAAGTTATCAAATTCAGCACTTGCCACTTCATCCCTTCCTCCAAATATTAAACTCCCATACTGTGCTGCTCTCACCATGTTAGGAGCCCTAACATAAAAATCCTGTGAGCTTACACAGTGCTGACAGGATGGTTAACGTCGTGCTTGGTTAAAAAATGCAATAGCTTGGGAATGGATCTTAAAAAGTGCTGCCCGCCCCTTAGTTTATTCATAAAGTAAGCACAAGCCAGCGGGAAGCAGTGGGGGTCTCTGCATCAGCTCACTGGAGCCTGAGGCAGGCTAATCATCACTTATAATGTTGGTAGCTGGTTTATTTTTCAGTAATTAAAATAAAGACATGATTGGTGAGTTCAACACCTGATGCTAGAGAGCCTTGAGCAGGACTGCCAGCTCCTGCCAGGGACCTCCAGCGATGCTGGCAAAGCCCCTGAGGCTGCATCGGACCCAGAGGTTGAAAGGGGTCACGTCTATGGAGAGATGGACTCCTACCTCCATTCCTCCTTTTGCTGGTGCAACCAGTGCCAGTCCTGTTTGCCACACACCCATAGGGAGGTGAGGACAGCTGGGACTGGACGTGAGCAACCTCAGCAACGGGAAGACTGGGTTGCTCCTTTGGTAGCAGCGGTTGGCTTAAAAAGTTCATTGAGAAATGCATTTAATAGACACATGCTTAGATCTCTTTTACATCTAACAGCGGTGACAGCCCTCCTTCACCTCACAGGAATGCGGTGGCCATGAGTATATCACAGCTCTAATGGTGCAGGAATAGGGGCACCGAGCTACTTAGAAATATGGGTTTTAAAAGCGCATACCCACCTCTCAGGGTAAGTTAATAGGAAAGCTCTCACCAGAAGGCTGCTTTTCTTGATAGATGAAGGACTGTCCAGGGAGCAATCTGAGATATACATTAGGCTCTCACACAAATCTAGGGAGTCATTTCAGCTGGAGCAACACTGAAGATTAAATATTATAGCTCACCGAAGGGGCTCTGAGTGGCAGTGAAAAAAGCCAGAATACAGTTACCTAAAATCTCACAGTGAAATATGGAGCACAGTGTTTAATTAACCTTTTGCTCTGATGCCTCAGGAAAAGCCAAAATAGACATGTTTGCTCCACCAGTTTTTGGGGATCTTGTATGACAGTTGTTCCTTCCTTCAGTGTGAAGCACACTGAGACACCAAGGATGTCTCTTTTTACATTAATTTGCAAGGATGGCTGAAAAGTATTCAAGGCAATGGCAGCAAGTGGCTGGGACTTCTGTGATCCAAGCAAGGCTTTCACCTTTCTCATCTCCATGAGATGCATATTCAGTGTGGGACCTTTTATAACGGGGGCACTTGATTCAGACTTTTGTTTTTATTTTTAAATTCCTTGCAGCAGTGAGCTGCATTGTCAGAATGTATTGAGCAGAAAGCGTTTATTGATGAAAATACATGGATTCTTTTTTTCAAGGCAAATCATCAGGATTTTTGACATAAATCTAGTGTATTGTCCCCTTGAAAACATAGTTCAGGTGCTTCACAGCTCTGTTTTCCTGCAGGATGGTCTGTCTTCCCCGGGGCTTACCTGCCTCTGTATGGCACCTACAGTGTGTTGTGGGAGTCTGATAGCAGCAGGAGCTCTCTGTCATCCCAGAGGCTCATTGAGTGTTTTGGGTGACAGAGAGCAGCAGTGTTGAGGAGTTACCTGAAACTCTCATTTCCGAAATTGATGCTTATAGCTATGACCTTTGTTTTGTTGTTGTTGTTGTTGTGGGTTTAGGTTTTTGTGTGTGTGTGGTTTTTGCTTGTTTGTTTGTTTGTTTTTGGTCTGAAAAAACAGCAACTTCTCTGTCTTATTTTGGTGTCATTTTGGAATAAATTTAGATATAAATAAATTTGGATATAAACAAATTTGGAATAAATTTTGTTTCCAAATCCATTCAAAAGCTGGTTAGAAAAATACTGTTTCCTAATAAGAGGAAAAAAAAAAAGTGGAAAATGTTGACCTATTCACCTGACAGCCCTTTCCCTTTGTAGAAGAAACAACACCACAGGAGGAAAGCTGCCCTTGCAGAGCTCCAGGGTATGACTTTGAGTCACGTTTACATAAACCTCTGGAGCTGTAACCAGAACTCCGTATTTTCACTGAAGACATGCCCCAAGAGGAGGCTCCTCAGTGTTAGAGCAATAGCCACCTAGCAGTCATGCCAGAGGAGAACAACAGTGGTATCAGGAAAGCTCTAAATGGGTGTTCCACAGCTTAACTTGGAGATAGCATCACTATCCCACTGATGAAACTAAGCTGCTTTTATGCATTCACTGTCACAAATGAGCATGTTGATGGATAGATTCCATTTTTTTTCCCCTTTCTAAAGTAAAAGGCCACTTGCCAGGGTTGCTTACAGCTACTGCTGGCCTCAGCAGGCCCCAGCAAGGGGAAAGGTCCTTGTTCCCCCAGAGGACTGACACATTATGATGGCTTCATTTGATTAAAAGGGGATGTTGATCATTAGTTATGACCCAAATTTCTTTTTTTTGGCAATCATTCAAAGTGTTCCCAGATGCCCATAAGGCTGTTGTTACCTGCAAATAAAACATATCTTTGTAACAAGGACATTAATGCTAATGAATAATATCAAAATGTGCCATGTGCCTTTCCCAGGCCTTTTTTGCATTTTGATGGATTGAATGATGGAAGGGAAACATATGCTTTCCAGATTGAACCCAAAGAGCTCACTAATTCAGAGTCCATGCTCCTTCAAGCTGCAGCCAAGCAGAGAATAAATTGCATAGCATTTGTCATCCACTTGGGATTAATTATTGAGTTTTAGAGGTAAGTAGCTGCACCAATGAAGGTTACTAGTTTGTTCTTTAACATCTAGTTAGAGCACTGAAGGAACTAGGAGGGGGGAAGTGGCCAAACACAAATAACTTGGATATTTCTGTCCAGAGTAAACTGGGCAACAAAGAAGGAGGTCAAATGTTCAGCTCACAAAATAATATGCATGTATGCACTTTTGTCGGTGATTAGTTCAATTGTGTGAGGATTGGGTACTCCCTTCAGGTTAATGTTAAAGAGCATGGACAGAGCAACAGGAAGTCTTTGGTTTTTTTTATAGTTAGTGCCATAGTTGACCTGGAGCTGGTACTGGCTTGGGAAAAAAAAGAGTATTGTTCCCTGAAGGACTCCTGTCAAACTTGAGCTTTGGACTTCTAAGAAAGGAATCTTCCATCTGTCAGACAGGACAGGGTTAGGACACTGGTCCCCAGGGTCCCCTTTGGTTATGTGATAATGTTTTAAGGAAATTCGCTGATGACTGCAATAGGGAAAGAGCTGGATCTGAGCTTGAAAATTAGGCAGTTTTTTGTTTCATTAAACACACATCTTAGCAGGAAGTTGAAAAGATAAGGTCAAGAGAAGAGGGTTGTGCCAGGGGTGACAGTGAAAAGGTGATGGATTAAAATGTAGTCTGATTTAGCTATTTTTGAGACGAAATGAGGCACTTGAAAAATGAGTTAATTAATCATCATGTCTTAGCTATTCAAAGAGCATTTCCAGTGATCTGAAAGGTAGATTTTCATGTTTAGTAAGTTTTCAGTCTTTTTGTACTTGTACTAATATCTGCTTTATCATTTTGACTTAAAGCAACACTGCGCTGTGGAGGTGACTTCCCAAACTGTCCCATTTGCTGCATGCTACTTCCATTCACAAAGTAGGATTTGTGTGCATGAATTAAGTTGGTTTTGCCTCTGCCTCAGGTTTGCACCAAGAGTTTCCCCTAAAGGGAGCCTAGGGATACAAACCAGCCGCAGGTTCTTCATACAGCTTCGGACCACATATTCATAAGTTTGGTCCGTGGAGTTGGATGCAACCTAATCCCAAGGAACGCCCTGAACTGCATATAATACAGACACAGAGGTCTCAGTGCCAATTGACTTATGCTTTATGCCAAAAATTTAACTCAATGTCCCCCCACCTCTCACTTTTTCAGCCCTTGTGACTTGATGCTCTTGTGGCTGCCTCTCCAAAGCCAGCTCTGCTCTGCTGATGATACTGAAGCTAGGAAGACCCATTTTTGCAGTCCAGACATCTGCTTCTGCTTGGTTTAGGTGGTATCTTGTGACAACATGAGTATTTGTGACTTGTGAAGGCTGAAGAGGAGCAAGAACTTTTGTTCTTTCTGATGTGTAGGTACTGTTGTGGTGTGACACTTTGCATTGTTTTCTTAGTGGACAGTGGTACAAGAAATCATTAAACGCTGCCATACCCTTAACCTTGTGTTTTAACTTAGTCCTGACTGGCTTGTTTTTCCAACTGGTACTGCAAATGCCCTGTCACACCCCTGTCCATCTCCCCCTCTCAAGCTCCAAATCAATGTCCACGGACAAAATGGGGCATTGGGGTGGAGGAGGAAAAGGGTCCTGGGGCAGCACGGTGCTGCCTGATCAGCAGAAACTCCTCTCCCTGTCTTGTGTCCAGGCTGCCCCGCTGCTCCTTCTCCTCTTTCCTTCCTCTCCAGCTCCATTCTGGGGCACTGAGAAGAATGTCAGTCAAAGCATTATTTTTTTACAGATGTTAGAAGTGATCAGTGCTGTTTCAATCTTTTCTGCCTCATTTCAAGATGAACATCTCAGCAACTTCAGCTGAACTCCCTGAAGGCTCATTGTGAGAATGTAGATTCAGCAGCATTTGCTCTAGGGAACATGCATCTTTGGGAAATGTAAAATAAGCACACAGTCATGCCGCTCTGCAAAACAAACTTCCCAAGCTACAGTCAGAACTTTATTTCAAACATTGTATTTTTTTTCCTTTTGGCCAAATTGCAGGTGAACCAAGTCTGCAATCTCCACAAAAAATGACAAATAGAGTAGATCTATTGAAGCCTGAAAGCTATTTATTTCCTACATATTTAAAGTTTAAAAAAAGGATTCCCTAGAGGAAATTGAAGTCAGCGGAAGAGTGGTCATACGCTGAACTTGTTGAAGCTTTGCTGTGAAAGGATCTGGCCCTACTAGATGTTCAGCAGAAAGAAGCCCTCATCCAACGCTACCCAGGAAAAAAGTAGTACAGCAAACTCCACTTCTATTTTACTCTTGCAATTCTGATTCCCAGTTTAATTTTCTCTCTCTCACAAGCCATGGTCTAGAAAGCACGAACCTTGTAATGACATCTTTGCTAACAGCTGAGTGAAAATAATCAGATCATCTATTTTATTCAGCACTTGCCTTCTCCTACTAACATTTCCTTATAAATGAGATGAGGTGAATAAGACACGAACCAGTAAGCACTGTGCACTCATGACAAGTTGTCAGAAATGGTCTCATTTGCCTACTCCCTACAGCACTTATTCACAGAAAGACAATGTGGTTGCTACCAGTGCAGATGTGTTCACCGTCTGCAGGAGTCTGGCCAGATGCACCAGCAGTCTTAGAGAGTTCCATCCAGCAGACCATGGCCTGTGTGGAAGAGTGGAGATGGCTGTAGTTTTAAATAGTGTTTGTCTCTCTCTCCAGACCAAAATGGTTGTGTCAGCCACTACTTCTCCTTCTTCCTCTGGAGTTATTTATCATAACTTGCAAATAACGCTAACATAAGTGAAATGATCTCTGTGAATTGTTTGATCTTCAAAGGGACCTGCAGTGAGGCTGCCACAGAATAGAGGTAAAAACTTTATTTGCCTGTTCCTCCCTATTAGGGAGGAAAACTCCATACCTTGATTCCTGATTTCCCAGAGTATAACTTCAGTCGTTATTGCTTTCACATTATGAAACAGAATAGGGCTGTCTGTAATAACCAATATGGCAAGTCAGTTTTCCCTCTGAAAAGCATACAGACTATGCAACATTCGTCCATCATTTCACAATTATACAATGATGAACTCCAAATCTGGGTGACCAGTTCCTGAGTCACCTGCACAGGTATATATATAATAAATTTCTATTGCAAGAAATGTTTCTGTTTGTTCCAAAGAGTCAGGACGCTGCAGTTGTTTGACTGAATATCACTTTTTAGAGAGCTTTTATGTCTTATCAACTGTCAAAACTGAAATAATGCTGAACTTTTTAGTTTAGCATTTATCCAATGCATAAGTCTGTTTCCATGGTTATATTCACAGATTTGATGTCTTTAGGGGTATATTTGACTTCTGTAGGTGACTAAGAGGTGCAATGTTGGTAGTGAATTCTTCCAACAGAGAGTATGCCAGAGGAGTCTTGATAAGTTTCTGAGCTCCTGAGTGCTGATCCCATGCTCAAGGACCAACCCTTTTCTTATTATCACTTCTCTACATTAGAAATATTTACTGAAGCCAAAGAAGTTGCCTCAAGTTCATATCAATGACAATAAAATTGAAATATTGAGCATGGTACTGAGTCTTTTTCATCACATTCTGTGGATACATAATGGAATAAAATTTTGGATTTAATTATTTTGCCAAGCCGTGCATACAGTCTTGGTCCAGCAAGGGTCTCTGTGGGATAGAATCTACTGGCTTGAACGTTAGCTGCATCACACAGTGCTGAGGGGGTACCTACTGTCCCTGACTGAGGTGGAGTAGCAGTACCCATCAAATACGTGACACTAGCTCAGGAGAGGAGCCACATCTCTTAAGTTTCCAACACTTGTCACTCAGTTTTGTTCCCACCCAGAAAAATGGTACTGAAGCAAGAATCAGGAATTTGGTCTTGGCCTTGTTAGGTAGAAAAGATTAAGTCTGACAATAATCTGTTTCTTGAGGAACATTTAGCAGAGAAACTACAGCAGACATTAGTGAAAGGCTACATGTTGGGAGATATATTTCTAATGGTTACAGACGAAGTTTAAAGAGTTGTCAGGGAGAACCAAACTTGCTTCCAACAGCAAACTTACAGGTCATTTAAAATATTTCATAGTTATTTTGGACCTCAGCAACAAAGATAAATCTGTAAGGGGTTTTTAGGAGTAAATTTAGTATATCATATTTGCAATAAAATTTGCTCTCTCAAAAGAGTTGTACCTCATGACTGGCAGCCTATATGACTGTAGGTTAGGGAGTTGCCTGCCATTACTCATCAGATGAAAAGTGTGGAAGTTGCTTATCCAAAGAGATAAAACTCTATTCCCTTTCACATAGAACAGAGAGAGATCTGGAAAACCATGGCAGAGTGACTGTGAAGGAGCTCAAATCTGTTTCCAGCTAGTTAAAAAATATTTCTTCTCTTATTAGCTTATACATTATCCATTTATCCAATTATGCTAACACTGGATTTTCCTGGGCTTTTCATAATTAATCTCCTATTGGATTCCTTATTTATGTATCCTTAGCTTAAGGAGCGTATATTAATGGAGAACCTCTTTCCTAACAGACTATACTTTCACACAGTTTTCTTCTTGTTTGAGCTTCTAAACATGGAATTAATGCCTTGAAAAAGTGTCAACTACAGCCTTGAGAAAGATCCTTGTGATGCTGGGCCAGCTGGTGTGTCTTGCTGATACCACAGAGAGGGATTTCCATAAGAAGGAGAAGAGGGTGTTCATACACAAGTATATGGACTTAAGTATCTTCCAAGGGCAGGATCAGCCATAGAATCACAGAATTGTTAGGTTGGAAAAGACCTTTAAGATCATCAGGTCCAACCATTAGCCTAGCACTGCCAAGTCATCACACAGTTTGTTCATAGGTAGTACAACAGGGTTCAAAAGCTGAATCACAAGATGGATAAAATATACAAACAAACCCTCACATTTTGTGTACCAAAAAAGAAGTGTTTCTGAAGAGAGGCAGTTTTTCAGATGCATTAGGCTCTGCTTCTGCATCCTCAGAGGTGTCAGCAGACGTGCACATCTGCGTCTGGGCAAGGAATTAGACGTGTGGAAGCTCACGTCTCCAGACTGGTCACCCACAGTAAGGTTGTGTTCAGCAGTGTAAGCATGAACAGGTGACTTCCGTGGTCAGTTTACATTTGATTTGCGATGGGATTTGCCTCAGCTCTGCCTTCTAAATGGAAACATAGGTGCTTCTCTCGCTGACTCAGCCCCATAGTCTCTCCAGCTCACCACAGTGAGTCTGATCAGCATAAGATTCTTCAGAGGGAGACGCGTTAAACCCCACAGTTAGCAGGGTAAGGGATTTATCACATAGGACCATTTATTAATCTCAGATAGCTGGAGATTAGACACTGACAGATAAGGTTTCACCACTTTAGCAATGTGCTGCTTAGCTTTAGCTGTTACAACTCTGGTTATTTTCGTTAACTTTCTGAGCATCCAAGTCATCTTTCCTGTGACATTAAGTGACACCAGTAAGATGTATTGCAACAAAATTAATTGCCTTTTTTTCAGTGCTGAGACGATAATTTTCCCTATTCCCGTTTTTACTGTGAGCATCGGGAAGAAAAAGCTTGCTCTTGTGGTCTGTCTACACTGCAGTGGAAAATCTGAACTCTTCTCCCTTAATTCCAGGTAGCATAAAACTTTCTGTCGTGGGGCATTGTGGGTTTCCAATACTTATTCCACTGTTGGTGCTCAGATCAACAGGTGATACCAGCACAGAACTCCATTCTGGAAAGAAGACTTCTCTTTCCTTTCATGGGGAACAATTTTCTGCTCTGTTGCTTTATTATTTATACTTTTAGCTGTTAAGTAACAAAAATGTATTAATACAATACATGGATTTTATGAGGAAAATCAACAGTATTTGTATTTTCTTATTCAAACATAAGCAGTCTCAGGCACAAGGATGAACTGTGTTTAATTTCAGCTTATTCCACAAAGCTAATGAAGATGCTAAGAAACCTGTACCACTTTACACCAGGTAGCGTGGTGTTTTTTATTTTTTGTGTGTGTTTTTTGTTTGTTTGTTTGTTTTGTTTTGTTTGTTTGTTTTGTNGTTTTTTTTTTTTTTTTTGGTTTTTTTTTTTTTTTTTTTAATACTATTTCCCAGATCATAGCTTGTCCTATTAAAATGAAATGAAGTGGCAAACACTTTAATAAAAAAAGGTCATCACTCTACTTTTAGGTAACAAAAAGCATGTATTTTTAGGCATTGATTTAGTAAGTTCTGTCTCTCATCTTTCATTTTCAGTAGGAGCATGACATGTATTTTTGATGGAAATACAACTGTGACCGCAGTCTGTATTTGTATCATGTCACCTAGGAGGTGTAATTGTGGACTGGCAGCCCAGCATGTTGGATGCAGTAGAAACACTCAGCAGAAGAAATGCTCCATGTCTCCCAGAGTTTACAGTCTAGGTGTTTCACAAGAAGTGGTAGACAGATATAAACAGAAAGGTGGGAGCTTGTGGAAAACCAGGAGAGCGTTGCCAAGCACAATGGGGAGCCTGGCACACTGCTCTGATCTACCAAAGTCAGCCAGGAACTTCCTTGGTGTGGCAGTCACTAGTGAAGACGTGGGATTGGAAGGTTTTGCGAATAAGGAGTCTTTGAAACTGGTCCTGGTAGGTAATTAAAAAAAGTCCTATGGTATTTGTACTTACAAACATAATTTTGAATTCTGATACTTCCATACCAAAAAGAACAGCACTGACACTAGAAGTGCGACAAAATGTTTGGCAAAGTCTTCACAAAGGCTTAGTTTAGCCATTAAAATCTGAAACTGCAGTAAAACTTAAATTAAAAAAAAAATCACCATTTCTGCATTTTTTTATTGTTCTACTACTGAAAATTGGCAGTAGTAATTCACTTCTGTCGTTTCTTAGTTTCTAACCTCTTGGGTCTTGTTAATGGATTTTGGTCTAAGCAAAAGGAATCAAAGTAGATGTACTTTAAGTTGCAACAGGCATTTCAGCACAGTGATCATCCATCAGTTGTTTGTTGAAAGGGTAAATCATACTTGCTCTCCCTTCCTTCGCTCCCTCTTCTGGCCTGGGATACTCACTCTGAGTAGCTCACATTTGTCCTCAGTGCTACCGTTTTGCACGGGATTGATGATTTTCACCTCGGACCCCGGGTCAGACTGTTTCCCTGCCTGCTGTACTCATTGCTAACGTACAGGCAAAAAACACTGCCAAAGGGCCAGCGAGTTAGACTTTCAAAGGCACAGCATTACTCCAAGTCTGGAAGTCTTATTTTTGGAAGCACCTCTGGCTCTTTGGAGTTTACTGTTTGGGCTGTGATCAGGTGTTAAGTACTCATAGGCAGTGGCAGCAAAAGCACCAGCGGTGCATGCAGGACCAGCGAGGTCTGAGTACCAACGTGGTGAAGGTTGTGCTATAAGGGCCATCGGCATCCTTGTCCCTCACTTGCAGACCACATCGGAGGTCTGTCACATTCTGCAGTCACTGCTCTGCAATTCATAAAGCCGGACTTCTTTGGTGCCTGCATCACTAGCGAGAACATCCCTTGAAGAGACATGCCATTTTATATTCAAAACTGCAGTAGGAAACAAAATAAAATAGATTCTTCTGTTTTAAATACATTCCACAAACTTGTTCCAACCCTTCCCTTTGACCCTCGATGCTCAATTCACTTCAGTGGTACCACTTTTTGGTCCTGTCATGATATTTGCAGGGTGTTTTTTTTTTCTTTTTTTGTCCAATAGTTACTGCTCAGTGGACTCATTATTTCACTGACAAGCCATATCTTCTCAGAAATGTAAGTGAATCTTCTCTGTTTCTCGTGAGCTGTGCATGGATGCCAGGTTCTGGAGTCAGTGCAGCACAGATATGGTCTAGCAGGATGGTCCCGTGCTGGTTAATGTGTAGTGGCTGTAGCTCCACCATAACAACAGCTCTGGGCTCAGAGGTGATTAAGAAATGAGAAGGCCTGTTTCTACATCAGAGTGCCAAATACTGCTAATGTAAAATGAAAGTAGAAGTGAAAAGAAACAAGCCATGTAAGTATGGGAATATAGTTAATTTATTATGGCAGGTCTATAGCTTGGCTTTAATCCCTCGTTTGGAAATCAAAACCATACTGCTGGAACTCACCTGCCAGATTCAATCTGTTTCATAATTACCTGTGGGTTGCTATTTTTGTTTACCTTAATAGCACAGTAAATACTACTTCTGCCTTTGTTTATGACCTACTTAACTGATGTGAATATCTTGAAGAAATTCTGTTTTTAATAGTGCCCCAGTGACTACCTTCTTTCACCTCCCAAAATAGAAGCCAATGGATCAGGCCTCCTGCATGAGCTACATTAGAGGGGAAGGAGATTTTAGTATGCTGCCAAGCCTGATGTTTATAATGATCTTCAATCTTTAGTTGCTGCAATTGATTAGAAAACATAGGGGATTTTCTTTTAAGTACCAAGCCTATTTCTGTAAGAAAATGTCCAGCAGTCAGATGAATTACTAGTAGAAGTTCTAAGTCTGCTTATCATTGCTCCTTTCTTGATAGTTGAGAGTGGGAGAAGGGACAAAGGGCTCTTTCCCTCCCTGGCAATCCTGAAAAAAGGAGGCGTGCGCGGTAGGAGCAAACTCATTGACACATCAGTAGAAATTTCTGGGTTGGGCCCCTCATGTATATATATGTGTATGCTTAAAGGTTAGAACTGGCTCCATTTCCTCCCATCCTATACTGTGAATCCCAGGCTGATTTTATCACTTGTTGGGGAGAAAAATTCATCCCTCTCCTGGGCTCAGACCTGTGTCTCACAGTGCTTCAGAGTGCAGGTTGTAATGTAGTAGAAATAAATAAACTGCTTTGCCCAGCACCTGGTTGGAGGCAATGCTCACATCCCCCTGTTCTTTTTTTTCCTTCAGTATCTTTGATAGCCAAAATGATTTTCACATGTTAAAGAGCTTCCTTTTGTGACCAAGGAGATCTGCTATTGCCCCAAACCAACCTTGATGCCCTGTAGCAATGATGCAGTGAAATGAACCCATCTGCAAGAGAGGAAAGGGGACTTCTGAGAACTGTGGGCTACAGGTGACTTGAAAAAGGTCCAGGTTCTGACCACTAAAAAAGAGAAATATTTATGTGCAAGGAACATTGTGAAACTTCTCATCATAGCTGCTTTTGTATCTGTGTTGGGTGAGGTAATTACGAGCCTAGCCCAAAATACTTTTCATGCTAAAATAACTCTTTTCCTTTTGGAAAATCTTACTGAAATGCTACCGTCTGTAAACAAAGTAAAATAACCCAAATTGCAGCTCTGACAGCCTATTATCTTGGGATTTGGTCACTTCAGGTCACACAAAGATCTACATCATGTTTTGGTTAAGGTGATGTAACTACCACTATAGTATCTAAGTGCTGTCCAAGTCAAGTCATACTAATAAGCTAATAGTAAGGTTTTACAGAGTCTCTACCACTTCTCTGTTTTGCTTTTTGTTTGTTTTCGTTTTGTGTGTTTTTGTTTTTGTTTTCTGTTTTTTTTGGGAGGGGGTGTGTGTGTGTCAAAACAGATATTTTCCTAAGAGGATCAGAAAGCTGGGATGTTTTTTTTTGTCGTATTTAACAGTTGTGTTTTCTGAAGGTGGACTTGTCAGGAGTTTTACTTTGCAGAAAACTTTACAGTTGTTGCTTAAGAAAATAAGAGGGAGCTGAAGAGTCGATAATGTTTTGTAATAGCAGGACACTTCCCAGAGAGACCAAATTAAGACTGGGTTTCAGAGTCTGATTTTGAAATCATTACCTTTACACTTTCGTATGCGTTTAAGTGACTCATGCCTGAAAAGTACTTAATGTCTCATGGTACTTTGATAATGAACAAAAACCTTAGTTTCAGTTCAGTGCATAATCAGTGCATTTTTCTCAGAAAGAAACAAAATCATGCTTGGAAACTGCAATGTCCATCTCTGCATACAGAGAGTATTAGGAATTTCAACTAGTTTTAACTGGAATAAAGGATTCTTTAAAGCTGAAGTGAGAACTTTACAGCTTAGCATTTTAATGAGCTGTACCAATTCATATTTTATCAAATCTGATCATTTTGTTCTGTTTTTTAACTTTACAGCTGAACTCCTTTAATTTGGACTTAGGAATCAGCAAGAATATAGTCAATGTTACTAGTTTCTCAATTTCAAAAAGTTTATAAAGATTATATTTGAATTTGCAGTGGAAAATGATTATTGAATTTTTTCTTTCCATCTAAAACAAAATTTAAAATGCCGTCATTAATACGTGAAATTTTACAGAGGAGGAACAGTTGAAATATAGCACTTTTAGACAGCTGATATCCTTTCTTGAAGCCTTATCTGGCAAGTTACCAGAAGTGAATGTTATAAAATGCTATTTTATTTATGAATCTGTTAGGAATAGCAGCTCCTACAACTGATCTAGTAAGAAAAAAGAACAATTAAACTATGAGATTGTTATTTGCTGCTGGTGGAAAGATTGACGTCAATACATTGAGAAGAACTGCAGGGAAGTAAACATATATATGCATGATCAAAATTAATCAAAAATAAAATCAATTTCCTTCAATCCTAATTGTCTTCGCTATGTCTCTTACCTCTGGCAGATTTTCTTAGTGTTGGAAGCTGTAAGGATGGAGTTTTTCACTTCTTAAGAGGAGTGATAAATCTGAAATCAACAACTGTTAGTATGATTGGTAGGTTGCTGGAAGAAAATGCTTTTTGTGCAGCATCTTGTCCAAGATTCAATCAGGCTTCAAACCAAAGCATTCCAGTTAGACAGTTCTCATGGATTTTCAGTAATGAGCAAGATGAGGTGGGTGGGGAAATATTTACCACTGTCTCTAAGGCTCGTGAACTTAATGTTCCTTTGCACAGTTCATTTACAAATCCCAATTATTAGAGTTAGGATTCTTAGTTGATGGCTTCTTTGCCCATATATAGTCCCTGCAACATGTGGTGTGGCACAACTCGAAGCGGCAAGCTCTGCTTTTCCCATTTGAATACTTGTGTCAAGTTATAGATTGATGAAAGATGAACAAACTCTTCTTAAACTATTTATAATGAGGGGAACGGCTCTGAAAAGGCTCGGTCATTCTAGCTCAAATGACTTCAGGTTTTAAGGAGAACACATGCGTGTACAGACATGCAAGTTAGTGACCAAAGGCAAAGATGGATGTTTCGACTCCCATGGTGTGAAAATTAACCTTGGGCACATTTCTGGAAGATAGGGTTAGAGTTAACAATAATGGAGAAAGAATAATCAAAGTCCATAAATCTTTCTTTGTGAATTTATTGTCATTCTTCACATCTTGGCATTGGAATAGATGTTGCCAAAGAGCATTTTATTTTCAGCTAATATTCAGTAGTTCAGTAGTTCAGCTTAATTTGGATACGCCCATTTTGACATCTTATTTTAGGTTGATATTCTAAATGAGAAAATGACACAAAAAGCCAACATACAAAAAGATCAACCCAGATGAGACCGAGTGGTTGATTTCAGGGTGTATTTTTGTCTGTGTGGTGCTGATCATTTCCACAGAGCCACACTTCCCTCCTTCTGTTAACAATCAGGACTCAGTGTCTACCCTAGAGTCTCCACTCATATTCTGGCCAGGTAATATATAATTATATACCCCCCTGTTGTATGGGTCATAGTCTTCTAAAATGATGGTTGCATATTTCAGTGATGAAACAGCAAAATTTACACAGAACTGTGCAAAACAACTACAGCTCCTACATCCCAGGGAGAAAAAAGCGGATTGCCAGAAAACAGCATGAAAAAGAAGGACGAAACCTGTCGACTTTTACATTTGTTATCCGTATTCACATAGCCATAGCCACAAAAGCTTCATCAGTTCATCTCTTGCCATTTAATTTATCTACTCGCACTCTAGGAAATGTGTTGCTACTGAGAACTCTGCAAAAATCATTGCTATTAACCATTAGTTAAAAAAGTGCTGTTGAAAAATCTTCCCATAAGACTGAAAATTTACATTGTACAAGTCTGTGGCAAGAGAAAATGAATATTAACTATTTTTTCTTTTCTTTTCTTTGGCTAGTACTGGATGTTCTGTTTAAATTCCTGAAGTGTCTAAAGCACAGCATTAAAAGAACAGCTGCTTCATAAAGTATTTAACTTGTGTTCTTACATCTTTGACAAGTATTACATTGAAAATATTTGTTTATAAAAGACTGTACAATATGAATATTAAAATATATAACAGCTTATCTTCTAGTAGAAAGGTCAGCCCCGCTGAAAAGTCTTCAGGAAAGTACAACAGATGTACGGGAAACTGATTTACATCCACTAAGGTGATGCTAACTTTGCATATTGATTGTATTAAAACAATCAACCATGGTGTAAAATGAGAGTAATTCAGTTTTAGAGGGGAAAGCTGGTTTAGATTTACATGAGGATTAAACCCCAGTATGTGTCTAGTGACTTATGAGTACAGTCATGGCAAAAGTTTCCTACTAATTCTCTGTTAAATGTCTGTGTTTCAAATATGTGAGTTTGTATTTTAAGATGTAAAAAGCAAAGTCATTTCATGCATTTTAAATTTGGGATGTGACTGCATGCCTTGGTGAATCAGAGCTCAGTTATTTTATCTTAGTTACACATATTCTAGCTCATTATGTTTGGGTTTTGGAAAAATGTTAAATCAACAGGATTTGAGGAGAAAAAAAATGCTCATATTTTTTTGTGAAGACACCTGTTTATTTCTTTCTTTTTTTTAACAAGGCTTCTCACGGCTCCTAGGGAGCAGGAGACCTGTATGGGCCGAGCAGATGTGGAGATCTCCTGCGTGCTGCATCAAGGAAGCGAGATTTATCCTGCAATGCCATTCCTGCAATTGTCCATCATGTGCTAAGCATCAGTGAGAAAAAGGGGAGCTAAACCCCATAGCATGCTTAATCTCTGGCTTTATGTCCCGTACAAACGTTTCATTTAGCCTGCATTTTGGCTCTATAAAATAAACAAATCTGTAATGCAGAACTGTCAGTTAAATTACTTTTAGTGCTTTTAGTGGGCTTCACATGGAAGACACTGGATTTGTATTTGAATTTGATTTACACCAGCTGATGAACTGGCACAGTGTGTATTCATTCTCTGCAGCTTTTATGAGATGATTAATGAATAAATCAAAATTGTAGTGCTTTTTATGGTGGTTGTGCCTCACAGAGGGAATGACTGCCATCACTCTGTTGAGAGGGATGTTTCAAAGGCTCGTTACTTTGATTGCAAAATTCTGAAATGCTCCTTGGAAGAAATCCAAACAAACCCAAAGTACGGCAACTTCTGGTCAGATTCCCACCCAATTCAAGTATTTCAAATCTGAAAGCTTTCAACATTTTTATGTGTCATGGCAATTAATATCCCCTCATCAGCTCTTCAAGATGACATATGTAATGTCATCAGCATCAGACATCCTCCTCCTCTCAGTTGCTGCTTTTCTCTTTAACTTTTCCAGTGCAGGCAACAGTCCACGTGCTGAACTCTATTTGGGATAGTAAAAGCCTTACCTTGTTTAGATGGCTTGTTCCCTCTTTTTCCTAGCAGGATGAATGGAGAATTTTGGACAGAGCATATTCCTGGCCTTAGGTTGACCCCACCAAGGGACCAGCTGTAAGATGCTCCACTATTACTGTGAGTGGATTTTGATACACCACTGAGCATCCCCAGAATCCTGTCTTCACCCCCAAAATTCACGCTCTGACATAAATAATTTTTGACGGCAATTGTAATGCAAGTGTAACGATGGTGAGAGATGCCAGTTTGACAGATCTGGAGCGCTGCAGCCCGTGAGCCTCATTCTTCTCTTTCATGAGGACACAAAACAGGAATTCGATCCCATCCCTATCTGCAACATCTGCACACACAGACTTCTCCCCAAGCTGGAGAGATTTGCCTTAGAGCCAGCCAGATAGTTTTCAAGCAGGGTAAATATAGCCTTTGGAGGAAGTTTTCCTGTGTAGAGAAGCCAGGCTTGCCTCTTTACAACTAGTTTCCACAGTTCAAACACCAGTTTTCTCTGTTACATAAATTATTTTACTAGAACACTTTAATATCCAGTAATATTTAGTAAGTGAATCATGCAGCTGACAGAAGGTTTTTGTGCTAAAGAAGTATACAGCTGTAAGGTTGAAGGGAATATCAATGAGTGATGTTTTCTGAAGCTCTCCCTTCTGGTTTCTTTCTGCTATCCCTCCAAAATTAGGAACAGGATTTAAGATGTGGCCATGTCAATTCTGAGAGGGCTGAATAAATACTCAGTTTCTTTCAGGGAACAATCATCTTAATATAGCCCAGAATGAGAATTGTTTCTTCTGCAAAACACACATTTGACTCATCATGAGTTTCAGATCTGCAGCAATTCTGAGATTTTTCCTGCTGAACTGTTGCCCAACCACAAATATTCTCTGCTTTGTATCTGAATTTCAGTTCTTCTGAACTGGAATCTATCTCACCTTACAAAAGACACTCAAAAGCAAAGTATTCTGTCTGTGCAGTTCTCTGGGCTTCATGTAGTTGCAATGCAGAGACATGGCATCTCTAGAGGGCGATTCACCCCAACCACCCGAGATGCCTTGATTTCACATGAACTATTGCAGCTTGTCTTTCAAGAATTTCATCCTGTTTAGACTATTTCTTCACTCTCACAGGATCACACTGAATTCTGAGCTTGTAGCCCAAGTACTTGTCAACATTTTCGCCTTGGTGTCATACATGTAGCATCATAGAATAGTTTGAGTTGGGAGGGACCTTCAAAGGTCGTCTAGCCCAACCCTGCTGCCATGAACAGGGACATCTTCAACTGGATCAGATTTCTTAGAGCCCCGTCCAAACTTTGAATGTTTCCAGGGATGGGGCATCTACCGCCTCCCTGGGCAACCTGGGCCAGTGTTTCACCACCCTCACTGTAAAAAATTTCTTCCTCATGTCTGGCCTGAATCTCCCCTCTTTTAGTTTAAAACCATCACCCCTTGTCCTGTTGCAACAGGCCCTGCTAGAAAGTCTGTCCCCATATGTAGGATATAAAGATCCTATTAATATTTATACTGCATGTTTTTAAATGGTCCTCTTTATTGATAGGTATGCTTAGAGTAAGGTTTCCAATTAGCTTTATAAGATCTTTTGGGTGTTTTACCTAAGATCTACTTCCCTAGTTTGTTTTTAAGAAGTAGTGCCTGTGTCAGGACATCTTGCAGGGACTATTTCTGCAATCCCTATATCCAGCAGGCTGACAGTGGCATCTGAAAAGGAAATTTGGTGGGCTTGATATTATTTCTTTTTGATATACCTACAGAATTCTCCTTTTAATACCATAATTATTTTCTCAATGTGTTTAAATTATTTTAAATAATGACTGAAATTATTTTATATAATGACTGAAATGACTGAAATAATGACTCCCTGGTCTTCTAACTCCTACTTCTAAAATATGGTGAGATTTACTTTTCTGAGATTCATGCCATCATCCATGAATCCTCAAAAATAATCACATCTGGTTCAGGTTGCTCTAGCTAAGTTTATAGCAGTAAACTTGATGGTATGCAAATTCTTTCATTTTTAAACATCTTTTTCCCCCTTCTGATCTCTTAGTTATTTAAAAAATGCAATCAACTGATCAAGTATGTGATTAATATTAACATAATTAAAAATTATTGCAAACAGTGAAACAACCAACAGTCATCTTCTGCCTTCTCTGTGCAATTTTCTTCTTGGTAAGAAATGAATCTCTGTATTCCTCTGATTTCTAATGTGTAGCTGGATTTTCTTCTTTTTTTCTTCCCTGCATATACTTGTTGTAGCTTTTCTAGATTTATCCATGTACTTTTTGTTTCCATCCTTAGTTGCTTTTCCTGGATCTCAGTTTTTATGACTCCTTTTCAATGTTTCCATCCTTAAGGAGTTCCTAATGGACCCATATCAGCCTTTCCCTGTACTTTTGAATTCTCCTCCTTTTCAGGTTGTCTCACTTAGAAACTTCCTTTGTTTTCGTTTTCCTGTTCCTTTTCCCCAAAAGATTTTCCAATTCCTTGAGTTTTTGTTTAATCCATGATGCCTGTTGTGCCATTGTCCCTGTTAAAGAAAAGTCCATGATTTCTGATCTGATCTTGTCAGCCATAACCTAAAATAACCTCTGCTTTTCTGCCACCTTTTGCTTTCTGAAGTAAAAAGCTGTCATCCAAGTGTGCTGCAAATATATATCCCCATCCCAGCTGATAGTTAGTCAAATAAAGTTACTGATCACCTGTTGATCCTGCTCTTTGAATGCTTCAGAAGTTTGCCATTGAACAGTATCATTCACCTCTTCCTTCTTATTATGTGTTTGTAGTATGTTGTGATGTCGACATCCCCCTTTTCTGTTGCCCTTCTTTTCACCAAGAAATGCAGGAGACATTCTGATCTGTTTCTTGTCTTTTTCTAGACTGCAGAGCAAATATATTTGCTTGTTCTTTCTATATAAAGGAAAATTCCTCCTTTTTTTCTTTTTTTTTTTTTTCTTTTCTTTTTTTTTTTTTTTCCTGAAGCTCCTATACCAGTATTCAGATCCTGCAATTAACATACTGTTTCTTATGATACATCTTTGCAATGTAGTTTTCTGCTAGAAAACTTCAAGGGCTCACTTAACTTTATCCTTTTAAGGAACATCCTGTAAACACAGAACACTTCTGGGACTAACATTCAATATCTTTGGGAACTAAGTTCACTGTATAAGAAACATAGAGCTGCTACTTTATGCAGGAAGAAGACAATGCTTGCCTCTCTTTTTATAAATTGTAACCTCTGTTACCTAATTTTTTCCTGATCTGCATCTTTCCCCTACTCCATCCAACTACACATAACACGTACTCAGTGCTAGCAGTTTCTTCACATTATTCTAGAGCTATTTGCTAAGTGCCTACAGCAAAAATGAGGGCAAATTTAAAGTTGAATGTAGAATTTTATAACCACTACAGGAACTCAAGGATATCTTATTACAAAACTTATTTTTCTGGTTTTGTTTCAGTGATAGTAGAGGGCATCCCACTGCTAATTCTCCTTCCATAACTTTCATTTTGGATTCTATACTTATGTCCACAGAATTATTATATACAAGATATAAAACCTTCACATTATATACAATATTTAAAAAAAACTTGAAAAACTCTGCTGTGGAGCAATGTATGCTTTGTAAAACCATTTTTGCCTGTTGCTAAGGGCAGAGGATGCACAATGTTGAACAGTTGTAAAATAAGTTAGTTTTAAATATGCATTTCTGCAGAAACAAATCGGTCACTAGAGGATCATTCTCTTGGAAACCGAACAGTGCGGGTGAGTAAAGTGGTTTGGGAGCAGGGATAATCAGCCATAGCTACATCTGCACAGCAAGGACCAACAATAGTCTATCCCAGAGCATTGCATGATACAAAAAAGTCTCCCCCTTAACCTTGAATCTGTCTTTGTTTGAGCAATGTCCATATTTAGTTTGTTGCTCCTAAACTTACAAGGGTTAGTTTATGAAAAAAAAAAAAAGGTCAAGCTGAGTCCAGCAGTCCAGCTGACCTCTTTCTTGTTTTCCCTTGCACTCAACTTTATTAAAAAAAAAAAATAAAAAAATCTGCATGCTACAAGCAACTCATATGTGAAAAATATCTGGACAAGAGTGGATGAAGGATGCAGCATGTTCTTTGTTGCCATTTCATCTTCCACTGTGCTTCCCATGAGACCAGACTCCAACTACAATGCCACCATTAAATAAAGAATTAGGAAGTACTCCCTGCCTCAGCTGGAACACTCTCTCTCTCCTGTAGGTTACTCCTGTGAACATTGGTCAGAATATCCACAAGAAACTTAGCCAGCTTTTCTGACACTGGAGCTCTGATTTTATTTTCTGCTGTGCTAAACAATTTGTTTCCTCTCTATTTATGACTTTCTTGTCCTGTTTTTTGCTCCATCTTTGTGCTTTTTTTCCAGGATGCAAAGGGAATAGAGATTGGGGAGCTTCCTGAGGCAGTGCATCCCTATTTTCTAACTGCTGTGGTTGATGTCACCGATTCCCAGCTTTCCTGTCTTCACAAAATTTGTCCACAGGGCTGAAGGAGGCCTGAGCTGTCCTGTGCTCTTTTTACGGCAGGTTGGGTAGGCCATTACATAGTCAACTGTTCCTCCTGATGCAGAGCAGATGTTGGGGCTGCTTTATTTCTTCCCTGATTAAAGTATTTTTTGTAGGACCAGACGACCAAGGGTGTAGCCCCTAGTCACATCCTCTCATCTCACGTTTTGTACTGGACCCAGAGATCTTGTCCTACATCTCAAAAGGGATTTCTACGTTTATGCCAGAAGGCAGCAACCCTGTGTTGTACTGAGCATCTTTGACCTCTGCTAAAACCAAGTAAAGCCAGGCTGTAAATGAGAAATATCTCAGAAGAAAATAAAACCTGTTGTTTTGTTTTGTTCTGTTCTGTTTTGTTTTGTTTATGGCTATTATCACCATAGTGAAAGAGAAGGCCACATCCACTGGGATTTTTCTTGTATGTAAAGTAAATTAGCAAACAAGGTAAATACACTGACCTGTGGTGAATACAATGATGACATCTCATGGAAAACTATCAAGATCTGGCAGTGCAGTCTGTATCAGTTCTTAGCACCAATGGTAGCTTTGATGTCCAATAGATGCAATATGATATATGATATAGGATAATTGTTTATATATAGGATATGACATCCTTTGGGTGGATCACACATGTATGCTTATATATTTAAATCCTCTTTCCTGATTTAAGAAGAGAGGATTGCTTTCTCTGTGATATCCAGAGCAGTCTGGGACATTAAAACACAACAGAGAGAACAGACCCCTGTGAAAGCCACAGAATTACTGAATGTTTTTACTATGCCTGGTACAGAAAGTAATGCTTGCTTAATTTTCCTGCTAGGAAAAATTGCAAATCTTCCTTGAAATAAGTCAGAGAGCCACAAAAGTTTGAAATGGAGGCTGCTTCATTTAGTTCTATTTTTATTTGATTAAACTTTCTTTTAACTAGAAACTTTGCATTTCTAAAAATAAATAAGAGGGCCTAGAAGCTTTTTTTTTTTTTTCCCCAAACATACTCTCTCCTTTCTTTGCCAAATCACATATAACAGCTGCAGACTTTATACCATTATATAAATGTTCATACTGGCTATAAAAGATTAAATATAAAATTCCAGCGCATAGAGCAACTGGTATAAAGAGCAACAAAGCTGAATTGACTAAAGGCTGTTCATTTAATCTACCTTCGTTAATTTAAACCTTCATCAGGGAACAGAAAGAATCTGTTTTCCTTGCAAGGTGCTGTGGTGGTGGCAGTAGTGATGGAGAAAAAGTACAATGCAAGCAGAATTCCCTCTGGAGATATCTGGCTTGAGAAGAAGACAAAACTATAATTTTACTTTAGCTCACGGCTCCCCCTTAAGTAGATTGGGAATTAGGGAATTTTGTAAGAAAAGAAAACCTGGAGAACATTTACCATTTTGTTCCAGCTCTGTGGTCCCACCGGACTCAGCTCGGTGCCAACACCATAACAGATAAGACAGCGGGAAGAGAGAGCCAAGAGTGAATAAGCTCCCAGCGTGGGGATACTGCACTAAAGAAGATACATTTGCAACACGCACTGCTCTGCCCTTTTTGCATCTACGCTACACTTAACAGCACATGATCTGTTTTCAAGACAGTTTCCTTCTGGAAGTCGTTCTTGCAGCCTGGTCCTGGGAGGTGTTAAGTGCCCTGAACTTGCACTGACGTCAGCAGAGGCTGAGCAGGCAGCACTGGGATGGGACCCGCTGCCCTCCCTGGTCACCAACCCAGTTGCTCCAGTGACATCTGGACACTTGCAGGAGCTGGTCCATGCTTTACACCCAGCCTACCTGTCCCTAAAGTTGGTGCTCTCCACTTGTGGTTGCAACCCATTTTGTATCGCAACTGCTGAGTCTTGCAAAAGTTATGATATGATGGTGATATAAATGATATTTATCTGTGGCTCTCATTAATATCCAGACAGTCTGTTACCTGTGGCATTTAAATACAGTTGCTGGGCTTGCTGAAGTCTCCCATGGGTGAGCTATTGCATGTGCCATCAGTGCTGCTGATGTACAGCAAGGGGATGAAACGGACTTTTTATGCTGCCTGCACCAATTGCTAAAGTAACTGAACAATAACGACATTCATTTTGAATGCTTCCTTCATGCCTTGCTCGACACTCTTCCTTCAGCATCACTACATCCCATGTTTCTCTTCTGTCCTGCGCTTAGGCTTTGAAGCCACAAAGGTGTGCGGATGGCATTGTAACATCTGATGGGAAGGTGCAAAATAGTTCCTCCATAAGAAGGTGCAAATCAACAGAGACACCCCCAAGGGAAGGAACAAGTTCCTAGCATCTGGAAACGTGAAAAGTTTGCTGGATGGCCCGGGTTTTATTTGCACTTCTTTTGCATGACAATCTGGAACTTTTTTGTCTAGTATGATTTTTTTACATCTGAATGTAACTTTTTGAAATGCCTGGGCAAAAGACCCTGCAGCAAGTGAGAGGCTCTCAGAGAAGACACAGAGCAGAATGAGAAGGGCAGGGAAGAAGGCACAGGAGGATGCTCCCTTTAATGGAGAGGTGTGAGCGTGTCACTGGGCTACAGGATCCAATTGCATTGCTCAGGTGCTGCCAAAGTGTCAGAGGGGAGAAGAGGTGATGTGAGGCTGAGCCCAAGAAAGTCCTGTTCAGGAGCTGAGGCACTAATCTCCCTGTGCAAACAGTATATGGGGATTGTTAGCCTCTGGTGAAACTATTGCCACCAGTCCTTGTTCCTGACTGGTCGTGTTGAGCTACACCCCTGTCTGAAAAGCTGCTAAACCCTCAACAGTCCAGTCATGGCAGGAAACGGAGCTGCTCTGTTTTCTGGGTCTTTGCGTGTGCCTCCTGTCTGGTGATTTCAGCTGGGCTCAGTAGTAAAAGTCATGGAAATTGCATGTCCCTGAATGCCTCCAAGCTTGGACACTGAGCTGGAAGTGGTACAACAAGGAAGGTATAATCATGACTTCCTCAGTAGCAAGCCCTAGCTACAGGAGAAGAAAAGACTCAGAGCCATTGCCAGAACGTCCTGAAAGATGAGAGTTTTTTCAACTGTTAATTATTAAGCTTTTCCAAGCTAGTGTTATGCTTCTGTTCTTTGGCTTGCTCCTCCAAGAAAGTCCTGTTTGTTTAAAAGTGTTGCTTATGAGTGGGGAAGCATTGCTTTTTCTCAAGTATCCAGATGGTGCAGTTTAGGTCATGTCGACCAGATGCAGAGATTCCAGGACTAGCAAAGACCCAAGCAGTGAATCCACATGTTCCAGCCCATCAGCTGAATGGGGACTTAGAAGCTGGAGTCTGGAAACAGTTTAATCATGTTCACTTGGGGCTGCATTTGAGCTATTTAATCTCTCTGCTAGACCTGCGTTGTTTGGGCACAGTACTGCACAACTGGGAGTATGCTGCACCTGGAGCAAAAATAGTTTATGTCTGTTCAGGTTGCGTGTCTGTTTATTACCCACCTGCCCACTCTGGCATCAGCATGAGTAGACAAGTTTGTTCTATCCACTTCTGCTGCTGCCCTTCATTTTCTAGGTTTCTGGGGATGCAGCTGTATCTGCAGACATGACTTCTTTAGTGGATACTCTGGTTTTTGGTTACAGACTTTTTTTAAATTTTACTATTTGGTCTGACAGCAGTATTAAAGAAGTCTTAAGGTCTCTTCTACAACCCGTTTATCCCCTTCCTTCTCTACTCAGTGTTTAGCACCTTCCTTCACATTCTTTCTCTTTCCCACTCTCTCTTCAAGTATTCTTTCCTTCTCCCCTCCCTCCCAAATAATAATGCCTGCGTCTGGACTTTTGTAGTTAATGGAAGGAAACAAGGACTTATAGCACGTGATTCATCACACCTACCTTTAGCTGTTTACATCAGGATGAGACTAACTGTGCCCTAGAAGTCTATACATTTGCTTAGGTGAATCCCAACCCTATTGCCTAATTCTTCCTACTTTGCCTTCATTGGGACTTCGCGTTTCCAGCTACTGATTCCTCCAGCTCTCTCACTATTGCATAACCTCCAGAAGATAATTTGTTAAAATCCCATCTGCTCCTTGGACCCTCTCTACAGTCGACTCATAGCCCATTGTTCGTTCTTACTTTTCTATTTTCCTCTGCATTTAACTCTTCGTATAACTTCTCTATTAACTTCTGCACCACAGGCTCCTTTCTAAGCACACTTCTGACTACCCTGACCAAAGCCCTTCCCTGCCCTCTTCCACTCTTTAGACACTCCATTCTGTAAAATTCTTTCCTTGGGGTACTCTTGAACTTCTGAACTGTTTTTTAAATTTCTTCAACATTTTGCTGTTGTTGACAGCCTTCCATGCTATATCCTCCTCCTTGTCTTCCACGACTCTCCTTTTGGTTCTCTTCATAGCTCTTGTTCTCTTGTCTCTGTTTCCCTTGAAACTTCTCAGAAGATGTCAAATTCTTACCTTCTTTCTGTTCTTTTTCTTTCGCCTTTCATTTGATGCCAGAGGTGTAGCAAAACACTCCATCATTAGAGCTTTAAAAGTTCTCTCTATGTTGGGGCTCCACATCCCGTGTTTTTCCTCTGCTATCTTAGTCTGGGGGTTGGTGGTCACGTTAAGCACAACCTGCTGTCTCAAACTTCACTTCATTGCCCCTGACAGCAACTTACATCCCTTTCTCCACTCAAGTCTATCTTCATGAGCTTTTCTTTCTTCCTCCACAATATTTGCCAAATCTCCTCCCCGGTCAGTGTATTAACAGTGCACTGTGTTAATAAGATATACTAGCTGTCATGATGAAATGTGTCGGTTAACTGATGATTTAGAAAACATAATATATGGAAAGACAATAGTAGCCAAATGCAATAACACAGATCCTAAAAGTTCCCTGTGGTACCTATGGAGGGCAATAGCTTGCCCAGTGCTGAATGTACCTGCCAAATTTGTTAATTTATATCTGAAAAAAACACTCATATTTTTACAGAGTTAAGAGTCTACACTATGCCCCTTATGTTGTAGATTTGGATGTTCACAGCAATATTTATACTGACAGTGTCAGTGAAACAGATCTTGAATTTCAAATGGAGTTCGTTAGTCCATTACTTTTCAGTGATTTTTCACATGAACTTGCTGACAAATTTAGCTGCTTTTCTTTTTCAGCATCCCTCAGCAAAACCCACATGGAATTTCCTGGGATGATGTGCATCACACACCTCTCCCTGCTTAAGACTGAAGTCTGTGTCAAAAGTAAATATGCAAGTTTCTTAAACTAATTGCAAAAAATCTATATACAGTTCCCAGTCTGAAGCCCAAAAGCTTATAGGTCTAAAATGGTGCCTTACTGCGCAAAAAGAAACCGTTTTATGTTCCAAAGTTTCTCCAGTCTTAGATAAAATGAAATGTTTTTTCCATTCATTTCACTTGTCCCTTTATTTAGTTATGTTTTTTTTTTTCTTTTTCTTTCCGTTGCTCTTGTCTCTCTCCAGAACTGAGCTCAATGATACTCCCTGTTTTAAAAAAGTGAACATTCTCTTTTACTGGCATATGATGACCACTGGGAACATTTCTCTAGAACTGAGATCTCAGGTCAATTTTGAGTGTAACGTATTTGGATTATTATCAACAGCACACTCAGATTCTCCAGAAGTGGGAGTGGAAAGAGGAAAGGGGTCTCATGACCTTCAAATGGATCCCAGTATATCCAAACTTCATCACCCTCTGTGACCCCTAGTTGAACAATAACATGTCCTGCAGCAGCATCAGGTAGAAAATGAAACTTCCAGACCTCTCAAAACATCAAATAAGTTTGTGTCCAGGTTCCTGATTTGAAAAAATATTGAAGGAGATCTTATTTTATTTGAACTTTTTTCATCCAGACTTGAAATAACACTGCTTTTTGTTTTGTTTGAGAAGGAAAAAATTCTTAGCGTGTGTGTGACTCAGAAGAAAACCTGTTTGTTTTCTGCAATAAGTAAATGATGAATCATTGGTGGTTTACCACATTTATTTCACTGCACATGAGATGTGTTGTGCAGTTAAATTGGGTAAGTCTCGTGACCTCAAGGCCTGATTCTGCAGCCCTTGCTTGCACTGGTGCCTGTAGAGAAGCCATCTGCAGAGAAGAAGTCTGACTGAAGTGGTAGGGAGCCAAAGCCAACGGGTTCATTCCTATGCCATAGAGCACGGATGCTGAATTTGTCCCTCCAGGACAAAAAAACTTTCAATTGACTGCACAATCCAGCAGCTTCAAGAAAGACCTGGTTGGAAATAAGAGCGTATTTCAGAAACTGGAATAAACTAACATCCTGGTGCTCCTCCCGAAGGGAGGGGAGGCTGAGAACAAATAGAATGAGAAAGCCGATGTATTTCAGGACGCAGTAATCCTGTTGTAATTAGCTGGTCTCAGAGAGGGTCTCTGACCGTCCGTCATTGTGGTGGCTGCACAGGGCTACCCTGGATCACCATAAGCCACCAATTCCTCCTTCTGGGGTCACACCTGTGGCTGTTAACTTCAGATGCTTCCTCTTCATTTTAAGAAAGGTTGTTTGAAACACTTGTGCTTTGATATACTATAGGGAACAGGCTTATATTGGCAAAAGATTGACCAGATGACTTCATAGTCCCTTTCTGTCACAGATTACTGTGATTTCTTCCTTGTATGTTCCTGTTAACCCTGCCAATGCCCAGCTGCATGATACAAGTAAAAGCCCTCAAAGCAGTCAGTAATACAGGCTTGACGCTTGTATAGCATATACCAAAAATTCTCAGAGCCTTTTCTTTGCTAACTAATGAAAAATAAAAGAGTAGTCTGCTTGGTAAAAAAAAAAAAAAAGGCATTTGTGGTTTGATGGAGTGGCATATATTAAAAGCTTCCAGTAGGCAGGAATCCTGGTGTGCAGATTTGGTGAATGACTTTTATTGTACTCAGGCAATGGGTGAATTAAGCTGAATGAACAAAGAATCAAACCATGTTGTGATTCATCCCTTGAAACAAAACTCCAGGCATTCAGGAAAATGCAATCTTGAGAAAAGCCTGAGCTGTTTTTTACACTTTGTACTTCTTTAGTGACTAATGAGGCCTGAAACATCAAAAAACCATCTCTGATAGTTCTGATGCTCTGTTTACTTAGAAAGAAAACTTCATCAGAAACCTTCTTGTAGACAGATCAGGATCAGAATCCATGCTGTGGGGTATTTAAACTAATAAAATTGATGATGTTTGGATTCAGCTATTACTTCAGTAATGGAGATGATGATGCTGATGAAGGATAAACTGAGCAAAACACTTTTCAAGCAAACTGATAAATGGAAAAGAGATTTTATGCTGTTAAAATAATAATAATGAAGAGGATAAAAATCATTGGTATCTGGTTGCTAATCATTATGCCATATGCTAGCAAACCTTCAGAGTTCATATATTTGCTGCAAAATGTTTTACCTGGATAAATGTATTTAAAGGTTTAATGTATAAGATTTAGTGTCCTACAAATCTTCACAGCAGCTGACAGCTTCCTTGCTGTTCGAAGAGATAGGCTTGGAAGATGGAAAATAAAGGTCTCCCAAAGGACAGCAGATGGGGTGAGAATGATGAGGGAAAGGGATTTATCATGAGATGATTTGAGCTGAGATTTAGAGTGAAAATTACCAAACAAGATAGGGACTTACAGATGTCACTTCTACAAACCAGGACAATCAGTAAGGTCTTAAACATCAGATTCCAGCAAGGAAAAGAAAAGCTGATGTCTTGGCTACAGAAGAGTGGAATTGAACTTGCTTTACCATACAAAAAATGTAGCTTGTTTGGGAAGTGTTTGAGGGCCTGGATAGGAGGAGGTAAGGAACAGCAATGCTCTGAGAAACCAGAAAGATTACGAGTGTAAACTCTGTGTCTTTCAGAAAAACTCATCCAAAGAAGAGCTGAAACACAAAACACTCCTCAGACCACTTTATGACCTTTCCTAAGGGCTGTATTTTGGGATCAGAGAACATCTCCATATATGCCAGCAATCAAGTAGTCACAGCTACATCACTGGTTTCTCTCGTAGCTAATCTCCTCCCTTACCCCCAGCTCTAGCCCTACAGTGAAGGCATTACGTTAAACCTCTGACATCCCAATAACTTCCATAGCAACAGAGCATGATGTCCTAAACACAGGATTAGGCAGTTAACCAGAGCTTGTGTAAAAGAGGAAATCCAGTTGTGAGGGCGAAGGCTGTCAGCTGGACACACGCGGCACACCTGCCTGCCCCGCTCCGGCGAGGGAAGAGCAAAGCCGCGGTAGTAAAAGCTGGTGAACTGAGAGCCAAAGCTGGTGATTCAGTTTGTGGCACTCCAGGGAGGCATTGCTGGAGCCCTGTTATCCTTCACTGCTCAAGGCAATTTTTTGTCTGGCTTCCTTCTGCCAAAGTGTTGCAAACTTGAGCTGCCTGAGCTGTCCCTCGGTAGGCTGGGCTTGAGCACTGACAAAACCAGCACCACAGCTAAGCAGGACTATAATGCTTCCTGTACTAAGTGCGCTTCAGCCAAATTCATGATTCGTTGTAATCTAAGATGGTCATACAGTAATTTAGACCCCCCTTGAACTTACATTCCCTTATGCAGTTAGATTTCCTGATGATAAAGCCCTGTTGACATGGGAAAGTTTTACTGGTTATATAGACAAAGTTAAGCTGGTGTAACTGCATCCCGAAGATCTTTGAGCACGTGGAAACTCCTTTGGCTGTAAAAGTGACCTTTTCCATTTAGCCTATACATCTTCTTATGCTAAACCAGAAAATTAATATTGATGTTTTATTAAAGGAGTACCCTACTACCTAAGTGTAGACACCTTTACTGAGTTGGTAAAGTTTGCAGCCCAGATGCCCTGGAAAGTCTCTGGCAGCAAGAAGATTCATCTGGCTGGTGACAGAGGGTTTCAAAGTTATGAGCCTAACCGCTGTTGCCAAACTGATGTGCTCTGAATTTATCACCGTTGTTTGCTACATATTGCCTTTTTCCATTAGTCATGTAACTAGTTCCTCTAGGCTAATTTAAACAGAAAATAGGTGGCACGTCAAACACGTAGTCCAACTTTTCTGACTTGAACTAGCTAAACTTTAGGATAAACTCAGTCTTAGCTGGTTCAGGAAGTTCTTTGTAGCTCCACAGGGAGACCAATATCTCCAGAGGACAATCAGTGCTGTTGTGAGAGTAGATTTTCTTAGGGGGAGCTGAAAGCATATTCCTGACACGAAGGGTCCCTGTCCAGTATTATGTCTTTTCACAAGGAGGGGAGGTCAACTACTGGAGGAAGAAAATCTGCCAATTTTTTAAAAATATAGACAAAAATATGTATTTTCTTCTGGCTGAACTCTTGGAAATCCTTAATGTCTTTTGGCTAAGAAGTTTCGAAAGAATATTTTGCTAAAGACAGCTCGAAATTCAGTCTGAAACAGCTTAAGTGGTTAATATTGAATTTTCTGAGCTACTGAAAATAGTTTTATGGCAGGGAAATTGCTGCACAAACTTGATGATAGTTGGTACTATTGGTGGTTGATATTGTAAATTCTTATAGCTATGTAGAAATTATTTCTGTGGTTTATCGACATGGATACTCTTATTGTGCAGATACAGCTCTAATCTGATGGAATCCCTGAGTTTCTGGCCTCTGTCATACCTTGTGATAGTCTTGGTAAATAGTCCACTGACCAGCGGTGTTTTTGTTGGACATGATTTCATGGATAGCTCTCTTTTTACTGTACTACAGAGGCAGCTCAGTGGGAGTCTGCAGCTTAATTAGTTTCCCTACCTTGATCAGATATCAAGGGTAGATGCAGTTAGCCTAACTTAGACATCTAACTTCGTCCTATACTTTATGAATCTGATGAAGTAACTCTCCCAAAGTAACAGTGTCACTTGCTGTTGAAGTCAACAGAAGAGGACAGGCGACTTTGAAGATTTCCAGAAAAGAGTCTGTCTAAGCGGTCAGACCCTTTCTCTCTGCAGCCCTTCAAAGACACCTGTATTTCTCCTTCTGACTGTAAAGGGAATTTAAGCACTTAACTCAGTGTCACTATGTTCCTAAAATTTAGGTGCCAAATGAGTGCTCAAACGAAGCCAATACAATTCTGTTTCAGATTTATGAGGCTTAACACTGTATGAATGCCTAGATATGCACAAATACATGTACACATATATATTTACGTGTGCCTTCATCCAAGTTGGCATGCTTCTTTTGAGATCTTTTTATTTATAGTAAAAGTTTATGTGGAAACCTGCCAAGTAATACTGGTTTTGTATTTCTGATTTCCATTTTGACACAGTTCACAAATGCTATGCCTCCCAGAAGCACTGGCTCTTTTACCTCTTATTAAGTTCACTGATCTGGCCTCACTGTGTCTGGTTTGCATTCTCTGCATTTAGCCATCAGAAATTTACTGCCAAAAAGTAACACATTTCAAACTGCGCAAGTTACAGAAGCAACAGTAGATGATTCATTGGTTGAGCTTTAACTTGAGTAGTCAGCAAGAAAATACCATGCACAGATCTTTGTGGTAAGGGCAGTAGATGCAATGTTTTCCTTTTCTGCATAATTACTTATTGTAAATTGTAGCTTTTAAGTCTTGATTGCGCTGTAAAAAGGTGTGTCTCCACCATTGTCTATATACTGTAAAGATGTACCATAAAATCCACACTTTATGTCTAAAACACCCCCTTTGCCTGCCAGTGAACAGGAGCCAAGAATAATAGTTATGAATATTCCATAAAGCCAAATGTTTTGTGCACAACTTTTTCTGAAATTAAACTGCTACCTAAAGTGGGTAGCAAATATTAGTTCTAGCCAGCTATGGAGGAAAAACGAACTTGTTTTCATCTTTTAAGCTCACCACAACACTTTAAATGGTTCCTTCTGTCATTTGGGATGGAAAAAAAAACATTTTAAGCTGGAGTATATTTATTCCGAAGCACTAAAAAATCAAAACTTCTGAAAAAATAAAGAGAAGCTGTTCACAAAATATAAACATGCAGTATATATTTCACATGTTTTTCTGTTGAGACCCAAACCTGAATCCCTCTGGCTAATTTTGGTAATTAAATATCCCATGACATTCTTCATCTGATAGTGTCAGCCTTGTATATTCTGGCAGAAACCTAAATGTTGAACTCTTCCTAGTGTAAGAAGACACATCTTAAACTTTGCTTTGGTTCCCAGTTTGTCCAAGCGCTAGCTACATGTTTGGTTTTAAAGGAAATAAATAGACCTATTGAAACTGATGGGCTGTGAGAGCTACACACCAGACAAATGACCAGATCTGACTCTGACTGCAGCCATGCAACATGACAGAAGGTAATGGTATTGCTGAGATATAACTGAGGGCAGAATTTGGCCCTGGTCCCATGCCTGTCATAACTTACCAATATGAAGCTGAATGTTAAAGGTTTTGTACAAGGATCTCCATGCAGAGCTGTGATGATTAATGGTATCTGGATGCAGAAATTCCTGTGGGCTACAACTGAAAATTCATTCCTCTAGTTTGATGGTTGTTCATTTTAATATAGGACTTTGATGCCACACTGTGCCGACAACTGTGGAATAGTCTGGCTACTTATACTTATCACTTAAAACCTCTGGAGGCTTGTGAAACCATTATGGAACGTGAGCATTGTGCACTGCATGCAAGTCCGAAGTACCCAGAAGCTTAAAGCTGCTGTTTATTCCTTCCCTTGAATTTTGACGAGTCCTGAGAGGTATTGTTTAAGCTTCTGTAGACAGTATTAGTAAATTTGAAAGGAAGGTGACAAAGGATAGTTCTGTTTATGTACATACTGGTACAACCATGGCAGACAATAACACTTTCTTTTGATAGCTTATGCGACAACATAACCCAAGATAAAACCCAACTAGTTCTGTTTCTCATACGGGATGTTCTACCAGAGAAAGCACAACATTATGCTGATGGGACATTCAAACCTCTTCCAGACACTATGAGCTGCTACTTTTCTGTCATAACAACCTCAAATGCTTGCTTTCAGATTGGGATAGCAGCAACAAGGGTATGAGCTAGAAATCTTAATGAGATGAAGGTTATTTTTAACCGCCTTTTCCCCCACATCTTTTACCTGTAAAATATTTCATTTACAATTCTGAGATGCATTTCTCCAGTGCAGGACACTCACTTGGCATAAAGAAGACCTGAGTTTTGCTTAACCTGCCATATTGAGTGGTCCAGCTCAACTGGCAGAGTGGTGATATCAAGAAATTTCATCTTTGACCCTTGAATTTATTTATAATCCTGCTGGTGACTCAGCTACATGTGGACAGTGAGCACTGCGAGAGCGAAGGGGAGGGAAGGATGCTGGCTGCTTGGAGACTGCACCATGAGCTTGACACAGACATCACCTGTACCTCTTGCTCCAGCAGACTTTTTTTCTAGACCATGGGGTGCATTGGAAAGATAACATGAAGTGCTGTGGGGTGTTTCTTCTGGTTACCTCCATTTTCTGCTACTGTAGAGAAGATCGGAAAGGGGAAGGAGGAAGAAGGAGGCATTTTCAGATGCAAACCTCATCTAGGTGCCTGGTCCAAATCCAAGGAGTGGACGCACTAGGCAAAAGCAAACCGTGGTCTGTACCGATACAGCTCAGCAGCAGGAAGCTGCTCTGGTGCATTTTGCAAGCTGTTGGGCTTTTTGTCTGTCTGTGCTGTGCATGTTCACCAACAAAAGTACAAAGTGCTGAGCTCCGGTGCAGACCAGCCTCTCCAATCTCTGGCCCAGTGGTTGATCTTGAATGGAGTGTCGGGGAAGTGCATATGGTTGAAGTGGAGAAGGCTCTCATGTTCCCATAAAATCCAGAGCTTCCCAGTCAATACTAGAAAAGAAGCAAAGTTGCAAAACATGATGGCAGGAGTGCAATCCAAGTGAAAAATCGGTACAAGGCTGCCAGCTGAATCGCACTCTTTAGCTTTGTGAGCCAGTTTCTGTTCTCATAGGGTGCAAATCTGTATCAGCTCTCCTGACTCCAGTGAAGTATTTCAGGATTTATATCTTCTGAGTCAGGCTGAATTTGGCCATCTCTTGTGCAGACTGGAGTTCTACTGTCACTCCACAGACTCCAGTATTTTTAGCAGCAGTTGTCACATCTAATCAAACACAAAATTTAGCAGGATGAAGTGAGAAAAGTGCGTGGTTCAGGAGATTTAAAGCCAAAATTCCAAACATTTTATCCAATCTCTATACTGACAGCTAAGTAAAGAAATCTGTATATGTATATATGTATTTAAGAGTTATTTACTGGTACTTTTGTTCTGTTACCGATGTTCCTCTTCTGAATTTTCTAGCAGACACCTACCATCCTGAGACTAGTTCATTAGAAACAAACAAACAAACCCTCAACAATGATATGTTATCTTTAAAGTGAACCATTTACATTGTTAATTCAAAGACTAACCACATTCATTTAGCAAGAGAGCAGAGACAATATTATATAATCTATTTTCCAATGCAAATTCCAAGTTATGAATGCTCATAAGTGTTTAAAAAGAAACAAGGGCCCAAGAGTTGATCATATAAATTAGCAGATAAAAGAGTTAGAAAAAGAGATAACAATAGTAATTCATAAGCAGAACCATGTGTACACATAGGAAAACAAATTTGGTTCATTAGGCTATTCCATATTGTCTATTCATTACTGATTATTCACTCATCTTTATCTTTTAATCCCCCATATCAAATATTTTCAACTCATCATCAACTATGGAGATTGGCTGACATATGTTTGCCTAGTCCAATCTGGCATGAGGCAACATCACAGCTGGAGGCATTTCATGGAAAAAATGACCTATCCGGAGTGTATTGTCAGTTATTCAAACGATATAAAGTCAGTAATCCTGAAGAACTGATTTTGAGGCATTGGTGTATTATTTTTCCATGGTTTTAGGGAAAAGGCTTCGAATAAAGTAGGAGTTATCAAAGAACTGAATTAACTGAGAAGCCTGAATTCTCAGAATTCTCATCTTGAAAAGAGCAATAAGTACAGGCTTCTGTACTTGTTAATTCACTGAGGAACTGTTTGGTAATTTTTCTTTAGAGTTTGGTTACAGTTGTGAGACTGATAAAATTTTACATCAGTGTTGCAAAGAACAACATGGGAGTGCCAAGTGGGACCATGATCTACTCATCCTTTTGTTCTTTGAGAAAAAGCTCAAGTTTTGCAGTTCCTAAAGCAAAGAGACAAATATCTGTGAGAGCAGGCTGAAAGTGAGACTGGTGTGAGGTTTCAAATTAAGAGTTAATTCTTTATAAACTAATTGTAGTTGGAGACACTCAGGAAGGAAAATGTTGTAGTCGTGCCTATTCTTTCTTGGGATATTTCAGAGATCTCAAGGTTTGCAGTGGCTTCTTATGCATCTTTCTAAAATGGCTGTATTTGTGCAGTTGCAGCTTTTCTGTGCATACCACCCCCACCCTTACGTGGTCCCACTGGTATTTCTAACTGAGGTTGTACAGCCTGACTCACTCCACGCATGTTAAAAGGAGTCATGCTGCTGATTTCAGTGCCTTTTTGAGAAGACTTGAGGAATCAAATGAATTCTGTCTTTTCTCCTTTTCATTTTGTACTGGTGGTCAAATGGCAGAAATGTGCAACAAAATAGTCCATTTGGCTGCACATTTTCTGAGTTTAGATGAGGTGGGTGAGCATGCTTTAGTGTGTGTTTGAATATCAACAACTTGCAGTCAGTCAGTCTCTGTGGGGAAAAAAAAACCCTCAGCAGAAGGAAAAGCCTTTGCTCTAAATTTTTACCTGATAGTTCATTTTTTTTTGTTAATCCTTTAAACATCATGGAAAGAATAAAGTTTACTGGTAGTAGGGTAAAGGACTGCTGCAACAGTACGTTATTTCCATCATAAATCTAATATGAGAGAAAAAAACGTGGAGAAGCATGGGTGAAACATGGCACGTATGTTATTAAAGAAATGCAGGTTCTGAGAAAAATAACTTCCAAGAGGATTTATTTGGCTATGTGTCAAGCTGGAGAGTATTTCTCTGCTTCAAGCGAGGCAGATCTCTGTGAGAAGAACAGGGGCTGACACAACGGTCCCAGTGACAACGCACTTGGTGACAGAGCAGAAGGAGCTCAGCCATCCTTGTGCCCTTTTTCCACACTGAGAAATAAGCCACCAGCCTCCAGGAGAGCCTCAGACCATCTCGGGGTGAATTCAGTGATTCAGGGTGCTGATGCTGTGTAGGCTGTGTTTTCCCATTCCTTCACTTGGTACTTGTATGGGTTTCTGCTATGAAAGCTCACAGATGATGACACGAAGCACATCTGTGTACAATGTCCCTTCCCATGCATCTTGCACCTCCCTTCCTGAAGGGCACACATCATATCCTATAAGAGTGGCTGGTGTGTCCAAGGTCTTCTCTCACCTGCTCCTCCCTCCTCCCACCTGGACACCTTAGTTTTGTCCTACACCAGGGATCAGCCTCCTGGGGTTTGCTTCCCTCTCTTCCCTTTCCCATACCTCCACTGCTTTTCCAAAGCACACACACACACTGTCTTTGGCTGTCACTTGCTGTTGTAGTGCTCCAGCGGCAGCTGCCATTTTTCTAGTTTTAATTATACTTTTGGATGCCCATCCTGGAGCAGCAGCACTTCTAACTGTACTTTGCAGGAGGTGCCTTTCAAATCCCACCTCACTGGCATCTCCACAGAGACCCTGCTCTTTTCCTACTCTGTCTTCCTACAGCATTTCTAACAAGATCATTGTTAATACGTTGGGTAATTAATTTTCCATCCGTATTTCAAGTTGTCTTCCCCCCATATATCATTCATAGCAAGTCTGTCAGATCTCTTTGGATGTCCTGTTACCTGAGATCAGTGTTGTACAGCATGGTCTGTAATGCACGAAATCGGAGCAAGCTGAATGCTTGTGTCGTGTGCTATGGCTAATCATTCTCAAATGCTATCACCAGTTATCTTGGAGGAGTTAAAAAAAGAAAAAGACCCAAGCAGCCTGTGGCTGATTTACTCTTCAAAATCAGGAGAGACTTTGCAGTGATTAAAGAGCCATTTCCTGACTACATATTGATATGAGTTGCTTCCAAGTCAAATATGAGGGAGACTGACAGGCATTCAGTCTTGCTCTGATTGGCAGGTCCCAGCCCCATGAACAGCGATCTGTTTCCTGCTCTTGTTTAAAGGCATTCTAGGGTGGTCTATATTTAATACGTAGCCATCTCAAGTAATGGCCCTGGTATTTTCTATTGTAATTGACAAAATTGCACACTTTAATTTTCAGCGTCCATAAGGACAGGTGGAAAGTTTTATTCAGAAACTGAAGGCTTCGTGTTGTTTTCCAATAGCTTCCAGAAGCCAGTCACTTTGGGAGCAATTCTACGTTCCGAGAAATGCCAGAAAAAAATGTGTGCTGAAAAATTTCTCCAGTATTACCGCAGACCGCGGAGTCCTTTTTAACATAAATCAGTAAGGCAAAGCATCGCAAGCATGCACAACAACGGTGTTGTGGGACACTGATCTTTGAAATCTGGAAAGTGCCTTATAAGTTCCTGATCAGCACGGGGCTAAAGCAGGAGGCGAATGTTTGGGAAAAGGGGGTTTGGTCCAAGTATTTCTCGTGGGCTATTGGATAGTCATGGCTTTGCCATTTCACTCCTGCATGGATCAAGTTTCTTAATCTGTGAAATGGAGACTGTGATAGTGACCTCTTTCATAAAGGATTTCGGGATCTTCTTCAAGTTTATGAAAGTTATCCCGCAATATGGTGCCCAAAGTCACAGGAAACGAGATTCGGCGATTCAGCACTCCCTTCCAGTTCTGCATTCCTGAGGATGTAGAAAGGTCTGTGTGAACTCAATGTTTTTATTAAGGATGGCCTGGATTATGAGTTTACAATAGATAATCATGTACAAATGGTCTTCCATTTTTAGATTCCCCTCTTTTCAGAGGCTGCCTCACTGCACTGACATAGTTTTCCCCGTAACTTACGGTGTGGCTTTCGGCAGAGACAGTATTTGCAGCTCTGGGAGACTCAGTGCTGAAACCTCCTCAGTTGCAATTGTTTCCACAGTTCTGTGCTTTCCTCAGAAATCAAGTCACTCCTACTCCCATTCCTGTATCCTATATCTTTTCCCTTCGGAGATCCCAAGCCTATCCTAACAAATCACTAAACTCACAAAAATATCCACCACGCTTAGGCAGAACAGCATTAGAGATTTAGCTGTTATTTTTTTTCCCTCTCTCATCTTGTCCAGATCTGATACCAGAGATAAAAAGGAATTTTGCTGTCCAGATCATCCTCTTTCAGTTATTTACATTTTGTTTTATTGCTAACAGCTAATCAATTCAAATGAAAACAAATATTTCTCCAACCTCAAATGCGAATAGTTTGCATGTGATCTTTTGTATGAATGATAGCTGATAACTATAATCCCAGGCAAACAAATGTTTGCTGCAAAGATCTAAAAATGTACAAAGACACGAAAGAGAAAAGGGATGAGGGATTCAGGAAAAAAAGCGGGCTTCAGGGAGTAATTGTGCTATTTGCAAAACAAAATTGCTGTTTCTGTAAATGATTATTTAATTGTTGATATGAATTTAGCCTGGTGATAAAATTTTTTCCTGGCTCTGACAGACATTCTCTAGAGGAAAGAAATAAATCTGGTGAGGTTGAATTATGCGCAATTGAATCACTGATTTACTCCAACATTGGTTGGATGTCATTGTACTTTTTGTTATACTTCTATATATGAAAACGCAACTTGAAAAGTATTAAAACTTATCAAATCTGACATCCTCCAACACTAACATAAAAGGCAATTCCAAACTGTGAGACACACCTCTTAAGTGCCTTGCTATTCTTACAGAGGCTGAAAAATGTGCTTTTGTCTCAGAAAAGGTCTTTTGCTATCTGCAATAATGAAAGTATGTCACAAACTACAATTTCTCTGATTGTAGGACAAAACCTGAAACATACTGTGGTCAGCGGACAAGAGTAATCAGAGTTATCATACAGGAAGAAGTTAAGGTTGAGTGTTTTTATATGTTTGTGGAAATACCAAATTCTGAAGTTATTAACAGGCCAACTGCAGAAGACCAGCCTTTGGTCGAATAGTCTGGTTGTACGAACCACAACACCTGTATATTTAGGAAGCACCAGTGAAACACTTGAGTGCCTCTGAACTCCAATATGCAAACTGGAGTCAAAGAGGCTAAATCTTTTATTAGAAGATCGAAGTTTGCAAATAGGAAGTATAGTTCACATTCCACGGGGAGATGTAGAGCCACAAAGGTGTTAGTTTACCCAGCTCAGAGTTGTGACGAAAGTGAGCATGGAGATAAGAAGCACATTCCCATCTTGCCTGGAGCCTGAGGAAGAAATCCCTCTGGTTTCAGTATGATACGACTTTGCCCTGATCTTATTTTATTTTCCTCTTCTCCATCCCAGCCATTAAGGATTTCTTCCTCATTTGGTTCAGCAGATGTTGCTTGCCTTATGCAAGAAGATGTTGTCTTAAAAAAAATTCAGAGGAAAGTTCATCCTGTATCTTGTTACTCCCATTATTTGTTTTGAATGAGGTCCAAGATTATAAGGCATATGGACAGTCAGGCTATGGATAAAATGATTAGGATAGGGCTGACTCAGACCTGTTAGTCTGGCAAAGACTCAGCAGTGTATATTCCAGAAAGTGAACTCCCTAGGAGTAATTTGCCTTATCAGAAGCTTTTAAATTCTGTATGAGATGATAGCGGATTGAAATAATCCTGCTTGAACCAACAATATATCTTTTCCCATTTTTTGTATCTCCACAGATGAGAACTGTAGTCATAGCTACACATAACACTTTTTATTTCTATTCTATCTTATATTTAAATTCTACACTTCTCTTGCTAGAGGAACTGAATCAACAATTCACATATATCTAACTGTGTGAGCCTAAGAGAATATCTGTCCCTGCTGTTCTGAATTCCCCTACATGACGATGTGTGAAAAGATGCAACAGTTCGATTTCCTTAGTTGGTTGTCATTAAATTTGTTTCAGTTCTTTGTTTTGACTTTTGGTTCAGGAAAATAGATAAACTGAAGTTAAATTTTGTAAGAATAATCCAAATTTGGCTGCATGAACTGAGCACATAATATATGCCGGTATATATAAAGTATTAACCTGGTAAAGAACAGCTCCTTTTTTTTAGGATTCATTTCAATATGTTAATAGAAGTTGGAGACAGTGTGCAAAAACATAAATGCATATCAAAAGAACTTACTTAATTTGTGTTTATTGAAAGGGAACTTCTGAGTTATGAAAAGTTGAAAGGGAAACTGAAAAAGCAAGGCTGAATAGGGCTACATTAATATCTATGTCTGCCTTCTCTCGGCTGCATCCAGGAATATTTTTCTTTTTTTTTTTTCGTTGTTATCGTTGTGGGTTTTGTTTATGTTTTTGTTTTGTTTTTCGTTTTAACCCTGATATTTCTCCACCACGAAAGTAAAAATTAAAAACAAACAAACAAACAAACAACTACAAACCAACCAACCAAAACAAAAAAACAACCAAAATAACCCAACAAAAATTTAATATGTTTTGTCTCCAGATGATTTTACACTGGGATGGATATCATGAAGGGAAACAAATAATAAAACATTATATTTATTTAATTTACATTTACATTCAGTTTTGCCTTGAGTTGCTCAGAAAAAATGTAGGCAAGGAATATTTTGCCTAAAAACAGTTTCTAAAGAGAAAAGTTAAAAAAAAAAATCACTGTAATGAAATAGTCTTTGTGTTACTTCAATGATGAGGACATTTCATCACTTTTTTAACAGGCATTTTTGCTGAAACTGTTTTGAAACAATTATCTATTTTTATTCTGAGAATAAATTTCTCTTTAATTTCACAAAAATAATTTTAAGGATTGTAAAATATTAAACAATATGCCTATTAAGTATTCAGTGAATTAAAAAATGCTCAACATTCAGAAAAATAAATTAGAACAATAATCTTAAATCTGTGTTGACAAATGGATTTATCCTTGACTTTCAAAGGGATGCAAACATAAACTGTGAGTTTTTAATGAAATTACTGTCCTATTTATAAGTATCTGGAACACTCTTTTTTAAGGGAAAATCTAATGTTGACACTAGAAAAACAAAACAAAACAACCCTTTTTTGATTATTTAATACGGACTGAATGAATAAAATGTAAAGAAGTATGTGGGGCTCATATGTTAATGGGAATAACATATATCTTTATCAGAATATTGTGGTGAAAGAAGTAGAGCCATATTTTCTGTGTCTTTGCCCTGAGGACTTTTCTGCTCAAAACCAGAGGGACATTGGAAAGAAGCACTTGAGCAAAAATGGTATCTGAGTTGCAAGGAGTTCTCTGCAGGAGGAAGGTCTGCTCAGAGTGGGAAATCATCTCCCTCTGTGTTCTGAGCAGAGGAACCACTGGATGTTGTGGACCCACCTCTCTGGGCATCCCTCAGCATGTCCCACGGAGCATCCTCCTCTATGCTATATCCAGCACGCTGGCACTGCCTGTCATCTCACAGAAAAGCCAAGCAATGAGCTTTCTCCTATAGAAGAGCTCTACTATGACAAAAAACAAAACAAAACAAAAAACAACACAACCAAAAAACCCACCAAAAAACCCACAAAAAAAACCCCGAACCCAAACAAAACAAACAAACAAAAAACCAAACCAAACCAAAAAAACAAACCAAAACAAAAAAAACAGTGGCAGAGAACAGCTTCAGCAAGCTAGAGCTGAAAGCAGTCAAAAGGATTTTGGGGTTCTTTCCAATTTTATTGTCTGATATAATACGGACATTTCAGTGTACTTTGAATTCCTATTGCTGCAGAAAGGTCTAAAGCTTTTCTTTTAAAGCAGACCCAGCACAACCTTGAGCACATGCTTGAACATGAAATGAATAAGTGGGGAAAGGCTGAGAGATTTGGGATTGTTCATTTGGAGAAGAGCAGGCTCGGGGCAAACTTATCAATGTGTATAAATACCTGATGGGAGGAATAATGAGAAGTGGAGCCAGTTCTCAGCAGTGTCCAATGAGAGGATGAGAGAGCACAAATTGAAATACAAGAAACTCTGCTTAAACAGATGAAAACAATTTTTCATTCTGAAGATCATCAAACACTGGAATAGGTTCACCAGCATGACATTGGAGTCTTCACCCTTGGAGATATCCAGAAGACATCTAGACATGGTTCTGGGCAACCTGGTCTAGCTTATCCTGCTTTGAGCAGGGAGGTTTGACTAGATGATCTCCAAATGTCCCTTCCAAGCACAGCCATTCTGTGAGTCTGTGATTCTGTGAAATATTGGAAGACTGTGTTTCAGTGGAAATTTCCCCAAAACATCCAGTCAGAAAAAAAACCAAAACCAAAACAACGTGAGGCACCTTGAATTTAACAAATCAGTCATCACCAAACTTTGCTTTTCCAAAAAATTAATCTATGAACAGGCTTTGTTATGGTCACTTTTCTTCCTCTCTTTGCTCCTTCCGCATTTTGACAGTCAAAGCTTTACTTGGCAGGTAACAGTCTTTGGCAAACACTATTATATCTATACTCTGGCCCATAGACTGCTTGTATTGCAGAGATGTGAAATTCATCTTTAAATCAGTCAATGTAACCAGCTGAAGCAGAGACCTTCAATGAACATTGTTTTAGAGGATTTTCACACCCTTGATAACCTTAAGCCATTCCATTTAGATGTAGGGTTGACGCCCCACTGCATCTACTGCTTTTTCCTTCCCCTCCAGTTCTTAACTCACAGAAAACTGCTTACAAGGTCAGAATAAAAGCAGAAGTTCAGAGGGTTTTCATGTTGTTGAAGTGAGCTACCACTTAGCTGAAGTGAGCTGTAATTTTTCTTCCACTGTGACAGTGACAAATGATGTTTAAAACAATAAAAGTGCTTTGTAGTAGGTTATTCAGAATGCAAGTTTAGTGCTGATTGATTTGATTTTCCTCAGGTTGCATTGTACCTACAGTAAGAGCACTTCAGGAGGACATTTATCTCTTTGCCACCACATAGGAGCTAAATAAATCTTATGAACATGCATTGATCTTAAGAACGAGGATCTTTCACAATGCCATTTTGTCTGTAAGAATACCAAGAAAACTTTTGATAAAAAGTTCATCATTAACTTTCATCATTAACTTAATATTACTTGCATTCTTAATGTTTTCGTTTCCTTGGGCTTCGTGGCTTTCTGGCAGGTAGGTACCTCAACTCTTTCTTTCTCTACTGTTCACATTTAGAAAGCTTGAGGGGAAAAGAAAGGTTACTTTTGCCTCTTTTCACCAGACTGTTAACAATCTGTGAGGAGTACACAGTCATGTGCAGTGCTGCTGAAAGAAATATTCAGAGCTCTTCAAGGCACAGTCATCTAATTACCCACGTACCTACTACAGGACTTACTGCCCTGTACTGATTTATCCATGGGTCTCAGAGCTGTGCTGGACAGACCACCTCTGAGGGGTGAAACGGAGGTTCAGCCCTTCTGACTGTTCCTACTTAGCACCACAAGCAGAACAGCTAATGAATGCCAAATGTGGTGTTGTGGAATTAGTCTACTAGGATCTAACTGAAGACTGCCAATTTGTCTCACGCAGGCCAGCAAGTAGCCAGATAACAATCTTAGGTAGTAACTTTTGGGTAAAATACTGGCCACTTCAAAGGCAGTAAGATTTGTGGCTGTTGACACTGGGACTGTGATTTCTCCCCTGGTTGCAGATGACTAGTTCAGATCTTAGCCGCTTGTTGATGGATTTAAACTATCTTCTGAGTCACCTAGGCTTTGCTCCTCCTTGTGTTCACTTCCCTCACCTCACTCCTGTAGTTTGTCTTCGGCTTTGGTCACCAACCACAAGATTTATATATAAAAAGCACTAATCTCTTTCCTATCTTTCCCCTTCTCAGTGAAAGCTGTTTTTACTCAACCTGTTGTTGGTGCTCTGGATGACATTGTGCAGCACACGGGCAGAGCTGGCGGGGGGAGCGCTGCGGGGAGGCCGGGCTGTCGCAGAGGTTAAGAAAACAGCTTCCACAGAGCACCCAGCCTCCGCCTTCCCATCGTCTTCTCTGTCATTGTGTGTGCATGAATCTGTGGAAGAATGCGTGTACTTGGAGAACACTATTTTTTTTTTTGTTTTACTTTCCTGCTCAGTCTTTTACACGTGCCCTCAGGCAGATGTGTTACAGCACTCTGAAGGGTTTTTTTTTTAATTTTATCTATTTATTTATTTTTTAATTTTTATTTTAAAATGAAAATTCTACAATTGCAGGTTCCTTCACATACAAATATATAAATTAACACTATCTGAAATAAGAAGCTGTATCAAGTTTAAATTACTGTAGTACTCATGAGGATCTATGCCACTAGTGTTACTGTTCTCCATTTCATTTAAAAAGTGAGGAAAACACAATTCAAATGTCTGCAAACTCAGCCTAATAAAAGTGATAGATTAGATGTCAAACCACTCCCACCCAGCCCCTCCTTTCTCCAATGTTTCCTTCTGTTGTTCGAAAAGAAGTCATGCAATAGCTTCCTTGCTGCTGCTGGCTTTTGGAAATAGCCAGCTGATTCTGGTAGCTCAGGGATTAGTCTATTTTGCTTGCACTCAGTGGGCGATGCTGTGTGAAAACCTGCCCTGCCTTAATAATTCAGCTCTATGCTCCACTGGAGTTTGCGAGCCCACCTTGGCTGCAGATCAGATTTGAGATTAAGCTCTGTGTTCTACCAGATGTCTGAACAGCACAGTGGTTCACAAACCCAGAGCTTGCAGGATGTTTCTGTAATTATGTGAAGGTGGCTTTGCAGAACGAGCTGATGAAAGGAATCCAAGATGGAGATATTGCAGGCTGGTATTTTGCGCTAGAAATCAGATTAAGTCCAAGTTGAACTCTGCTGCTTTTAAGGCACCCTAGAAATACTGAAATAATTACAAATACTATAAAAGGAAATGTTCCAAACACTTGAAATATCAATGGAGTTAAAGGTTCTAACTGCATTGCATACTAAAATTAATAAGTCAAGTGTCTGCCTCAAGAGTTACTCATAGCTAGTAGATGGCACTGAGGAACATTTCCAGGCACTGGGACTGGATTTTCTGTATGTCTGAAGTGTCAGAAGAACCCCTGGCATGGTTTGGGCTGGGGTTGGGCAGCACTGCACACAGCGCACAGTTCCTGGGAACCATCTGGGAGCTTGCAGAAGCCTTTCCCAGCAAATAGTTTGGATATGACCGACATATTTAAAAGGGTAAAAAAGCTTAGTAATATAGATGCAGGCTGTTCCCTGCCAGCTGGCTGCAGCACCAGAGAATGGCACTGGGCAGATTTAATTTATTAATATTGACATAGCCAAAGAGGCCCAGAGGATTTTTGCCATGAGCTTGAAAGGAACCAGCACTTGGCTGGTGTTGTGCAAGCATCACTTCCAATCTGGGGCTCTCAAGGCACTTTGCTAAAGGGACTAAAAATTAGTCTCAGTTTACACAGAGAGAATTAGGTTTGGAGAGGCTGAATGGCTCGAATAGATCACAGGTTTCTTCTGTGGCAAAGAAAGGAAGAGATTCCTGTACCAGCTTAACTTCAGGTCTTATTATTATACTCACTCTAAACTTTCTTCTTGATGTGAAACCTTCGGTTTCATGGCTGAGGTTAGTATGTCCCCATCAATCAGGCTGTTCTTCTTCCTTTCTATGTCTATGACCTGTGTCTCATCTTGTGAAGTTTAAAATCTTTCTGAAGTTAAATGTGGGAGAGCACTCTTTTCCTGCATATTGGCCAGATTGTTACTTTCCATGCTATACCATCTGTATTTTCTTTATGTGCAAACGTGATGTAAAAATTATTTTAGCAAAATTTGGAAGAACCTACTATTGCTGTTATTTAGTAAGCCAAAGAAATAAGAGAGATCAGCAAAACTGAAGTTGTCACCCTGCAGTTTTTGACACTGCAAGCCTTTTTTATTTTTATTTTTATTTTTTTAAATTCTGTGCTGCATTTAGGTGATTTAATGTAAAATAGGCATCAGCAGTCCATCTTTCTTGACTTGTAACTACTTCTTTAGCCAAAAGGCATCTCCCCCACACTATGTATCTCTCCTCTTGGGACACTTGTGATCCCAGCTGCCATGATGGTTTGGAAATGCTGAGTCAGTATCCTTGTCCTTTTTAATTGCCACTGTCTTTATCAGTTTCCGATTTTAGAGCTGGGTGGAGTCCATCCCTAGCAAAATCTCCAAGCTCCCTCTATGAGAAAAAAAAGGTGAAATATAAGGAAAGCAAAACTTGCAGAAACTGTCACATCTCTGCATCATAAATGAAACAAAGAGAGGAGATGCAAGGGATTTTCAAAAATAAAAAGTCCAAGCAAGCAAGGCAGTGCCCGCTGTTACCTAAGCGTGTCCTGGGAGCCTGTGGGCATCGCTGATGCTCTGTCTGGAGGCAGGGTGGAGCAGGGGAGCTGGTGCCCATGGCTTCCAGAACCTCTGTCTACTGGGTGAGTTTGGGAGAAATGCATGTCTATGTTGGTTATTTCATCCTCCCCATAAAAAAAAAAACCAACAACCAAACAACAAAAAACCAAGCAAACACAAACAAACAAACAAACAAACCCAAAAGAACCCCACAAAAAAACCCAAAAAACCCCACACAGATAAAAAAGAGTGTAACGGTTTAGCCCTGATAGGCAGCTAAGACCTACACAGCCACTCACTCAGCATGCTCCCTCCCAAACCTCCTGCAGTGGGATGGGGAAAAGGTTGGAAGGGTAAAGGTGAGAAAAATTTTGATTTGAGTTAAAGACAGTTGAACAGGTAAAGCAAAAGCTATATGCAAAAGCAAAGCAAAACAAGGAATTCATTAGTTACTTCCTATTGGTAGGTAGGTGTTTGGCCATCTCTAGGAAAACAAGGCTCTGTCACATGTAACAGTTACTTGGGAAGCCAAACACCATCAGTCTGAACATCCCTCCTTTCCTCATTCTTCCCCCATATTTTATTGCTGAGCATGATATCATATGGTATGGAATATCCCTTTGGTGAGTTGGGATCAGATATCCCAGAAGTTTCCCCTCCCAACTTCTTGTTCACCCCCAGCCTACTAGCTGGTGGGGCAGCAAGAGAAACAGAAGAAGCCTAGACATTGTCTAAGCACTGTTCAGCAATAACTAATAACCCTATGTTTTCAAGACTGCTTTCATCACAGCTCTAAACCACAGCACTGTAGAATCTACTATGGAGAAGATTAACTCTACTCCAGCCAAAACCCAGTACGTTGGGGGAGATGAAGAAGGCAGAGAATGAAAAACAAAAATGAGAGGTAGAGAAAACAGAGAAAGGTAAGTCTACGGCTCAGTAAGATGTACAACAAAACTCCTGAGACAAACTCAAGTTTAAATTTAAGACCTGTATTAGTGTTTATGTGTATGAATCTATCTGTATATGCGTTAGACATCTTGGTACCTATTGTGGTCAGTGGAAGCAGTACTGTCAGCAGAGCTGGTAGAGTGACCCAGCTGAGTGGTCAGCAGTGGCTTTACGCAGTTACCCAAGGGGTCATTTTGAGGTGTTTCAGAGCATCCAAGACACACAGACGCAGCTGGCAGATGTGATACAGAACCTATAGGAGATCTGTGTGGGGATTTGTCTCTTTTTGGAGTGACAGCTCAAGGAAAACATGATAACTTAAGACATGCTAAATGTTGCAGAACAGCTACCATTTGTGATGCTAATAGACCAAAATGTTTAACACTTTTTATGCAGCAAGTACCCAACTGACAGGCATGGTCAACACTCTGGACAGCACAATTTGAATTAAAAATAATGTTTGTAGATTGGAAATAAGAATTTGAAGAAAACAAGATAAAATCCCCATTTTATTTAATAGGAACACATGAGCTTAATTCAGAATAGTCTGTTGGGTAGATGTCAAATAGAGCACAATTGAATAGACAGAACTTTTATAGTAAAATAAATTTGCGGGGCTATGGAGATTAGGGCGTTTCTCAAGCTGGACATAAGTTAATGTGGTGCTGTTGTGAAATCAGTATGCTGGAAAGTGTGAACGAAAGGCTGCGGGAGAGATGAAGTAGTTCATTATTGACCAGACCCTGGCAGGAGCTCTGTATCCCGTTCAAGAGGGATGTGGGTTGGTCAGAAAGAGTGCAAAAAACAGAAACAAAAATCCTCCAAAGACTAGGAAACACAGTTTATCAGGAGAGGTTGCATCATCTGGGGTTGTTAGAGCAGAGAAGAGACAAACAAGGGGACATGAATTACACATAAGACTGATACAAGGAAGCACGGGAAAATTTGCCTTTTGTGCCAATAGTAAGCAGGAAAAGAATGAGGTTATGTTATAGAAAATGGTTGCTCTTACATTTTTTTCCTGTTATGTAAGGAACAATGGAAAAAACAAACCAGGGTTATCACCAAGGAGTGCAGTCTCTGTTACTGGAACTATGAGAGAACAGAAATTGCCAGAAATAGAAAAGACACAGGTCTTCAGAGTAAACAAATGTCCTAGATGAAACAAGGGTTACTTCTATCACTGCAATACCGCCAACTACACATACATCTTCATAAGCAAGATTCTCAGATGACTAAACTGGCACAGCTCATGGAGTGAGGAATTGAGGGTATTTTCAGTGACGGAGACTGTAGTTCAGGCTTGTCCCAGTGTATAACATTAGCAGAAAAATTGAGATCAAGATTAGCAATTCATAGCAATGAAGTTTTATGTTCTAAGGCAAAGTCTTGATCTCTAACAAGGAAGTTAATTATATTGAGGACAATACATGAAAAGTTTTCATAATGGTATCGACAGACCATGTTGCATTGCGGACAAATTGTACCAGACAGAAATATATTTGCTATCTAGAATCCATCTTCTAATCCTTCCAGGGCTGACCTTAAACTGTCCTATAAACTCTACTGTCCCGTTCTATGCTCTAAAACCTTTATCCTTCAGGTTGAAATCCAGTATAATCAGATATTAACACAAGTTGCTCTTCTCATGTCCTTGTCTCCCACCCCTGAACACCACAAAAGGTGTGTGGATGTGGAGGGACTGATGAAGAGGAAGATTGTTGGTAGGTTTTGTTCTTCAACTGTTGAAGCAACTGAAGAATTCCCATTTTACAGACCTCTTACTATCTTAAATCCCGTTTTACAGATGGGTGTCAGTGCATGAAGTGCAGATATTCTGATCTCATGGGGAGTTTATTCTGAAAAAAATAACTGAGTTTTAACAATATAAGTGTTCTGTATTCTTAACTTCATAAGTGAGATAAAATTAATGACTAAAGCACCAGACTCAGACTCAGACGAACTCTTTTCTACTCCTGCCTCTGTCATCAGGCATAAGACTTTGGGAAAATATCCCTGATTCCTTTGTCCAGTTCTAACTTTCCTTTTACAAAGGTTAGTAGTGAAGTTCTACACTTCTCTTCAGCTATCTATATTCTGTGAAAATGTGTGAAGGCACTTAAGCTCCTTGTAGGAAATCTGAATTAATATTTATCACAAAGTGCTGATCACTAGCTTTTCTGTGACTTAACTACCAAATTGTGGTGGGTTTTTTTGTTCTTGTTGGTTTTTTTTTTTGTTGTTGGTTTTTGTTTTGTTTTGTTTTGTATTGTTTTTCAGTATCACTATAAGTGTGATGTCAAAGCTTTGGAAGAAAATACAGTTCCTAGGCCCTAATCATCACATCTCAGTTTCTTTTTACAGTTCAGGTGAGGTAAAGAGGCTGCCAGTGGGATTTCAGAAATTTTTCTAACAGCAATCATGCAGACTGAATTTTATAAACAACCCTAGAGGGAGAGTTTCTCAGTGGAAATAGGAGATATACTCACAGGACATGCTGTATTTTTAGTATTTTGAAACATGAAGTGATGCACTGAGCCTGAGTCCTTGCGGTCAGAGCAGAAGTCAGAGCAATACTGGCTCCAACTGAGGCTACATTTACCGAAACTGAGGACCAAGCTGTGCCTCTGGCAGTTTGCAAATATGGGGAATATTTCAAGGCTGTTTACCCTACTCTGTCATATGCAGGTATGGGTAACTGACACCTTTCACAATTGCAGTCCTTCCAAGGGCTTAAATTAAAAGGCTTGTGACCACAGTAGAGCACTGCATTTCAAATTGGCTTGTGAGATTTGAGTTTTAAGAAAAGTTTTATGTATTTCAAACTGTCCAGCCATGGCAGGCTGTTTTAAGGAAACAAACAAACAACCCAGCAAATATCAAGCACAGTGATTCAGGAATGTGAGTGTAAGATATACGAATAAATTTTTACCTTCTACTCAGCATCTGTGAAGTTTCCCCTGAAATACTGTGGCCAGTTTGGGCCGCATTTAAGAAGAAGAGTCTGTTAGAGAAAGTTCTGAGGGTAACAATAGGGTTAGTAGAGGTTAGGAAGGACATATGAATGAAAAGCTGTCCTTGTCTTAACGCAGAGAAGAGACATCTCAGAAGACACACAAAAATAGCTTTCAGATACTTAAAAGATTGTTACAAGAACAACAGAATAAACTTTTTTCCATGACATTGGGGATAGTACAAGGAATAATGGGCTTAAATTAAAGCAAATAATTTTCATTTTAAATGTGTTACCTACAAAGAGATTAAACCCTGGAGATGCTGGAGAGTTGTTCTTTAAGAAAAATTAAAATGCAACTGCTTAGAATGGCAGAGGTTGCATTGTGTCTGTACTGGGCTAGGAAAAGGAGTGGACCATCTCTAGAGGTTTCTTCCAGGCTGATTTGATATAATTCATGTACATATACACAAAAGATTCATATTCATATACATTTTTTTGGCTCAGAAGAAAGTCTCACTTCTGCTTTAAGACAAACACTATGTAGTAAGCCCTGATGAACACCTATTTTTTTTGACATAATTTTGACTGTTTCTCCTAGCTTTACTTTCCATTTGATTGTTGCTGCGGTCCGATTGCTTGTTCATGTGATGTCAGCACTTATTGCCTTTATTTTTCTCCCTTCCCCTCCTGTGCCCAGCAGTCTGAGCCTCCCCTCTCCCCACTGCTATTACTCAACTCTCGGCTTCGAACTGTTCCTCTCAGACTGGAAGTGTAAGATACTTTCCATGTCCATCAGCTTGTTGACCTTGGAACCTCTGAATTGTGGAAACTGAGTTTGCCACACAGATCTGGATTTAAAACACCTGACAAAACCAAGCACGGAGCTACTGAAGGAAGAGACCTCTTCTTCCCCTGCAATTTAGCAAAGTCACTGCTGTCAAAAATGAAGAAGATGGATTCTGCTTTCTGGCCAGAAGTTCTGCTGAATACCTTAGCCTGTTGGGAAGCCAAGATCCACAACTTTTTCTGGCTTCCAGATCGCTGATTAAGGTGGCCCCTAGTAAGTGTTCAGTGCTAAACAAACTAAATCATGATTTCCTTTACTAATACAGGGCCTCTGCTCCGCAGAACTTGCAAATCTGCCATGATGTAAACATCCTTCCATCATAACAGAAACAGATGTCTTTCTATTAGTTACGTTGCTATGTCTGCAGGTGCCAAAAGCATCACACATACTATTTTCTCTGTGCTTGAAATAGCGATGGGCAAGCTTTAGACAATTTGGTGAAAATTCTGTTATGGCTCAATGTGACCTGAACTTCTGTGGCCTAAGTAAATAAAGAGAAAGGAGTTGTAGAAATCTGTATTTTTTTTTTTTATTTTAAATTATCAAAATCTGCAGAAATCAGGTCTAAAATGACTCATCAGCTTTGTTACATATCATCTCTAGGCTGTAGGAAACCAGCCCACTGGAAGAAAATTTTGGACCGTAAATTGTTGACCCTGTTCTTAAAAGAGTAGTCCTATGGATCCATATCCTGTGTTTTGGTTCTTATTCAATTCTAGATATCAAGAATTAAGGTTTCTTTAAGAAATGAGATGTTTTGCATGGTCTGGGGCACAAATAGTCTTTCTATCTAGGGAACAGATAATACAACAAGTAGGGAAATAAGTATATTTTGAAAGGTAATTTTTACCTCCTTAGAAGTCATTGATGTCTTATTCTGGACAAATAAAAAATGATGAGAGGTTAGTAAGGATAGAAAGCGTGTTGTCCTTTGCAGCATGATTGCTAGTAAACCACCAGAGATTGATTCTGCAGAGAGGAGCTTGAGTTAATTTTGACTATATCTGGATTCTTAGTCTTACTCTTTGCTGTCAATTGTTTTTGAAATTATATGCACTGAAAATTGTCAAAATTGTAATAAATTTTAGCTTCCTATAGAGGAAGGAAACATGACAAAAACTTCCACTATAAATGGATCATAGGATATTTTAAGTGTGTCTTCCACAGGTAATGACTCGTGTCCATGCAGTGGAATGACATCCCAGGAATTCTCTAAATATTGCCATGGTATTGTGGATCTGCTTGAGTATCTGCTATATTACACCACTTTTACTGCTCAGTATAATAGTTCTGCCTCATATCACAAGGTGAAGAAGAAAATGAACTGGAGGGCATACAAATACATTCTCTTCAAAAAGGTGTTGTTAAGCTTACTCACAAAGTCTTATGTTGTACCCAAGAGATGTTTAAAGTAGCAATGGACCTGAGTGAAAAACTCCCGTCTCCTGAATACATTTGCAGCTGGTTTATTCATCTATGAAACACAAACGCTAGCCCTACCTATGTAAAACCTGATTCCCACCTAGACCCTAAAGATATCTAGTTACAAATGTCCACATCTCAGTTTACATATATTTTTGAAAATAAAAGTCTCACTTTTATTTAAAATTCCAAACAACTAGTAGTTTATATTACTGTGCTGTGTTTTCTAATAATGCATTTTTTAGTGATCAGACGTTGTAATGGTGGGAATATTAGAAATGGATCTGTATGCACCTCTGAGACTTCTGACAGTTGTCTCATACTACTGTTGGTACTGCTATTCTGACCTGATGTCCACATTAGAAAAACCAAAAATAAATGTGTACCTGAAATAAAAATGCCATGCCTCGTAACATCTTACCAAAAGACAGTTGCAAAGTAATTCCTTTTGTATTTTTTTTCTGACATTTGTGTGACTTTCCCTCATGTGAGATGGCATCTAAAGAGCTAGAGATTCTTATGAGGCAAAGCCAAATGTTATGAGTTAATTATTACAAAATGTGAATGAAGGACAGTTCAGTGAACCACGTTAGGCTTGGTGAATGAAGGAAAGAGATTTATCATTTTGAAAGTTGTTAATTGTGCCTGTTTCTCTGTTTGGAGAAGGGAGTCTGTAGGTCTGGGCCAGTTGCCCTTGGGGACCTATCTGTTAACTCACTGTCACCTTTTCTTGAGATACCATCATCTTGTAATGCTGAGCAATAAAATTTGTAATTGTAGGTCTTTTGAAGCCCATAGCTAAAGGACACTGACAGAGTTTGTTTACACTAAAGGAGTTCACAAGAAAAACTTAAGTAACTAGTGAGGATAATGGGTTGGTACCAAGAATAAGCTGTACCAAGTATAAACTGGTATTTCAATCAGAGCTCTATTTAGCTTTGCTTTGCAGTAGAAAAAATGTGGTGTTAAAATGTCTCCAAAAGGATGCTTTTTTCAAAATGGACTATTTTCCTCAAAAAGGTCAGCACATCTTGGAACTGATTATCATTTTAATTGCAACTTCAGTTGTTTATCAGTTTAGTTTAATTACTATGAACTACTTACTTTTTGCACACCTAGCAACAGGAAACACACAGAGATGATAATTTATGGCATCAATGGCTAAATGCAGTCTTTGTTTTCGGGAATTTTTTGGCTTCATCATACTTTGTTTCCAAAATATACACGTAGGTTCTGATTCAAGAAAGTTACTTTACTCCAAATATAAATTTGCACGTCTTGCAGTGGTTCAGCTCACATGGACAATACTTGGAGTGCATTTTGTTAGTTTTCCTAACTAATGTCATAATAGACTTAGCTGCATCAGTTAATATGTAAGAATAAGTAGTCCTGAATGGCTAAAGTGTTTTCATGCTGTTTATTGAGGTTTGATCTGTTGGCAGAATCACCATTTTGCTTCTTTGACCTGCTTTGGATCTGGTTGGATCAAATCTCTGTACCACATTTTCTTGCATTTCTGGTTCCAGATTTAGCCATATCAGGTCTATCATCAGCCATTTAATCTTATTTATAACAGGTGTTGCTGAAGCAAACTGATGCAATACCATTTAAAGGTGTTTCTGTGTTGCAAAGAAAATGATAGCCAATAAAATGATAGCAGCGAAGCTTGCTGGCGTTGGGACAGTTCTTCACCATGTATGAACTGGTCCAGGTAGTCAAGATTTATACAAGGAATGGTCCATTGGCTAGGTCTACACCAGTAAGTCATGCTAGGGCCTATTATCATATCTCTGATGTTTAGTGACCCAGTTTGCATGTCCATGCAGTTAAACTCTCATCCTCCGAAGCTGGAGTGTTGCATCCAAATGTCTTGCTGGGAATGGTTCCTGTACTGTGCTTAAAATTCAGTGATGCTTGGGAATTGTTTGCAAGAGTCCTGGATGGCATAGGCCAAAAATAAATACAGGACCATTGCCATGTACCAGAACAGATGCAAACATGATTTCTTTAACAGTGATAAGTCCAGAGGATGCACAGCACCAGGTGCTGAGGAGCTGCAATGTCTGGTGAGGCACATGGAAGCACTGTCAAGTTCTTGGGTGTGCTTTCAGACAATGGTCGTGGCAGTGTCTAGCAGAGGTAACAGTGGTTATGCCTCCGGCCTCACTTTCCTCTTGTGTTCACCAGCAGGGACAGAGTTTTGTTCTGTGTGACATTTTCAGATGAAATTTGTCCCGTTTTTCTTTTAGTCTGCAGGATATTTCAACAATATAATGAATAAATATCCATACTTTAAACCTCTGACATTAATATTAATTTGGGTGTTTTTAAATGAAATTGGGCTAATATGTCACCCGCTGTTCGTTTTCTTTATTTTACTGTGAGACAAAGATGTTTCTTTCAAGTATTGGTCCTTCTCCTATTGGGAAACTTGTTGTTACCAAACAGTGCTATGGAAATTATTTCTGACGTCTAATGGCTTTTCTGATAAAGAAAGGACACATTTGAAATATTGAGTTTAACAGCAGATGACTAAATGAAGCCACCACTTAAGTTTGGCCTGACAGCACTATTTATGGACAGTACTAGATGAGAGCTGAATTGGCATTTTTATGCCCACTGCCTCAGCCAGATGCTTGGCAGGACCAGATGTTACTCTTGTTTTCCTCCAGCATCACCTACAACAGAACGAAATATAAAACATGCCCACTGAAGCCACTGGAAATTGCTAGCTGTCTCTTGAGGGCCTGGGGGATGTTCACAATTGCTGATCCACTGAGTGCTACTCTGCTGATTATTGCTGTGATATTGCTTTGCTTCTAGCACCTGTGGGAATATCCCCTGAACATGGATCATCCACAGCCGCCACTGAGCCTCTTTGCTCTGAGTTGACACATGCAATGTGCAGATGAACAAAAACAATTTTTCAAAATCAGGCACTTGAAACTGTTTGTTTGTGCTTAAGTCAAGCCTTTGTTTTTTCCCTCCACAAATATGTGTGACTGCTCTTGGAAAAAAATGTTCTTAAAAAAAAAGTGGAAAACAATTCCGTCATTCATGTTTCTGTTTTAGTTTAACATATTTGATGTTCCTATTAGTTCCACTTGGAGAGAGAAAAAGGCTTTCATTCTACATTAGTTGATTGTTTCCATCAGTCTCCCTTCCCCCCCATTTTTCACACCTCCTACTGTGTATGAACGCCTGCTGCACCATTTATTTTTGCAATGTGTAAACTGTTACTTCCTCCAGCAAATCAGATCTGCTTAGGGTGAACTCAAAGATCTGAAGGGGTGACCGTCCTGCTGGTTTTGACATTTTAAGATTTTAGTGCTATGCAAGAAGCAGCTGCCCTTTTCTGCCTATAGATATTTATTAAATCTCCAAATGAATTATGGAATCAGAAGTTAATTATTTTGGCATAAAAAGAAAAAGAGAGGAATCTATTCCAGGAAACACAAGCTGCAGTTCTTGCAGTGAGATGTGATCTGGCAAGTAACAGGCTGAGAAATAATTAGCTTCTCTTTGGTGCCTCCAAGCAGTGGGCAAGAGTGCCTGGAACTTAGATTTTAGTGCCAAGGTTAAAAGTCATGGTATGGACCAATTTAAAACTGACAGATTTGTGTGCCTAAGGTAGAAGTCGGAGTGTGGCCTGCTTGTACAGATGCTGGGCCCCATTTTGCAAATCTCTGCTCATGTGAGTTATCACATGTCTCAAAATAGCTCCCTTGGCCTTGATAGGGGGATTTTGCTTGTGCACAAAGGTTTGTAGGGTGGAGTCTGTGCACTGTCTGCTAAAAATTTTTTAAAAAGCACGATGCAACACTGTAGTCCGATATCTCAGCAATGCTCAGGTTATGACTTCCAGGATAAGAGCCAAGATATATATCCTGAGCATGATACAACCTGTCTGATATGTCCTAGTATAGGACAAGCCATGACACTGGCCCCCTGGATGTGCCAGTGCCTGTAAAGACAATTGAGGCTGCCAGGTGGGACTAAAAGTCTATGTTTTAGGTGACTGATGATGGATGAGATGGATCCTGTCTCCAGGAGAAGCTCTTGGTTCACAGTGAAAGACAGGATCTCTGCACAGGAATAACTCTGTCAAAGTAAGCTTGTGGCTTTGCATTCAAACTGCTTTTTCCCCCACTCAGAGCATGTTCAGAACTATTTCTAGAGGTATGGACCATTAAAGGAAGGGAATCATCCCCTTGGTAGATAGACCTTGGGCCAGATACGTACTATAATCACTGAAAGGTTGTCCTCTTCCTCATTCCCACTCCCTCGTCACACCATGGACCATTCCAGCTGCATTTCTTTTCTCAGCTTGGTGTCTACAGAGGGACTAAGTCTAGGAAAGCAACCCAACCTGCTCCCAGCAGGAGGGAAGGCCATGAGAATCACTGGGAAACACCCACAGTTCAAGGTCACTCACATTTTTAGCACCTCATACCAGTGTTCTAGTTGCACAAAGACCATTCCTACCTTTTATTCAAGACTATTCACTCTTTTTTTTTTTTTTTTCACTGCAATATATGTATCTCATATAGCAGCATGTACCACTTAGGATCACCTGCTCAGGTGAATGTTGTAAAACACCTGGATTCATTTGTAGGGGCCAATACAAAGTTCTATTGCATTTTAAAAAAAATCGTTATGTCAGTGTTTCTTATTATCATAGTAACTGCACATCTTCTAGTCTTGTATTAAATGACATGACTAACATCTGTTGCACATGGTTTGTTCTGTTTTGCATCCTCTTCTAAACTGGTAGAATTAAATCTGTCGAGTTGAGTGTTCTGGTTTTGGTCTTTTCCTTTTAAATGTACATAAAATGTAAGAGAGGACAAAGTGAAGAACTACAGCTTGTGCTCTGGGGAGGAAAGGTGATGGTGGTGACAGCTTTTAATCCCTGTGGGAGTTTGCTTTGCCCTGAGAAAGTTCGTAGTCACACTTTACTTTTGTGCTATAAAGCTGTTGCACCAGGGAGGAGCACAAGATAACCAAAAATCCTAAACCTGCTCAGGTAGATGCCCCTTATGGATATGGCTGTGAAAGCAGTTGAATGCTTGGTGTCGTTTTGCATCAATTTAAGCCGTCCAGTTTAAAAAAGGCTATAATCTCCAAATGCTCAGGGACTCCTAGGCAAATATCTGGGCACCAGCCCCAAATTAGCTGGAGGTGTGCAGGAAAGCAGTTGAAGCTCTTCAGGTCACTCCACATAAGTCATGTTTGGATTGTAGGGCTGTCCAAGCTGTGGAGAGGCTGTGGGCTGTGTTGTTGCATCTCTTGGATGAAATGACCAAGACAGCAGGTTTGAGTAGAACTGAAGTAGCAACCCACGCTCTTCCAAGACCACCTCTGAGATCTGTACATCTCCATGCTAGCAAACCTCTTCATCCTTCAAAACAAGGCAGTTTCATGCAAACTGCCCACTGGGAGAGGTCTCCAGCCTGATTTAATGTGTGACCAGTGCTGAGGGATGGTTTCTGTTTAATTTACTAGTGTGAGCATACCTTACAGAAACAAGGAAACTTCTCTTTTTCTTAGTTTTCCTACTTTTTCTCCTCATTCGACAGTGGCATCTCTGTATCCCTATACACGTACTGCTCTTGCTCACCTCAGGTGTTGCTGTTGCATGAATGAGGTTACACAGCTCATTTTAGTGTTGCCAGGATTAAGGCTTCAAGTCATTACAAGTTTTCTTAAACTGCTTAAGGATTATCAGGAAAATAGCAAAGCTGAGGCAAAGTACTACTAAAATCTCCTGTAAGGAGAGAAGATTTCTTATTCAACTCAGAGCTGAATTTTCATTTTTTCCTCAGTGGTGTTTGAAGCTGAGTACGTTGCTTTCAAGCAGCTTCTCCTTTGGAAGCTGGTTTGTTCAGTTTAAGATGTAGGTAAAAGTGTTTTCCTGCAAAGAGAATAATTATACGCTCCCAAACACACAGAAGCATCAGAATTCGCAGCATGCTTTTTACAAGGGTAATAAAGTTTTATATGCGTACACAGAAGAAACGGTTTGCAGCAAAATACTTAATTCAACCAATTATCCCCCCAAATAAATGGGTGGGAAAGAAACTGGCAAAATTTGGCTCACGCTTAATTATTTTACATTTTAACCTTTTTGTTCTTAGCAATAAATTGCCATTTCTGCCACCCATTTCTTGGTACTTTACTTGGTCTGGACTCTCGTAACTGAACTCTTAGCATTTAGGAGACTGCCCAATGTCAATGTGAAGAATATGGGAAAGGCTTGACATCAATTACAACATTACACACAACATAAAATTTAATGGCTTGAATCAGCCTTTCATTGCTATTTAAAGCAACTGTGTATGGTTTCTCTAAGATCCTAAAAATTAACCAGCTTCTAAAAAGTCTAAATTTTTCAACAGCACAGGATCTTACCCTGAGGTTTTTAAAATGTTATTTCAGTTCTGTGGTATAACTAGGGGGAACATTTGACAGGTACGTGCATTTTTTTAAAGTAAAAAAGAAATTGATCTCCTGGGCAAACGAGAACTCTGTGGGGTAAATTAAGAGAAATAAAGTTGATCAGATTCTCTGCTGGCTCACGTTCTTTGCAGGTCCTTTGAGAGGAGGCAAGCGGAGGCGGTGAGCCTGCTGGGTTGAGACCTGGGGAACAGTTCAGCCTGGAGATTTTTATGTTTGTTCTTAAATAACCAGGAATCGCATAGAGGACTTGGGTGGCTTGGTGATAAAGTGCTGGTTTTCCACCTTTGTGGCCAGAGTCAGAATTTACGTGGCAGCCTCGGTTTTGTCTCTCACCGATGTGCAATTGTCTCATAACACCGGTTTCTGCCCAGGGGAGAGCCAGGAGGAGCAGGAGCAGGACCTTGTTCCCTCTCACCTCCAGTAAGGGTGGTCCCCACAGGTCAGAGCCGAGGTTGCCCCAAGGGTGGTACGAGGAAGCTTGCTGGTCCTGCAGCAATTTCTGGGCTGTGAATAAATAAAAGTCTCAGTTTCTAACTTTTTAACTAAATAATCAGATAAAACTTGGGGAAAAAAAGACCCTGAAACTGTTCTTAAGGGGGAACAAAGGTCCTCAGGAGGTGTGCAGAATCTGCAGATATGTTTTTACTTGGTGCTCTGGAGTATAATTAAAAAGCCACTTTGATGCAGAGTGAAACGGTTGCACACAGACCTTGGCCATCCCACTTTTAATAAGGGGTTAGTCGGGAGAAATATATAACCTTTACATTAAGAATGTTTCACCGATTTTATTTATAGTCCATAAAATTTTACTTCTCTGAGCTGCTGCTGTCTGCCAGGAGTAGCTTTAGTTTGGACTGGATGAGCAAGGATGTTTAGTGAGCTTTATTTCACACTGTATGAACACTGGTGTTGTTTTTTTGGAAATATTTTTTCCCAGCTGAAGTATAGCTGAAACCACAACCTAGGTCACAAATATTTCCTGGAGGGGTTATGAAATTTTCCACAGAATCCGATGTTTTCATGGTTGATTTTTCCTCCATTTAAAATGTATCTAATTTTAAATATAACATTTTGCCTTATCAACATTGGGAATTACATGCAACTTTTATTGACTATATGGAAAGAAACATCTATGGGTCTTTAGCTTAGAAGTCTCTGAATGTCTCAGGAAATCTTGGAAAAAAACATTCGAAGGCTAGTTATAATTGCAGGTACTTGACAAGCAACTTTTCCCATGCAAATCTGGGAATCTTCTGTCCTTCCACCCTCCTCCTGCAGGAGAAGCCAAAGAGTGGAAATGTTTGGTTTGGGACCATGTTGTATCATCCTTCCTACAAGAGGACCTGAAGGAGACAAGGGAGACTGAGGTTACCAAAAACAGTCAGCAAGGCCCCTTCTTGCACCCAGGGAGGTTAGCGAGGGATAATTCAACTTCTGTTAGAACTCAGGCCAACACACACACATGCATACATATTTTCTGCAAAACATTTGAAAAACAGTTTAATTCTTCAGGCAAACACCACACCCGCTCAAAGGGAGACTGGAGTCACCTCTAATGTACTTGTTGTGATCTGATGAGCAGTATGAATGACATTCCCCCACAAAAAATAAACACCAGAAAAGAGAAACTAGTTCTGAACCTTGAGGGAGGAAAATATCCCAGATTAAAAATCAAGTACTGGTCATAATGTCATCTGGAAACTACAACAACTGGTCTTTTTACCTGGTACATGTTTGGAACATAATAAAAATGAATATGAAACGAACCTTTTTTTTATGTTGGAAATTGTCTATGAATTTATTCCAAGGAAACAAATTCTATTTCGTTACCTCCATGGCTTAAAGGTCCCCAAATCTCTGCTCAGTTTAACGGACAAAAAATATTTAAATAAAGTGTTGTCTGCTGTTGGACAGCAAAGTTTTCAAACCACAGCTTGTACACTTCAAACAGCCCCCAACGAATCAGCCACACAAGACATAAAAAAACCCTAATCAATGCCATTTTTACATAAAAAGCAAAAGACTATGTTTCCCATCATAAAATGTTATGGTGTTTACACAAAAGCTGCAGCTAACCTCATAAAACTCTATTGATTTCCCAGTGGGGTCCTCAGAGGACACTTGGCTGTGTTAGACGACACACTGATTTCTAGCACCGAAATAACCCTGGTTTCCTTTTGGAGACTAGATGCATAAAGCCGCTCTTATCAAGTGGGCCTTTTGATGAGCTCATACTGAATTCCTTGTTCAGAGAGCTGCTTCTCAAGAACTTCACCTCCAGTGGTCTTTTTATGAAGACAGACAAAACCACTGGAAGTAAATCACAAAATTGGGAATTTCTGTTACTTTGCTCTGGGTTTTCTTTGGTGGTAGGGGGCTTTTCGTCCTTTTAAAGAAGTGCCTCTCCTAGAATATTATTCAATTGCTACAATAAATAGTCCAATTCTTGGGACAGCTAAAGATCAGTAGGGGGAAAAAAAAAAGAAAAGAAAAAAAGAGGGGAAAAAAAAGAAAAGAGTAGTCATCATAAGAAAAAAAAAGAAAAAGAAAAATAAGATTAACAGAAAATCTCTCCTGCTGACTAAAATTAATTTTAAATGCAACATATACTGAGAATTTCTATTTGCAAAAAGTTTATACACCAGGCAATTAAACAAACTTTTCTCCAAAGACAACAGATTTGCCATATTTTCGGAGAAATGTCAAAGGATTTTTATACAATAGTTAACATCAAATGTTTCATTTTTCCATAGGGTGAGTAAAACAGAATGATGTGAAAAAAATAATAAAAATATGACCAAATTCTCTGTTGTGGCTTAAAATGTCATACAAGATTTAAAGTCTTATAAAACCTGAAGTCCTCTGGTAAAAAGTCATTGTTATAAAAGAAAAAGAATAGGAAAAAAAAGAAGCAATTGTTTTCTTTCTGTTCTTGAATCTTATAGAAGTTAAACAAACTGAACAAATTAAATCCTTTCTAGACAGTTACACCAACTCCAATCAGATTTTGTTGCCAGAAGAACTTACACCATTCCTATTATTTACTTAAAAGCATTCAATGTTAATGTCTAACGGGACAAGTCCTATTCTGTCCAGCTAACAGGAGCTGGAGACTGCTTTCTAGGGAATAGGATCTAGTCTTGCAAGGTCAGATATTGCAAGATCAAATAGATTGAAAATAAAGATTAATTGTGTCACATCACAGGTCTTAATTTTAAGACAACTCATTGAAAAAGAGACCAGAGCAGCTAGTTTTAAATTACAGAGAAATTTTGGAATGAAAGATGGAGAGATAAAGCATGTTTATTGGGAAATCCTCATCTTTAACTAATAAAGGCTTTTAATATGTGCTTTTCTTTCCCCTCTTGCTCAATTAAAAATACGTTAATATAATGTTAAGTTTGAGATTTAAACCCACAAGAGTCAGGAAATTCAGAATTAAGATTCCCTTAGCAACCTTAATTTTGTTCCCATTATGCATATTGTATTTTATGATAGGGTCTTTCATTACATGATCACATAACACTAGGGCAGTGTGACATGCAAAGCGTAGTATTGAATAAGTGTGGTTTGTTATGGAGGTTAAAGAAATGTCAGTGTCACTAAGTAGTCTTGCAAAAATGTTAACTGCAGTTTTTATAAAATTATTGTTTCATTATTAAAAAAGAAAAAACACTTTCAGCATACTGTTGTACACCTTCTTCTTAATAATAGTGTGTGCAAATGCAAAAAAAAAAAAAAAAGAAAGAAGATATTTTTCTCTGTTTCTCCACAGACTGTTCTCAAACACTTTTGGAGAGGATCTTGGAGACCTATATGTTGCATGTTGCCTGTTGTATGTTGGGAACCTCTGCTTTCTCTTTTTATCTTTGGAAATGGAGTGTGTTGTATCAAGCCCTGGGAAGATGCTGGGCTACTATTCTGGAACATGAACTGTTTTGTTAACCACAAAAATAAGTTTGGGGAACTTTTTCCTATAAAAATAAAAGTGCTTAAAAATATCCCCCAAACTATTTAATATTGTATAAGTAATGTGTAAGTCTTGACAACTTCTGAGTTTGGGAGATGTTTTCAGAAGTAGTCTTCATTTCTGCAAACAATTTTTGATCTGGTCACATGAAGCTGTATGGGAGGTAAAGATCTCAAAAATTCCTCATCAAGCCCACTTGACTGCATGGGCACTACCATGTCAGTTTCTACTGGGACATTATCTCATAGATGTGCAAGTTTTGTAGATCCGAGGTAAGGCTACCATCTTAAAAAAACCATCCAAGTAGTACAAAGATGCATCCAGGGCTCCAAAGACTCTCCCAGTCCTCAAGCAGGAATTCTTAGTTATATTTCTTTTTTTATTCAATGGCAACCATTCTGTATTAAGAACATGTCAACATGCTTTTTCTTTGGACAGACACCACTTCATTGGCACAAAAACTTTAAAGGAGAGACTAGTAGTTCGCTGATGGGTAATAGGAAGAAAGTTCTCGTGCTGTGCATGTGTCCTGGCAAGCTCCCTATGTAATGGTGCTCATGTCAGGATCAAAAGCACAGGAATATAATCAGAATTATGATTTGAGAGATAGAAGGTGTCACAGATGTTTTGCCTAAATAGGGTATGTACTACAGCCAATGGCATAGATGCTTGAAATGTTTCAAAATTGAAATTTATTGAGCAGCCCTACAGAGAAAGACTTGGAGGTATTGGTGGATGCAAAAAATGAATATGAGCCAACAACGTGCACTCACAGCCTAGAAGGCAAATTGCATCTTGGGCTGCATCAAAAGGAGTGTGGCCAGCAGGTCTAGGGAGGTGATTCTGTCCCTCTGCTCCGCTCTTGTGAGACCCCACCTGGAGTCCTGTGTCCAGCTCTGGAGCCCTCAGCACAGGACAGACATGGACCTGTTGGAGAGGGGACAGAGGAGCCACAAAAAATGATCAGGGGGCTGGAGCATCTCTCCTGTGAGGACAGGCTGAGAGAGTTGGGGTTGTTCAGCCTGCAGAAGGCTCCTGGGAGACCTTATTGCAGCCTTTCAGTATCTAAAGGGGATCTACAGGAAACATGAGGACAGACTGTTTATCAGCGAGTACAGTGATAGGATGAAAAGTAACAGTTTTAAGCTGAAAGAGGGTAGAATTAGGGTAGATATAAGGAAGAAATTCCTTTCTGTGTGGGTGGTGAGATACTGGAACAGGCTGCCCAGAGAGGTTGTGGATGCCCCATCCCTGGAAATGTTCAATGCCAGGCTGGACAGGGCTCTGAGTAACCTGTTTTAGTGGGAGGTGTCCCTGTCCATGGCAGAGGGGATGCAACTGAAAGATCTTTAAGACGCTTCCAAGCAAAACCATTCTATGATTCTATGAAAACATAGTTTTCATTTTCAACCTTTTGACCAGGAACTTGAACAGATCTATCCTTTAGCACGATTTTTTTTTTTTTTTAAAATTTTTGATATTTTAATATATTATTTTTAGCATCTTTATAAGCCTGCTTAGCTTATCATACAGATGTAAGGTGGTCAAATCTAATGACCTGTGACAAACATAAAGTCATTTTAGATGATATATAGGTCTTATCTGACCCTGAACTTCCGACTGGGGAGTTGGACTCAACAATCTTTATGGGTCCCTTAGAACTAGAGATATTATATGATTCTATAATTTGTTAATTGATTCTATGATTCATTAATCTTGAATGATTAATGAATGATTAATTAATAGTTGCCTAGCTTAAACATTTAACTTCATTAAATTTTAAGTACTTAGTTAATGAGCTTCAAAGTGTCCAAGTTCCCTCTACAGGTAATGAAAAGATTCTGATGCCTTTGAACTCTAAACACATAATTTGGAGACAGAATCTTCCCTAAAGGGCACAAGGATGCAGGAATCTGAAGGTGAACATTTTGACCTACGAAGCACATGCAAGATCCCCTTGCTAGGATTTTTCTCTTCCAGCCTATATGGAGGCCAGGGCTCACTAAGAATACTGCTTAGGCTGAAGTCACTGTACAAGTAAAGTCTTATAAGTAGTATCTTAAAAAGCAATATAATTTTTTTTTTCTGAATACTTGTAACTCTCAAGCTGGCATGGCAGTGGACATGCAGCGCTTCCTAAAACCAGTAATATGTTACTGAGGAAATTAAGTAGAACATAAAGATCTATAAGTCTGTTGTCTTCTCTTCTGATCTTCAAACATATTTCAGTATCTAATTCTCAGTAAACTCTGCAGGAGTTATGAACCTAAACGAAATACACCCCTGATCTAGCCTGCACCCCCAATGCTGGGAGAAGCTGGTGATGGGTGTTTTGTCTCCTACCTAAGAGCATTATCTTTTCAACAAGGCTGGAAGAATGACTGAAGTGTGGCAGGACAACAAAGAAAACTGGTGCTGCATTCACAGTCACCACAACCACAGTTCAATGCACCAGCCCTGAGACCCTGGTGGGAATTTGTAGCTTCAAGTAAATCAACTAATCTCAGGTGCTCCTACTATAAAGTTGAGGCAATGTAGTCTTCTCCATCCTTCTTTTATGTATTCTCTTAATCTTTTCCTTCATTGAGTTCTTTGTAGCAAGAACCATCTCTTACTATGTTTAACAGTCGTATTTGATGACTGAATGATGACTTCAAGGCATAAAATTAAAAGCTGATGACTCTGAGGGCAGACACATGCTATATAATACCGAGAGGGTTTTAAAGGTTTCCCATTCCGCTCCCCTTCTTTTGGATGCTAAGGACATAACTAGTAACATGTTTTCTGCCTTTGACATTAAGTGCCACCTCAGACAAGTATCTTAGCAGCACTTTGTCAGTACAGACATTAAAAGGTTAGGTCCAAAATGGTGGTATTGCCCNTGGGAAGGATATTGAGTAGCTCCTACACAGAAGCAGTTACTTTGTTGCTTTGCCAGGTTTGTTTATTAACATGGAGACCATCCTGGACTCTGAGTGTGCTTAGCACAAGAAATCCTTTCTCTCTGTGTTGGGACTCCTCAAGGATCAAAATTTCAGCCAGGGCACTGTGGGTGCAGCTCTCTTTTCTGCTCGTTGGGGTAAACAAGTTGCAATGGGAAGGTGCAGGAGGAGTGTGGTCTGTGGGCAGTGAAGCAGCCTTCTGCACCATCATGTGGCAGTATGGGTGCAAGAGGGAGAACGAAGGCATCTTCTTCCCACCCCAGCATTTGCATTTATCCTCTCCTACAGACAACAGAATCACAGAATGGTTGGTATTGGAAGGAACCTCTGGAGACCATCCAGTCCAACCCACCTGCTAAAGCAGGTTCACCAGAACAGGTTGCACAGGATCACATCCAGGTGGGTTTTGAATGTCTCCAGAGAAGACGACTCAACAGCCTGCCTGGGCAGCCTGTTCCAGGGCTCTGGCACCCTCAAAGTGAAGAAGTTCCTCCTCATTTTTAGATGGAATTTCCTATGTTTCAGTTTGTGCCTGTTGCCTGTCATTTTATTGTTGGGCATCACTGAAAAGAGCCTGGTCCTACTCTTTTGACATGGGGGTTATACTACATGACCTTTGAAAGTCCCTTCCAACCTGCCCTTAAGATGTTTATAAGCATTGATAAGATCCCCTCTCAATCTTCTCCAGGCTGAACAGACCCAGCTCTCTCAGTCTGGTAAGAAAGATGCTCCAGAGCCCTCATCATCTTTGTAGCCCTTTGCTGGACTCCCTCCAGTAATTCCTTGTCCTTCTTGAACTGAGGAGCCCAGAACTGGACCCAGTACTCCAGATGTAGCCTCATCAGGGTAGAGTAGAGAAGGAGGGCAGGAGCTGGAACACTGGCATGAGATAGACAACAGGGAGGGAGGGAAAAAAAGTCCCCTTTTCAGAGGTAGGAAACTGTAAAAATGGTGAAACTTCCTCTTGGCACAAAAAGCTTAAGTGCCAACACTTGCAGGATGAACCAGCTACAGAAATCAAGCTGACTGGACAATAATAGTGATTTTTTTGGTGGGGTTAGTTCCGTGCTCTGCTTGAGTGGGTGAGTGCACAAGCCAAAATCTCATTTAATTGGTACATATTAGAACATTGTCTAAATTAAGCATTGCAATAGAGCTACATGAAGTGAGATGAGTGTCATGACGAGCTATATCTATTCTTTTTGACTTTTGACAGAAACGTAAAAAAAATAAGAAAAACAGAATATTGGAAATTCAAAGTATTTATAATATTGATTTTCGAATAAAAAGAGCTTTTATCCACATGAATTATAGCAGTCTAATATGACATCAATTTGAAATGAAGTAACTTATTTGAAATATCTCTTACTTACAGAAAACATTTTGGAGTGTGTCAATAATGGTGTTCATTAAATATTACCATAAAAGCTCTGTCACTTTTCATACTGTCAGAAAATGCTTGACATTAACTGTCTCTTTTCAATAAAAACATTATTTTTCATTGTACAGCTGATAATAACCACAACAATTTTCCAGACCCCAATATAATCATTACAAATTGAAGAATTATTTGTATTCCAGCTCTGTAACCAGTATGAGGAGACACTCTGAGTTTTCATTCATCCCTCCTCCACCCCCACCTCAGTCTGTAAAATGGACATAAGGACCATTTGTAATTTAGCTTACAAATTTTGAAAGAAAATTATTGAATTAAGTATTCTGATCCTGAACAGACTGTTATGCTGCTATGGAAAAGGAGAACACTCAAGGTCACATTGGAATGATGGTTAGGTTTCATATTTTTTGCTGCTGTGTTCATGTTTACTTATTAAATATGACACCTGTAGGTGGTAGGAATTGTTTATTTTTTACAGATGTGCTACTATTGGATGTTATGTAGGGTCAAGTTAATTTCCTCAAATATCTTACCATGTCAGACATCTTTTCTTTTGAACGTTGTTTTCTTTTTCTATATGTATGGAGCCCTTTATGCTGAATCAGTAGCTCATACACTTGCAATTAAATATGAACTGGTACTGTGGCTTCAGTGAGTCACCAGTTTACCCTTCTGCTATCTGAGAAGTCATGCAAAGGGGAGATGGAGGTCACTGCTGTTCCAGGAGTTTGGTCAGCTTGTCAGGTTATTATGATGGGTACTAAAAGTCAGTTCTGGTTTCAGACAAGATATATATGGCGAGATTTTTTTGCAATTCAGACAAGGGTTGTTTTAACATCAGGACATGACAGCTTTATGTCTTTCTCTCCATTGCCTGATCTCACTCTGTATGTTTAATTCTCCCGTCTCTGAGACTTTTAACCTAAAGATACAGAGCGGAAATATTTATAACTGTAAGGGTGTCCTGGTTTTGATTTTATTAAGTGTACTGGTGTTAAACAATGTGTATCAAGTAGGACCTGCTCCCGGGCTCAACGCCCTGCTCCCACCTCTGCTCCCTGGGCAGAGCTGGGGGAAATGTGGGCACCCCCTAAAGCATCATCACTGCAGTCCGGAGCTTATTTGCAGCTTGATGGCTTGATGGCCTCTGCAGGTCTGTGTGTGGCCTTAAGTCACCAAAGGAATGTCATTCTTGCTGAAATGTTATGGACACAGGCTGCAACACAGTGTGCCAGGAGGAAACTCTAGAGAATGAAAGAGAGGGAGTTGAAGTTCTTACCTCAGAGCAGCTCTTGTCTGCTTTGTGGGCTAAATGTCTGTTAGCTGCTGGAGCTCATCGAGTGCTGTCGTGGAGGGCAGTTTTTCAGTAAATTTCATTCCCAAAAGCTCCAGTTCCTGCAGCAGGAACAAAGGTGCCATTGGTGGGGATGGTCAGGAGACTCCAAAAGTGCATTCCTAGTGCAAACGTAACAGCAGCGCAGGCATACTCTTTGACTGATTTAATACTATTGTGAGCTCCTATTCTGGTTTCATGGGACCGAACTTTTTTAACTTCTGACTTTATCAACTGTTCTATAATTTCTCTCGTTTACCTAGATAGTGTCTCCAGGATTAAGATTCACAGCATCATAATCAGATCTTTCTAAGGCTGTTATCCCTTCTTCTTTTAGTTCTAGTAATGGTTTGTAAGACTGTAACCTCAGAACTCTTCAGGATAGTTACACACAGTGGGAAAAAGAAATAGGAAAGTGGTTGAATCTCCCTTCTATTGATGCAGAAACTGAGGCGGGTCCTAGGGGTTAACCTTAATGTGTTTCCAGTTTAATAAGAAAAGTGCGGCTCTCCGAACTCCAGCCTGTCTTGCAAACACGGTCTGAGCAGCCAAGGCAGTGCCTGGACTATGAGGTCGTACTGCCCTTTCCTCCTGCAGAGCAGTAGTGAAAAGCCTGAGGCAAAGTCATCTTAAGGGAAATGTCCTGTAAAGTTAAAAATAAAATTGGGGAAGAACACAATAAAAGGATTTGTTGATTGTCTCTATTCTCCATCCTGCTTGGCAGCCCCTTTTTAAGGTTTGCCTTATGGTCCTGCCAGTCAGGAAACAGGAATTAAAGATCTGTCAGTCACAGATAGAAAAGAAACATTATCCCATCCCATATACCTTTCCTTTTACAATGTGGTTACCTAGTCATCAAAGCCATTTCCAGTTGTTTTTGTCTTTTCCTGCATGCTGAATGTAGCTGATGAGTGTCTGAAATACCACTGCTAGAGAGAGTCTGGCTGTTAAATGCACGGCATTTGGGGCTGCTGCTGGAGAAAAGTGCACAACAGGATTACATGTGGTCATCCTGTTTGTTAGTGCCCGCTTGGTTCCCATCCTGCGTCCTGGCCAGAGCCCCTGTGGGAGGGTCACCCGGAGGACTGTGGTCTCTGCTCTTGCTTTGAAGTTCCCCTTTGGGAGGAAGTGGGTGGGCTGAGATTTGTGCTTAGTCCAAGACTGAAGGATGTCCAACTGTTGTCTTCCTGGAAAGCGAAGCCATATCACCCATTGAGTGGGCTGCTGGGGATAATGGGAGCAGAGGACACCGTATCAGACCAAAATCCAGGTGAAAAAAAGATCCTCCTGTGAAAGCGCAAAACTATCTTATGGTCCTGTGCATTGTTAATACTGGCTCTCTGGAAGCTGACATTTTTTGGGCATCCTAAGCTAAACGTATTGCCTTACATTTACAGACTGCCAGGGAGCACATTTCAGAAAATAACATTTCACCTTCAAGTTCACTTCCCTGTTGTCTAGTCAATCCTGTCTTCCCTAAACTTTGGGGCTCATCCTTGATGCTCTGTCTTTTATTTCTTTCTCTCTCTCTTANGCTTACCACTTCATTCAGGGTTGTGTGGATTCAGAGGACTACGAAGGACTAGTTACTGAAATGTTAAGTGACTTACAGTAACCTAGACTGTGGAGCAGATTTCTGATTTTTGTCTTAAATCCAAAGAAGATTTTTAGGTTTATTTCAGAGCAGGTCAACTAGTGTTTCAACTCTTGAAGAAACACAGTGATTTCTGGTGGAAGGTAGTAAAACTTAGTACTTCAGGAAAAGAGATCACAGTGTGTGCCTCACTATACTGCTGAGTATACATTTGACTTTCCCCCTAGGACCTGTGAAACAGGTAAAATAGTGGAAAAGAGGATACTGGTAAAATCTTCTGTCTTTGTGAACTTGTAGGTGAGAGAGTTCCTATTAAATAAAGGCCTTAATCTTCTTTCAGTGCTATTGGCTTCTGGCTAGAGGACAATCAGGCTTCTTTCAGGATTTTTCAGTTTCAAGATTTCTTTGTTGTAAAAACATTGTGAGGACAACATTATTTTATCCAGGGTGACTTCAGTTACTTTATCCTGTAGTCTCCTTCTTTCAAGGAAATAATTTCAGATTCTCCAGCAATCCTCAGTCCTTCTGCAGCTCAAAACCTTTCACTTCCCTTTCAGAGGATCAGGAAAGATGTCCATCCCATGTACTAAATGTGCTAAATCTATTTCTTCTTTCCTCAAAAGGCCACTTCAGTGCTTACTCCTGTCCATCAGGCAGGTGAAGGGAAAGTACATATACGTGTGAGAATGCCTGTGCTGGATCAGACTGAAGGTCCCCTCGGCCAGGTCTTGGCTCTGACAACAGCCAAGGGAAGGTTCTGCAGAGATATTTCTGTCTTCTCTCTCCTCCCACTCAGCCTCCAGGACCTGGGATTTCCTGGGCATGACATAACATCTTGGTGGACCCTAAATTTAATTTGAGTACAATGCCTTTCTAAAATTACCATATTTGTTTGCATTGGTACAGATGTTAGGGCACCCTAGACTAGCACAGAAGATGTTTTAGGTGCTATGCAAATGTGGGACAGAAAGGCCCTCTCTGCCCCACCAGGACAGCGCTGACAGTGAATTTGCAGTGCTGGTGTGTATAACACATTAAACACTTGTTTTTTACAGAGGAGGGTGAGGAAGCTGTGAGACATTATAAGTCTGCAACAGTATCAGCACATCAAGTATCTACACGTTTTCTGTTTTCCTGTAGATATCATGACAAAGTTCAAGAGAAAGGCCTGAGGGATGCTTCTTGCCAAGGAAGGGCAATGCAAAAGTTAACCATCTTCTCATCTTCTTTTTAATTTTAAACCTTTTAAATAATCTCCTTGTTTTAGTTGCTTACAAAAAATTATTCTTGCACAAGAAGGAAAAGTACAGGCAAAAGTACAAGGTTCTTCTTTGGCAGCTGACAATGTGGATGCTCAGGATCAATACCAAGGAAAAAAAAGCATAGGAAGATTGTTCTTTTGGTATTCATAAGAAATGGAAGAAAGTAGACAGGCAAATATAGTTAAAGACTCAAGGATACAGCAAAGAAAATAATTAAAAGCTGGGAAGCAAAGAAAAAAGAAAAAGAAATTGGTGTGGTTAAAGTGATGTACTAGGAAAACGATTTTCCAAGGGACATTCTGAGCTGATACGAATGGAAAAGTTGCTATTGCCCAGGAAAGAAACCTCTGGAGTCTCCATCCTGAAAAAAAGGCTCCAGCTCAAGCTTTCTATATTTGGTTACTTGTGAGAAAGGGTGATAAGAGTTACCAGTCACTAAACACCAGTGACCTATTGTAAATCCCTGGGATCAGCAAAGAGCCATGACGAGTGTTTGGCAGTAATTCCAGTGCTGCAGAGTGGCAGTTCCTTAAGTGCTGAGTGCAGAGGAACTTGGGGAAAATTAGGTTCCTACCACAGGTTTCGGATTTTTTATTTGTACTGTTCAACAAAAGCTGTGAAGCACATAGGTACAGTACCCACCTTTTCCTCATTTGCTAAACTCTTCATGTGTGTTTGGTTTTGGTTTTGGTTTTGGTTTTGGTTTTGGTTTTAATATAAACCTGCCACATTTTTGTTTGCGTGGTCATAAATCTTGAGACAGGCGTCTAGCACTAAAAAAAAAATTAAAAAGCCTTTATGAAAGACAATAACTTGTAATACATTCTCTCACATTATAGTTCATGTTTTTTGTCTTTTAGCATCAGCCTCAACACTAGATAATTATGCTCTTTAAATTTTTCAGTAGTTTTAATGAACATGGTGCAACTGAAAAATAAACACTAGTATACAGAACCTGCCAATTCCCTTCCCTTCCCATCCCATTCCATCCCTCTCATAATTTGTTCCTTTACGCTGCTTCCAATAGCCACTCTCCCTGGTAGCAGAAATACTGTAACACTGATGTCTGTCGGCTTCTCTTTCTTTCTCCTCTTCCCTTCAAGTATGTCGCTTACCGCTCTTCTCCAAATGGCAAAAGCTCTGAGGAACAGCCCCTTGCTTAACATGTCAAAATGTGAGTTCTGGCTGGAGATTGCTTTGCTTTCATTCCCTTAGGATCTGACAGTGCCAGAAATCAAAGCATAATTCTGCAGATGTTGAGATCCTGTGAGCCCCCTAGGTTGCAAAGCTAAGCCATAAAGCCAGTTGGCACCGTGTATGTGTGCTAAGAATGTAAAAGTATACATTTTTAGTTTTCAACCAACAGTGACCGACCGCTGGTAACTTCAACAAAGTGAAGCGTTGCTAGCTTTATTTTTGGAGAGTAAGTGGCTCTGTGTGTTCCCCTGAGCTTTTCTTCTGTTCTAGTGCTGCTGTTTTAAATATGCTGCTCAGAAGTATAGAAGTTTCTTTGGTGCCTTTCCAGCATATCTGCTGTTCTTTAAAGGGATACCGCACTCTGACAACACCTACAGTTCACAGCAGAAAGTTTAAGAGTTATTTCAGCAAACCTTAACCTTGTTGATTTCAAGCTGTTTTACCTCTCTTCTGAAGGAAATACATTCAAAGGGGAGAAAAAAACCCTACAAAGTCTAAATTAAAACAGGAAGATGATGAAACAACTAGCGGGCTCACCTGCAAAGAGGCACTAGTTCAAAATGTATATGGGAGCTTAGAGAGATATGGCACAATTCTGTGCTGTTCACTATCAGGAAAACTGAAAAACTATATACTTAAATTTCTGAAGGGGTTGGATGACAAACAGTAGCACAATATCTTTTAGTGTGGAATTTTCCTTTCGTGCATTCAAGTCCATTCAGTGCAGCATGTCTGCTGAATCTTGGGAGTACAGAGAGCTGGTTAAAGCAATGATGCTGGTGAGATGTTTTTGAGATGTTTTACAGATAGGTCTGGGCAGAGCAGGGTGGGAAAAGTTTTCCACTTCCTCCGAAGTTTCAGAATTTGGAAATCCTTTTTATTTCCTACTAGGACAAAGCAAAGACCTTTTAACTTTTATATACAAAACCTATTCAGTGAAGAGACTGCCCCAATACAGCAGGATGTTATGGTCTTGTGGCCACCCAGGATTCGACAGAATCAACTTCAGACTGGGATGATAGAATTCACCCCTGGATAAACAGCAGGCTGAGTCAGGATCTCATCAATGCTGTGTGAACAATGTGGCAGGCGATCAGGTTTGGTTGTCTAGTGTCCAGCTTTGTACTCTGATTATGACATTACTCTGAGTTTTTGTTTTTCCCGGTTTTGTTCAAAATTCCAGGACCTGAGGGACCTTTCCTAAAGCAAATTGCACCCAAACCACTAGGTTCTCATGCACAGTTTAGATTTCAATGAAGTGGTATTTTCTGATGAAAAAAAAAAAAAGTTTAATTGAAAAATTCCTGACAAGCTCTAATCCTATTAACTTCACTGTGGTTGCACATATGCTAATGAGAGCCGTGTGTGTGAGACCGTTGCTAAATTTGCAAAACACAATACCCAGGACATGCATATTATATGTAGTTTGACACAGGCACATATGGTTTATATTCTGTATTCTAAAACAATATTATGAACATTTTATAAGGTTGCAAAAGTGAGTATTGTAAATTCTAGAAACGCAAAAGTTATTGAGGCATGCGCTTTGGACTCTCCCTTTCTCCAGTGTAATTGGCCATATACACCTTTCACTTCCTCCTCTTACCCGCTTGTCCCTCTCATATTCCTCCTCTCTCTCAGTGCCTTCCCTCTCTGGTTATGCTTCCATTTTAGCAAATATTGCCTCTCACACGTGGCTCTAACATGTCATTAGATGCTGTTATGAGCTGGTATTATTGTATTGGCTTCTCTAATCTTCCTTCTGTCTTGTTAGGTCAGATTAAGCTCTGCACGGAAAAGGATACTTGCTTCATGGAGTGTGGGCAGTGATTTCTATATAGGTGCATTGTTTTTGATTGGTCTTTGGCCACTTCTACAGCAAGCACAGTTCAGCAATAAATTATGACATAGAATTATAGAATAATTTTCATTGGAAAAGACCTTTAAGATCATCAAGTCCAACCATTAACCTGGCATTGTCAAGTCCACCTCTACACTATGTCCCTAAGAACCTTATCTACATGTGTTTTAAACACCTCCAGTATTATTGCCTTTAGCTAACTGCTGACTTTCAAGGGATTACATTTTCTGACAGGAGCTGTCCTTGTGTAGACAAATTATGTCAGTTTTCCTATAAAAGTGCGTCTTACTTTACAAATAAATAGTTGTTGCTCTTTTGCTAAGGTATATGTTTGACTCTCTATGTCAGGTTTATGCAGAAGTCTTTGCTGATATGGAGCTCCAATGAAATCATCAAGGCAGATGCTCAATGGTTTGCTTCTACATTTTAACTTTGAGACTGAATGCAGATATGCATTTCCTCAAGACACAGAACAGACGGGGCTGATGGGAAGGATGTCAACCCAAAGGGTAGGAGCATCTCACTGCCCTCCTCAAAGCTGTTGTCTAGACTGAGGTAGACATCTGTGCTCCACCATTAATCAACAGAGAAGGAATGGCAGAGATTAGTTCCCCTTCAGAGTTACCTGTCTTAAACATCTATCTTGGGACAGGATAAATTGTCTTCTGGAGACACTTTTTCTAATGAAGAGATTGTAACCACCCTGCTTAGACATCATGACAATTTTTAGGTAAGTAAAGTATGATGAAATGAATCTCACATTTTGTTTCAGTTTCAGGTGACTCCTGCTGCTTTCGCGGTGTGGGATCTTATGTTGCCACTTGCAAGATGTTGAGGAAGCCAGCAAAAGGGGGACAGCACTGTATGCATCCTGCAGCAGAGGAGTTAGTCTAAGCTACAAGTCCTGTGATGTACCACAGCAATTCTGGCATATGAACATTAATATCATGCTGACCTGAAATGAAGTGTTTTTATTCAGCTTGACAAGCTGAAATATTTAGAATCCAATTGACTTGACCCAAAGAATGCATTTTCCTTACATTTTCCCTATGGAAAATACAAGCACTTATGAAAAAAGTAAAATTTTCCCACAGAAAACAGTTTTTCACTACAGAAGAAAAAAAAAAAAGTTTTGATGGAACATTTCCAAACAGCTGTAATTATAGTGCATACATAAAAGGGGCCAAATTGATGCTGTAAGGGCATTCCTGACTGTAGTCTGTCTGTAATCTCTGAGTGCTAGTCTTTGTAACATCGTAACTTTTGAAAGTTATGAAATTTTTGAAACATTCATAACTTCTTAAAAATTCACATAAATGTATTATGTTGTAGTCTATGCACACTGACCTGTGTTAAATTAAAGGGCAAAACCATGATTTGGTCAGTCACCCACTAGGCACTGGGCAAAGACCACCAAACTCATGTTCATGTCTGAAGCTGTTGCTGTGTCTGATTCCAGGTCCCTGAAGAGTTCAATTTTATATCACCAGCAAGTCAAGGGGAGATGAAAATTATAATTTCTAAAGTGTGAAAAGGAATTTGGCTATTTTCAGATGAGCTGCAATCCAGTTTTCTTGCAAATAGGTACATTTGGGGAAGAAGAGAGAGTTGTTGCTCTCCTCCCTGCAACCCCCACTGGAAGTAACAAGCTTATTGCATTTTACACCCAGGTGTTTGCCATAGAATCTGACACATAACCATGCCCTGGAAAACTATAAAACAATATAATTTATAGAAATAAACTGAGTGAGAATCATTATTTTTTATTGGTACCACTTAATGTGCAGAAAAAGCATACTTTCCAAAAATATGGAATAAACGTTCTGTTAGCCTTATTGGGTCCAAATGTTAGGGTTTAAATTATTTTACTATGCAAACTTTCTTTCATATCTTGGCAGTAGTGATTTCCATTTTTATTCCTTTGGTATCCATAATCTTATTAGAATCAAAAACATATGCTTTGAGATCATTGGACAGATCCCTTCTCCCACCCTACCCCCTTCTCTCCGTGTTAAAGAATGCACCAAAAAGACTGACACTCCAGTATCGAGAGTAACCGGGATGGTATAGGAGAAAATGGTGCAGACTACCAAGCCTGAATGGGAAAACAGTTTGAGAAATGTACTTCGGTTTTCATGCTTTTGATTTGCAAGTCATTAAAGGTGCAAAAGCCTCCCAGCCTCCTGCTGGCTGCCATTCGGAGCCCCACTCCTCTCCTGCTACAGGAGGTGCTCACACCAGGATCACGGATTTACAATACGAAAAAAGTATGGGCAGATTTGAGCTTTATAACACTTCTGGGGATGTAACACTTGCTGCAACCCATACATCTTGATGTCAGGGAATCGTATCTGTGGGGCTGATATGTTAGCTCATTGCTATGGATTTATGAACAATTTTTTTTTTTTTTTTTTTATTAGTGGAGCAATGACAAATCTCTTAACATGTGAGCCCAGCAGTTTAATAAAATATATTGCACATTTCACCTGATTGCCTTTTAGTTACGGGATACTCAGCAGATGACAAAGCATTGGTGGCCTTTGTTTAGATATTTTCATGGTAGCAAGCAGAATTTTTTTCTAATTTGTTTTTATAAAAGCATTTAAATTTACATTAAACAAGTGTTCATGACAATTTCTGGCTATTAAAGGTAGAGGCCTAACAAAAAGACTTCTTTTTCTCTTCTGAGGCAGCTACTCCTTCCTTTTATTTAACCGTGGTGTATTGTGCATGAAACTAGCTTTGATTCTTTCTGATGTCCAAAGCTGGCACGGCATTTGAGACATAATGTGAGGGAAATATGATATAAACTGGTTGCAAACACTCCTGAAGTTTCATATAACTACAGTTCAAAGGTTAAACTTAAAAATAAATGCAAACATTCTATGTTATGTACACTCATTGTAAATGCACCCAAACCATTCTAATTCCACCTGGCAGTGACATCATGTAATAGCTCTTCGAATAAGGTTAGAAATATTTAACATTAAACCAAACTTTGAATTTCTTAAGGGAACTGTCATTTACTGAATTGCAGCCCATCAACTAATGTTGCTTAGAAATATCACTGGGGATCTGTGAGTTGTTGCTATATTTTTGGGAAAGCCATTCTTTAATCGCTGTTATGGGAGAAGAACAGAACTCAGCCCATAAAAAGAGTTGCAGCTTGTGCTTTTTTAACGATGTTTTGAGACACTTATTTTGAGATGTGCATTCTGCTTTCAGCTGGGTGAAGAATCCCCTCTTCCTTCATAGAGGTTGCTCAACACCTTCTGGATATAGAAGATTTTAATGACTTTCAATCACTTCTATTGTGACGACCCAAGTTAGAGCTGGTAACTGAGAGGTGACAGGCATGTTTGGTCCACAGTGTTATCCTGGCATCTTTCAATGTGATTTGGATCATATGTTAAGATTCTGGTGCTTCAGAGAGTTAGCTGAGATTCAAACCTTCCCCTTTAAAGATGGCAGTGAATTTCGTAGTTTTGGTACATCTGCTTCATCTAGAACTACAAGTTGTGAGGTAGTATTATACCTTGAACTTTAGTACAGAAACTACTTATTTGAGTGCAACATGAAATGTACAACTTCTAAAATAATTTCAGCTTTCCAAGAAAGAGGAACTTATAATTCAGAGAAGGCACATCTGTGATCAGAAAGCGAATTGTGCCAGCTTCCTTGGTCTAATTAACCCAAATACCAAAGGAGATCAGAGCTGTCCCAAGCACCTTTTACAGCTAATGCAGGGAAACAAACCCCTCAACTTTGGTTCATATCACTTAGTTTTACATACCTGAAGATGGGATGCACTTCCTCCATCAAAAAGCTAGTTATATCCAGAAAGCTGGAAGTTTCTCCCTCTCTCTCACCACTGGCTTTATCTAGAGTCTGGGCTGACTGATTCCCAAATGTTACCCAATTTGTAGGCCATGCTATTTATATTATTTGCTGATTAAACTGAGAAAGAACAATTGTGGTTTGTTTGAACTTGTCATGAACTAAGGCAGTTTGTCAAATTGACAGTTATGGCTGAACTATTAACTGAAGTCAAATTCTTCAAAACGGATTTGTAAGACCCCAACCTCTGTATTTGGGAACAAAAATAAAATTAATGCAATTGGTAGGTAAAGAAAAAGACATTGATTTTAGGCAGTACTAAGGGAGCTCCTATACAAGTAGTTTTCAGGCACCAGAACTGGAAGAAAAATATCACTACTTTCTGGTATTTTTTGTTAAATAGTAATGGAACATACTTTCTGCATGATGGCAAAATGATCTTAGCTATAAATAGGAAACCATTGAAGATCATTAACAGTGATTTTTTTTCTCCTCCAGAAAACATCCATAGAAATAACAAAATTAAAATAAAAATATTTTGCTGAAAAAGAGTAACTTTTCCCGGAAGACATGAGGACTGTTTTTCATTAGTGTGAACCATGGGAAATATTGCAGCTTCATCAGTGAAGGTCTGACATACGATTTCTATCAAAGACACATTTCATTTACCCTAGGCTTATTCAGCACTACTCTTATACAATGTTCCCTACCAGCTGTTGTTACTGCTGTTTGCTAGTAATTGATTGTTTTGCTCCTGGCCTAAAAAATACTGTCACTTGGTGCTAAAGCTTCTAATAGCTACCTGTTTCTTCTCTTATCAAATGTTAATTGTGCCAAAAATATCCTTAACAAATCTTAGGATGCAAGTTTTGAGTTTTGTTGTTTAATTTCATCCTTCCCCACATAAATTATACTGCAGTAAGTATTACAAACCTTTTAAAACAACAAAAACTTGCTAAAGTTTCTGCCTCCTTACATATCGGACACATGCTGTATTTTTATCTCGGTGGTGAATCCAAGAAGTTAAACTGCCCATTACTAATGGCTGTGTGGCTGCAGCAGCTGAGAGTCTAGAAAACACTGAGAAAATACCTGAAAATATCTTTGGGAGCACACAAGAAAAGCACAAGTGTGTGCTCTTTAAAGAGTAGCATTCAAGGCCATTCTTAATATAAATTTCATTCTGGCATTTCTTATTTGTCTAACTTATAGAATTATAGAATCATAGAATGGTTTGGGTTAGAAGGAACCTCAAAGACCATCTACTTCCAATCCCCCTGCCATGGGCAGGGACACCTTCCAGTAGACCAGGTTGCTCAGAGCTCCATCCAACCTGGCCTTGAACACCTCAAAGGATGGAGCATCCACACCTTCCCTGGACAGCCCGTTCCTGTGTCTCACCACCCTCACAGTGAAGAATTTCTTCCTAATATCTAATATAAATCTACCGTCTTTCAGTTTAAGGCCATTACCCCTCATCCTAGCACTACATGCCCTTGTAAAAAGTCCATCTCCAACTTTCTTGTAGGTGTCCTTCAGGTAGTGGAAGGCTGCTACAGGGTCTCCCTGGAGCCTTCTCTTCTCCAGGTTAAACAACCCCAACTTCTTCAGCCTGTCCTTACAGCAGAGCTGTTCCAGCCCTCTGATCATCTTCATGGCCTCCTCTGGACTTGCTCCAACAGGTCTAGGTCTTTTCTATGCTGTGAACCTCAGAATGCAGTCCTACAGGTGGGGTCTCACGAGAGTAGAGTGGGAATAACTTGAGAATACACAATTACGTCACTTAGACATCAAAGTAAATGCAAGGGTAAACGTGCACCAGCACATATCAAGATCATGAAAAATGACAAATTCTTATTTATTTAGTTTTTTGGTAGATGATACTTACTGAAATGTGCAGGGAATTGGCCTTGAGAAATCATGGTTGATGGATATTATGTAAGTGATGAGTTCAAGCACAGAAGTAAGACTAACGGATTAGTGTCGGGCTGGTTCTCTTTTCTTGGAGGGTTTTGGTTTGGTTTGGTTTGTTTCTTTTCTGGTTTTGGTTTTGTTGGGCTTTTTCTATTCGGTGCATTTAGTAAGGTGGAATGTACATGTGTATGTTTATTTAAAATTCATCAATGCTTGAATTTAATTGATACTATATTAAAATTGAATAGATGTTTGTAGATGTGTTCTGTATGGCTGTCTTGCAGACCCATTGTCAATACTACCACCCTCATTCTTGTGATTTCCTTAAGAAAATTTGGGAGTTCTGAAAAAATTCTGTGGCACACGTTCTCCCTTAAAGGGTCAGAAATGTATTATTTACTCAGTTAAGTTAGTGTCTCCGGTTAATGAAATCTTCATTAGAAAAATCACTTTATATAAAAAAGAAGAAGCCACAAGTCTGCTCAAAGGTGTATGCATTTAGTTTGGGGAAATGCAATACAATACTACACAGTATTAAAAATGCCTTGGAATTTGCCTAATGACGTGTTCTATAATTAGATTGGGCCTCAGCATTCCTGTTCATCATGTAAAGGAAGCTAGATACACATTAAAGATTTGATAGTTTTTATTCAAGACAGGAGATGAAAAAAAGGCATTCATTAGTTCTAATAAATGTGAGTTCTGAACAATTCACTGGTAAGAGTTCAAGTCAGTTTAAAAAGCTATAGGCATAAGATCTGGACCAAAATATGCAGAAAAAAAAAAAGGTCCATGATTTCCTTCAGTTGTTCTAATCACAAGAATTTAATAAACATTATTTCCTCTTCATGTGTCCAAAGGCAAAAGTGAAAAGAACTTGTACTGGGTGTTGACCAGTCTTGTTTTACTACTTTTAAAATGTAGACCTTTCTGCAAAAGGAAGAATCAATCCACTGCTCTGTGTTCAGATGCCAATTAGTGGAAAATTTGCTTAATTAATGAGTAAAGATCAAACTAGAATACTCTTCTGAAAGGTATAGCTGCAGATGTGATTTCACCACCAGTGTTCTGGGTCTGTTCATGGGGTGTTGTAATGACTCTCTGATCCCTGTGCAGGACTCATTGGAACAGTTTGGCGTCGTGCAATACTAACATAAACAGTTTACGGTCAGAGAAATTGTGATATAAAATGTCTGAAAAAGAGAATGTAGGCACATTGTGTGATTTTAAAGTGCATTTGGGACTCGACTGAAAAGCAGAAGAGGATGGAACATTGCAAAAAAAAATTGTAAAAATATCTTTTCCACTTTTTTCCTATTCTTTGCCAAGCTGTTATTGAATTACAGTGTAATTAGCATTTCTAAAACCTAAACATTTGTACCATGACAGGATACTTAAAAATACTGAAATGAGGATTTTCAAAACGCAGTGAAAATTCTACCTCACTCTCCAGTCTTCTTCTTGAACTGAACTCTCAAGAGGGCCAAATTTAATCATAGTTTTTCCCTGAAGTACATCATTTTTGCTCCCATTTGAAAGCCCACCCTGGGCTCCCAGGGGCAAACCCTTCGCTACTGCCCCTGCCTGGAACACTGTTTCCTTTAGATCTGTGTCTCTTGAGCTGTTTGCTAGGTGTGCTTCATAATATTGCAATAACAAAGGGAAAAATACATACTTGTGATGAAAATATGGACTTCATTCTTTTGGAAGAGACTAGCGTTGGGTGAAATCCTGGTTTTATAAGTTCACAGCCAAGTGAACTTGGGTCACTGACAGTGGGGTGCTGTATTGAAGCAGCCAGGGGCATAAACCTGAGGACTTTCTGTAGAACCACTGGCTCTGAGAACAGATCTATAAGAAAAGACCACTGAAAGTGGAAAACAAAACCAATCAACCAAACAAATAAACAAAACCAAACTACAATAGACCATCCAAAAGATTGTCTGGAAAATGCAAGAGAGCTTATTGTAGTATTTTATAACGTCTATATCAATATTCAATTTATGGTCTAGGAGTTTTCTGCACATGTTGTCAACTCTTACTGTCTTATCTGTTCTGGTCCAGGTACTGGATCCATCATCCTTATTATTTCTAAAGAAAGAATTCTTACTAAAAGTAAATGGTCAGCTTTAGCCTAAACCCACAAGTGAGTGTTTTGGGGACGTTTGGTCAGAAACAAATGTCTTTAGTTATAACTATGAAACAATATGCTCTTCACAGCTGCTACGACAATAAAATTAGTACTTAAAGCCTGACTTATGTACGTCCCATTGAGTGTTCAAGTTCAAACCAAGTTTCAAATAGATTGGTTAGGTAGCTTTAGATGTCTGAATACTTAACATTCATAAACATTTCTTCAACTAAAACAGCCTAAATAAAGTCCATTTGGACAATTTCAGAACATTCCAGAGCTTCTTATGGCCCCTGAGTTGGTGACAGACTCAATGATTCCTCTGTACGACAGCAGAGCGTAACAGCCTTGGTCAGGGATCAGGGCCTCTGTGTGCAAAGAAGGATACATGCCTAAAAGGGAAAGATGGAGTGTTTGCAAACTACCTGATAAACATGTATCACTATGAATATTTATGATTACTATGTGGTTCTTGTAATAATAAAGACATGGGCAGATGTAAAAGTGAATAAATAAATCTGTGAATAATACATTTTTCTCTCTGCAAGATAAGCCCCCTGCTAGGTCTTTTGTATTTTCTCTTTTTTCATCTTAGCCCTAACCCGTGCTTTTTGTTTGCATAAACACAGAACAAGGAAATTTAATGTGCATAGAAATCTAGTCTCAAGAAGATACTTAAGCACCAGAAAAATGCTCAAATTAATAGCAAATGTCCAAATTGAATTTGAAATAGACTTTACCAATTTTATTTTCTACAGTACAATTTCAGAGAGATTTAACAGAGCCTTAAGTACAGAAAAGGACACTGACTGTTGCTAAGCTGATGTATACCAAACTTCATTGCCTTGCCCTCAGATAGTCATGTATTGAGTGCAGAGTTAGGTTAGACTAATGGATTTTGTTTCTCAGGAGGGGTAATATGAGAATTAAGGGCCCTGAGAGGTAAAGATGCATTACCAGTTTATTTGTATATCCAGTGAAGTCGCACCCTCCTTATGGAAAGAGATAGGAAAACTTCCGAAAATTATTAGCAATTATTTTTACAGTACCTTGAACTTTATAGGGGATTGAAAGACACAGATCTCAGCCTGTGCAACTAATTATCTTTCCGTTAGGAGGATGTAAAGAGTATCCCCTTAATTCGTCTGTGGTTCTCTGCCTCCTTGCCATCCATCCTCCTAGCACTCAGAGCCCAGGAAAAATCCAGAAAACCCCACAAAAATGCCAAAATTTGTTGGTGCATTCTTCCTGCAACGCTTTTAAAAAATCATAATTATTTGTTAATAATGAGGGAGCCCTTTGTATCCTGTGTAAGCTTTTTAGGGCTATGTCTTTCCAATGCCTTGAATTATATTGAGACCACAGCATCCTTCCTGTCATTCAAGCAAAATCCTCAATAGAACTTCCAATGACCTTATTTATCGCTTAATAAGCAGGCTATGATATCTATTCTTAACTATGACTGTGCTCTCAAGACAGGAATTCCTGTGTGTAATGGATGACAGCAGATTTTGGGTAATACTGGAATACACAGAAACAATATAATATGAATATTATCTAAGGCTGGATTTCATAAGCATCATTTTAGAAAGGTGTGACCAAGAACTAGATCCATATCCCCATTTATAACAACTAGTCTTTATGTAAACTCCTTACCTCTTTTTGCCCTTCAGAAAACTTCTCTCAAATCTTTACTCTATAGACTGATAGAACACTAATATTTCGAAGCAAATCACTAGGTATAAGTATCAAATGTTCTTGAGGACCTCAGTGCTTTTCCAAAACTGGTCAAATGGTTTCTCCCAAGTATTATGGTGTAACTAAACAACCATTTTGATTAGTACATCCTTTAGAATGCTGAATTAAGTTATATTGTTTTTCAAATATTAATTTATTTTGCTGTCACAAATCTGGCTTCATCTTCCCCCCATCAAATTGCATTGTAACTTCATCAACAAAATGGAGGGTATCCACCTTCTTCAATCTTTCATAAACAAATAGAGCTGAGATCTTCATGGTTTGAATTTCAGTATGGCTAAAAAATAATTTAAGTTAGACAACTTCCTGAAGGAGCTCTCGTGATCTGGTCTACCCAGCAGGTCTCCATCCTCTTCATTAATTTCATTCGACTCCTTCCTTAGAAGATCAGTTGAGCTCAGCACCATATTTATCTATTCTATAATCGCAGAATCAGAGCCTGGTCCTTATCCTTTCTCCAAAGCAGCCTTGTGGCATTGGCTTCTTCAAGGCCACCCCCGAAGCTGTCTGATACTATGAGGATGTCCATAATTATTATGCATAGTTACTCAACTACCTCTGGCCTGTCTCTGAAGCCACCTGAAAAGATCCTTTCTCTAGCTTTCTCATCTCAAGAACTGAAAAATGCTTAAAAATTTTTTGTCTCTCCACATTGGCAAGTAATCTAGTCTGCAAAGAAGAAAGAACCAGATTATCATGGTCATGACAATTATTATGGTCATGATAATATAGAAGTTTCCTGTTTTTTTACATGCTAGAAAAGTCTTGATTTACACCTGAGATGAAATCTCTCAGAGTTCATAATACTTACTTCCTTCCTTTTTCGTTTTGATAATCAGTAAAATTTTCATATTTTCTTCTGAGGTTTTCTAGAACAAAGGAAACAAGCATCTGTCAGTGCTGTTTTGTGAAGAATTGATCTTGCATTACTTCAAGGGATTGGAATAGATCATCTCTTGAGATCCCTGCTGTCCTAATTTCTGTGAGTTAGTGATTTATCATCTTGAAGATTTTTCAGTAACACTGATTTCTAGCTCTCCCCTGAAAAATTTATTAAAAAGTAATAGAGAATAAGGAAAGAGATGTCGTAAGGAAGAGTTTAGCAGATAGGTTCCCCAAATTCTTGCAGATGTCAGCCAGCTATGTTATAGGTGATCATCTTTCCTTTGTAATCCTCTTATGCCTCATTCATGTGACATGGAAACAATTACATGAAAATGCAGATGTAGATTCCAGTAATCTCTTTGGAATAGATAAATAGACTTTGAAATAATTTACAAATGATGCACAAAATCTGTGGGCCATCTGCTCACTGTTGGGGAAAAAAAACACATTTCTCCCAACAGGCTTTTTATATACAGAATTGCTCTTTTCACACAGCAAGGAGGGAAACAATAGATAACCAGCAAGCTGGAATGCAACTCACATGCGGTCCGAGAGCCGCATTGTGATCATCTCTTGTGAAAGTAATTAGGGCAAGAACTCTGCGTATATTAAGAAACTGCGTTTTCCTCAGCCACATGTACAGACAGGGCAAGAACTACTTACAGCAAGAACTGCCTGTGCTGTCTGCTCTCCAAACAGCAAATGAGCTGAGGTGAGTGCTGGATGTAAGAAGGCAAGGGGGGGTTAGAGCAACAGACCACAGTGGGTGCTACCTATATTTCAATACCTGCTTCTATCAAGATCCCGACAAACTTGAGCACAACTTCTTCTGGTGTCATTCCAGTACGGTATGGACCCCTGCCCTATGCAAGTCTCTGACAAGGCTTTCCTTAAAAGTCACCTGTATTCAGTGCTTAAAATAAAAATCTACTTTAATTCAGAAGTAGGAAGGAACTTGGTTATATATTGCCCTTGTGTTAACTGATTCAACAGTTAAAAATCTCTTTGAATTAGTGACGTGTGGACTGCACTCCAAGAATAATGGTCCAGGGGTCTTTTGTCTGATTCTTAATCACGTAGGTCCCATAAATATTACTAGTGTTTGCATAAGCCAAGTCACCGCTTTCTTGGTGGCAGAATTGTCAGCCTAGACTCAGCTGATCTACAGAGGGTTGTCCTCTGCTGTGAGTCATAGTCTGCACGTGGCCACATCAGCACTTCACATTTTCTTGACAACCCCATCTGTGTCTGCTGGCAACGCTCTCTGGGTTTGACCAGAGTGGAAACAATTCAGCATGATTCTGAAGCATTTAAATGCTGGTTGCCAAACAATAAGATTCCCAGCGAGAAAATGTCTCACCGCAGCTGACAGTCACATTCTTTCTGCCAGGGAGATCCTGCTGAAAAGTCCTGATGTGAGAAAGATGAAATAAAGAGTCAGTAAGATTTGCTGTGAGTTACAGGGGGGTGAAAGGGATCATGGTATGGTGGGAGGTCAGATGAGCTATCAGCTGGTGACTTTGAGACAGCTCTTGACCAGACACACATATGGGTTTTAAGCTCCATGATGCAGTGCATGGTCTTCTTTTGACGCTGTATATCAAGCAATCAAATGTGAAACAAGTGGGCTCAGAGGGGAGTCCAGCACGGTGATAATTTATAGTAGAGGTCAAAGGTAGAGTCCCGAAGAGAAAGAGTGCAAAATTTTCAGGTAGATCTAGAATACTTAGCTATTAAATCGCATTAGATAGTTAGAGGTCTCAATTTTGGCAGCCAGTTTGATGAGATATCACACTCCTACTAGGAATGAAATCAAGATAGCCTGAGGGCAGATTACTTCCTCCATCACAACATTCATCTCCCCAGCTCCAAAATCTCTTTGAGTTTGAAAAAATGCACACAAATAATTTTGAAGTATTCAGCTGCAAATAACAGTTTTGGTCAGTAATGAAACATGACTAACTGTATCAAAATTGGGGATGTCCTTATGGTAGCAAGTTATCTGAGACTGAGTGCTAAAGTAGATCTCATCAGAGATTATAGGCTTCTAGAAAATCTGCTAATATAAAAGTTAAAAAGACTTGACTGTAGTTCAGATCTGTGAGATAAGTTGCTCAGCTTGGACTCTGAGGAGTCAGCCTTCTTGATGTGTTTTCCTCAGCTACTCGGGCAATGCTTTTAATTCACCCAAAATTAATGATTACTTACATGACCAAATTTGGAAGAAAATGCTCAAAATCTCAGTCACTGGCCAACGTGGGCCCATTCTTTGCCATATCACACACTGTTGAGGAGAATCCCATTGAGCTCAATGGGATAATTTGAGTAAATGCTTATCAGAGGGAAGTACTGCTATATGAAGAAAAGTAGAGTTGATTAGATTCATGCTTGTTTGTGGTATGAAAAGATATATTTTCCTGCTCCTTCTGCCATCAAGTTTTATTTAACTCTGTGAAATATCTTAGTGCGACTGGTAGTAATGCTGCTATGATAAGGTACTTCCCCAAGGAGATCCTGTCATTTCAGAGGCTCAGAAATAAGGGCTGTTTAGATCATTTGTAAATTTGGATGAGGAATCTGTAGTACAGCAGTGTTGCCACACAGCTTTTCCACATACGGTTTTTGTTACCCATTGTCTGTTCAAAGTGCTAGACACTGGCCGTGTGACTCCTTTAAAACTTTCTTTTGTAATTTATTTATCTAGGAAACCACAGTTTACACTCAATGTCTGGTTTCCAGTGAAGTCTTGCTTTTATTTCCAGCTGAACTTGCTGAGGCACAAAGAGGTCAAACAAGTAGTGAAAGATCACTTGACGATATTAGCCAATCGTTCAGACCAAATTGCCACCCAGNAACTCAGAGGACTCACCTTGACAAGATAACTTTGTAGATGTGGATTGCATACCAGATGAGGGTGTACACTAGTGTGTACTCCAGTCATGGTGCCCTGGTTTTCCAGACTTAGTGATCTCACAGAACTCACTCCTTTTCCTTGCATCCAGCACAGGGTACTATCAAAAGTAAAACAGTGGAAATAAGATATTAAAACACAAACAATTCAAAAACATTCTGTCATGGAGTTGGCACACTTGCCCCACAGTGATCACGGATTTGCGATCAACCCTGGTTATAACGATAAGCTCTTTATATAACCTACTTCAACTAGTGTTATTGAATTTTGATCCTCATGGGAAGCTTGTGGGTCATGTTTATTCAACCACTGTCCCTTGCTTCACCCATTCTGAAATAAAACAAAATGTGTTCCCTATGATAGTGCCTGTAGCTTGATTGATTTACTAGAATGGCAGAGTGACAGACAGCAGGACCACAGGTAAAAGGGTCAGGACTAGAATGGAGCAAGATAAAATAAAAGCGATGGAATAAGCTTTATTACTCAGGCAGTATTTGAAAGACAGAAGAGTAACATAGCTTTAATTACAACATTATAAAATCATTTGCTTAATTCTACTCTAGCAAAAGAAAGTGAATTTTCTACTTTAATGCACCAGTCACCACAAAACTGGCAGCATAAAGAACAGAACAAAATCAAGATACTTTTTCACCTTTCTGCAAAGGTTCCCTTCAAGAATTGTCTTCTGTAATTCTAGCTCATAACTGAGTATCAGCCTACATCCCTGTGTATGGTGTAGAGAGCAGAGTGGCCTACCAATGTGTAGGAGAACCAAGAAAGTGGGGTGGGGGGCATTGGTTCATGATATAAGGTAGTACAGAAAAGCCATGTGGATATGTCTTTATTTTAAACCTGGGCAGTGGAACCGTACACCCCAGTCTAAAGAATAGAAACCCACCTAACTCTACTGCTCACTCTTCCAGTGGGCTTTCTCTGCAAATGATTGTTGATGGACCATCCCTCTTCTTCATCCTGGCTTCTAAGAGAGGAAACTAAAGTCATTTTATAAGTGTTGCAACTGCTCAGGGAGACACTTTATTATTCTTCCTTGCACACATATGAAATGTGGTATCACATTTGTGGTTATGCACTGCATACAGTGTTGACAATTTCAGAGGATCAAAAATCACAAGTCTGATTTTCAAAATGGTGGGATTAATTCCTGAAGTATATTTCATTTGATTAATTTGAAAATGACTACACTGAATTGTTTGGAATTCTTCTTGTCTCTCAGAGCACCTCGGTCCCCTGGAGGGTCACCCTAGAGTCCCAGCTTCCACAGGTGTATGGGATAAGATGATTCAGTGCCCCAGTCTTACCAGTTATTTCATCAAATATTTCTCTCTTCATTCCACACAGCCCTTTTTGTCCTTCAAGGACATATATCCTCAGTTCTTCCCCTATTTTCCCAATAGCATTTTTTGTCATCTTAGAGATCCTGAAAATAGACATCTTCCCCTGCTGCGCTTATCTCTACATTCAAAATAAGTGTGTCCATCTTAGAATTCTTCCATTATTTCTCCTGTTTAGCAGGAGGAGGGCTGGTGGAGGGACTTTCAACAGCCAGAAGTCTAGGAATGAAGAATTTTCCTTCTGAGAAGTTGAGCTTTTCCTGTCCTCTCCTCCCTCCTGTAAGAATGATGTTCAGGCCTCAGTGGATAAGGAGAGCAGATCAGTTTCCCCCATTAGGTCCCCTTCCCTGGGGCAGGAAGAGTGCCAGACAATATGAGATATTTTTTTTGAGAAAACTAAGATTCAAGAGAAAGCTGGAGCTGTTGTTGTTGAGCTGGCAGTGGCTCCAGCTACAAATTAAATAATCTCCCCCTCCTCCCCTCAAAATCATAATGATTGCTTCCTGCTGTATAACACATTATGAACACAGTGTCTGCAGAGCGCACTAATAAACCTTATCACCAAGTATCTACAGTTGTGAAAGAGAGCCTTGGCTAGAAATTATATCTTATTTTTCTCCTTTTATCATATGGTCCATACCACCTGTCAGAGGTCAGCACTGTTTCACAGCAGGGCTCTACCTCCCCAGATGGCCACGCTACTGTTTTTAGGTAGAGTTCACCATGCAATAACCTGAAGCCACAGAACACGCTGGGTCATAGGAGCTCCAGTGCTGGGACCCAAGTCTCATCGTGCCCTGTGGCTGCCAGCTGCCAACACCAGCTGTTTCCTCTTGTAGATCAACTGCACCACTGAAGATTGNTTGCCCCACAGTGATCACGGATTTGCGATCAACCCTGGTTATAACGATAAGCTCTTTATATAACCTACTTCAACTAGTGTTATTGAATTTTGATCCTCATGGGAAGCTTGTGGGTCATGTTTATTCAACCACTGTCCCTTGCTTCACCCATTCTGAAATAAAACAAAATGTGTTCCCTATGATAGTGCCTGTAGCTTGATTGATTTACTAGAATGGCAGAGTGACAGACAGCAGGACCACAGGTAAAAGGGTCAGGACTAGAATGGAGCAAGATAAAATAAAAGCGATGGAATAAGCTTTATTACTCAGGCAGTATTTGAAAGACAGAAGAGTAACATACCTTTAATTACAACATTATAAAATCATTTGCTTAATTCTACTCTAGCAAAAGAAAGTGAATTTTCTACTTTAATGCACCAGTCACCACAAAACTGGCAGCACAAAGAACAGAACAAAATCAAGATACTTTTTCACCTTTCTGCAAAGGTTCCCTTCAAGAATTGTCTTCTGTAATTCTAGCTCATAACTGAGTATCAGCCTACATCCCTGTGTATGGTGTAGAGAGCAGAATGGCCTACCAACATGTAGGAGAACCAAGAAAGTGGGGGTGGGGGGCGTCGGTGCATGATATTAGGTAGTACAGAACAGCTATGTGGATATGTCTTTATTTTAAACCTGGGCAGTGGAACCGTACACCCCAGTCTAAAGAATAGAAACCCACCTAACTCTACTGCTCACTCTTCCAGTGGGCTTTCTCTGCAAATGATTGTTGATGGACCATCCCTCTTCTTCATCCTGGCTTCTAAGAGAGGAAACTAAAGTCATTTTATAAGTGTTGCAACTGCTCAGGGAGACACTTTATTATTCTTCCTTGCACACATATGAAATGTGGTATCACATTTGTGGTTATGCACTGCATACAGTGTTGACAATTTCAGAGGATCAAAAATCACAAGTCTGATTTTCAAAATGGTGGGATTAATTCCTGAAGTATATTTCATTTGATTAATTTGAAAATGACTACACTGAATTGTTTGGAATTCTTCTTGTCTCTCAGAGCACCTCGGTCCCCTGGACGGTCACCCTAGAGTCCCAGCTTCCACAGGTGTATGGGATAAGATGATTCAGTGCCCCAGTCTTACCAGTTATTTCACCAAATATTTCTCTCTTCATTCCACACAGCCCTTTTTGTCCTTCAAGGACATATATCCTCAGTTCTTCCCCTATTTTCCCAATAGCATTTTTTGTCATCTTAGAGATCCTGAAAATAGACATCTTCCCCTGCTGCGCTTATCTCTTCATTCAAAATAAGTGTGCCCATCTTAGAATTCTTCCATTATTTCTCCTGTTTAGCAGGAGGAGGGCTGGTGGAGGGACTTTCAACAGCCAGAAGTCTAGGAATGAAGAATTTTCCTTCTGAGAAGTTGAGCTTTTCCTGTCCTCTCCTCCCTCCTGTAAGAATGATGTTCAGGCCTCAGTGGATAAGGAGAGCAGATCAGTTTCCCCCATTAGGTCCCCTTCCCTGGGGCAGGAAGAGTGCCAGACAATATGAGATATTTTTTTTGAGAAAACTAAGATTCAAGAGAAAGCTGGAGCTGTTGTTGTTGAGCTGGCAGTGGCTTCAGCTACAAATTAAATAACCTCCCCCTCCTCCCCTCAAAATCATAATGATTGCTTCCTGCTGTATAACACATTATGAACACAGTGTCTGCAGAGCGCACTAATAAACCTTATCACCAAGCATCTACAGTTGTGAAAGAGAGCCTTGGCTAGAAATTATATCCTATTTTTCTCCTTTTATCATATGGTCCATACCACCTGTCAGAGGTCAGCACTGTTTCACAGCAGGGCTCTACCTCCCCAGATGGCCACGCTACTGTTTTTAGGTAGAGTTCACCATGCAATAACCTGAAGCCACAGAACACGCTGGGTCATAGGAGCTCCAGTGCTGGGACCCAAGTCTCATCGTGCCCTGTGGCTGCCAGCTGCCAACACCAGCTGTTTCCTCTTGTAGATCAACTGCACCACTGAAGATTGTGAAATGCTTTTAGCAGGCATAGGAAGCGTCCAAAGGAAGCAGACAGGATGAAAGAAAGGAGAGCTCACTCTGGCTCCTGGCACTGTAAAAAGAACTGGGATTAATTTAGAAGAGAAATACAGAAATGGTTAAAAACTTCAAATAACATCTTGCTGCTGCTAGCTCTGTTCCTGTCACCGCCATAAGCTATATTTCTTTATTCAGATACTTGGAAAAATTTCTTTTTATCTTCCTGGTAAGGTAAACTCACGGTAACAATTTCTAACACTTGAAGCTTTTATTGGGGCATTTCCAAGAGACAGCAGTATTTTCAACATATACGTATGTGTGTTTGTGTATGCATTTCGACAGTTACTTAGCTTCCTTCTGAGTTTTTATCTTTATATTTATGCACATAAACTTTAATACATGCACAGTTATGTATATTGCAGAGCTGGTTACATTTTTCTGAAGGGTGATATTTAGCTCTAGCTTGGGAGTCCTGCAGTCTCTCATCTTGCAAATGGCATCCATAACTCTATAAGAAATTACAAAGACAAAATCACCTCATTACCCTATTATTTAGGCCTTGCAACTGAGCTGCTAAGGAAGTAGTAGTTATTATAATCCATCGACAATGAAGAAAAATAAGTTAGAAAATAGATGTGATTTACCGAAGAATACTCAACATATCTGTAGCAGATTATAATCTCATCTTTTCAAACGTAAACCAAGGAAAGTAGGACCTGTATTTTTTTATATTAGTTGGCAAATACAAAATGGCATGAGATCCTGAACTAGAATTTTAATGATGTATAATAATAATGATAATTAGAAGCAGAACTAAAAAATCTTGACCCTTGCTCCCACTCTTTTGTGTAGTTACGTTACAAAGTTGTCCAAGGAGTTGCATCTATGATCTTAAGTTTATTTCCTTGGATTAGTGCCTGACTGACCTACGAAAGCGATTCTACGACCTGAACTGGTATGACATGTTTTTCTTCCACTTTTCCTAAGTTTTACTCCAGAAGTTAGGATCTGTTATCATTTAGTAATTTAAGAAATATTGTAATAATTGGGACTACATAGTAAATTGAGTCAAACTCAAAAGGAATAAACTCTCTTCAGGCATCCAATTTCATGCATGAAGAAAGAAACTGTTTGTCAGGTTATAAATGTTTTTGTTTTTAAACATCCAGCAGAGGAAGGAAGGTTCTGCGATTGATATAAAGACTGAACTGGGAGCTGGAAGTCCTGGGTTCAATTTGCAGCTCTTCACAGACTTCCTGTGTCACCTTGGATAAGCCATTTACATTTCCCAGCTCTTCTCTTTCCTCTCATCAGAAAAGGAATCATTATATCTACTAACATCACAGGAGGTTTGTGAGACTAACTTTTAAAAATGAGACTAACAACTTTTAGAAGATTTCTGGCTCTTGGAAGTTACTCTACAACCTCATGTTCTCAATATGCTCAGAGCATTAGACTTCAGAGCACCCTGGAGGGTCTTTCTTTACTCCTCTGCATATGAGGAACTTTATTAGACTAAGCTGGATGGAAGGGGTTCTGTTACTTGGTTCTGTACATCTGGGTTGATTTCTGTTATCTTTACATTGCTGCTGATCTGGCTGGTGTCGTATTTGTGACTCTTTGTAAGTTAAAAGATTGTCTAGGATGCCCAGGGTATCTGTAGCAAATTTAACATTTAAATAAATGAAAAAATAAATTAGTAATATTTGCATAGGAATGTGAAACATTTGGAGGAGACTTGCAGAGTTGCACAAAGTTCTTATGTGTTATTAGAAGTTTGTAATTAAAAGAATCTTCAAGTTTATAATATGTCTTTTTTGTTAGACAAATCTTAATTCCTTTTGTAGTTATTTGACATCAGGATACATTCACAAACAACATATAATTTGCATGTGTTGGTGCATGCATGTATCTACATGTGTAAGTATGCATTTGCACGTGTAATGTATATACATAAAAAAGGTTGCTTCTGAGTGCATGAACTTCTGCATGAAAGTAGGAACAATAATTTTTGCATTGCAGCTGTGGCTGTTTTCAACATCAAAGCGAAATGAAAACAGTAAAAGTAAAAGAAAAGAAGGGGGGGGAAAAATGAAACATAAACCAAAACTATTATTAGAGAAGAACAAAGGAACTGATCCCACAGATAGTTTTTCAACAGCTGGCAAGGGTCATCAGCTATTTTTACTGGTCTAGTGCCGGTCCCCTTAAGTCTGATATTTTTTCTGTTTTGTGTACTTTATATTTTTTTTTTTCCACGAGTGTCACTTATGCTTGGGTTGACTTCAGTTATGCAGGTGTATGTGTTAAGTAAAACCATACTGAAGTCAAGGAAGTGCAAAAATCAGCACCCTCAATAGTTCTGTGGGGACTCATTGCCTTGTTCTGCCAGGCAGGTGGCCTTTAGGTAATATACATTTAACAACTGGTCCAGCATTTCAATTATCCTCCCTGGATTTTGTCATGCTGTAAAGCACCCCTTCAAGCACCTTCATTCCCCTTTTGTAGCGAACTGAGAGATCGTCAGGACAGCCAGCCATTGACTTTTAGAAACTGAACTGCTTGTCAAACAGTTGAAAAATGACTCAAAAATCACACAACTAAATAAAACTGGGAAACCCCTGGTTTCTTTTGGTTCACTCTTTTTAGCTTGCAGTTCTGGTCTAGAAACTGGAATCTATTTATTTTATAGGAGGAAAGCTGAGATTCTTGCTTATCATGTGACCCCAGGAGCTGGAACTTAATGGAAAAGAAACAGCAAACTGTCATAAGACTCAGGATGCAAATTATGAGAGTTGGCAATGCTGAAGTCACATACTCCTCTACTTCTGAATCTTGGAATGACTAAAAGAGATGGGCTTTCATCATCCTGCAGAAGCTGTGCATGCATGTAGAAGTTTTGTCGATAAATGATTCCTGCTGAAGCAGCTTCTCTTCCTTTTATGGGACTGATGAAAGTAACTGGTAGCAAAGATTTTTCACTGCCAATAACGTTGTTCCAGAAATAGATTGTGAAGGAAACCTGGAAGAATATTTTTAAGAACGTACCAATTAAAGAAGCTTAACTGTCTAAAATATGGGATATGTCTATTGGGAGATAATTATTTACAGTTAAAGCTTTGGAAGAAATTCGTAACTGGGATAAGGGAATGTAACTGCTGACTAAAGTGGAGTAGCTCACACAGATAGGGTGCAGATAAGAACAATAAAAACTCTTTGCTTTTGTCTCTCTTGGGAATATTTTTAATTATATCATCTAAAGAAGACACTACTTCAGTGAAAACCAAAACTGTAGATGAAGAAAAAAAAATCAAATCCATAAAAGACTGTTTGCCCCATTTGTGATGTTATAATTAGTTTGTGACAGGCATATCAGTATTATTTCCCATTAGGTTAGGTTCAGAATCTCCTCTCTCTTTGTTTCTGGCAGTGATATGTCTATAAATGTCTATCTGGACACAGGCAGGGAATCCAGATACACAGTTTTCTTACACAGTCCCTGTAGGGATGTGATGACCTGCAATGAGTCACTCCTTACTACTGAAAGTTAAGCAGGAGCTGTCTAAAAGCAGTCAATAGGGTAGACCAAGAACAAGGACCTGGAGCTGGAATTTTCCTTCAAACTGTAGCTCCTAAATCCTGGATGCTGATTAGGCATCTCCACCTTCTTCAATACTGAGCAGAGAGAACCTCACTGAGGAAATTTATTGTCTGAATTTGAATAAGTACTCAGAAGTGGAGACTTGAGTTCAGTGTCTTCCCTAGTGGGAGGGATTCAAGCATATAGTTGCCCTTCTCTGAAACACTTATCCCGATCAACAGCAACTAAGCAGCCTGCCTGCAAAGATGAAGGGAATTCACTACACTCCTCTTTTCTGAGAGCTGCTTTAACTGCGCGGTTAAGAGTGCGACAATCATGGGGACAGTGTGAACCCAGAAGGCTGAATGAAAATGATACCAAGCTTGAATTTTCCAGCTGCTCAGTACATGTTCCCACTGTTCCTCATTTTGTAAATGGTTGCCTCCTTCCGTCTGGATGAAAGCCACCATGATTGATGTGCTGTGCATAGAAGACAGTGTCCACGGTCATACACCAAGTTCTGCTTGAGCCTCATGAATCAGGACTCCTTAAGAGACAAAGGTGTAGATAGGTTGTTCCTTGCCTTGTCTATGGGTTGCTTGGAGCTCAGAGTGGGCTAGCAGTGGACAGGTTTACTGAACTAAGAAAAGCAAGTGTTTCTCAGTTCATTCCCCGGGAGCTGGAGTGGAATAATGTCTTTCTTTGGGCTACCTTTAATTTATGTATACTGAGCCCTTTCAAAAGGACTTTGTTAGGTTTTGATCATGACCATTCTTGGGGTGAGTACATTTAGCTTCGGAATTACTTGATAACATGTGGAATAATATTTACATTGGACTGCTATGAGAGGAAAACATGAATATTTCAAACTGTGTTCCACATGTTTACTTTTTAAATCCTTCTAAGCCAGCTAATTTTTACACTGAGTCTGTACATTCATTACCTGATATCACACGCTCAAAGCAAATGTCTATGGACTAGAGATAAGAGGTCATCGTGCTGATTTCCCTGCATATGCAGAATCATTCCCTACAAAAATATTTGTTTTTAAGAATATTGCTTTGCCTTGTTTTAAGTAGCTAATCAGCAGTTCTACCATGAGTTCTACTGGGAAAGTGTTCTACTGTCTGGTAGACCTCACCATTTGGAACATGACTGTGCTATTCAAGCTACTTTTTCCTTGGATCATTTTGTCCCTTATAATTCATTATTTTATTTACAATGATGTCTCTTTCTGCACGCAACTGAAAAAGAATCCTTCTAAAGTATCATCAGAGCATTGCAGAGGGTTAGGAATCATGCTGTGCCTGGGACAAATGTGAGCCTTCATAGCTGGGGTTTGGTCATAGATGGCCTGATTTTGTTGCCCACCAGTAGGCCCCTTGCCACCTTTCAGGCTCAGGAGGGGTTTGTGCCTGGCCTCCTGCAGATCCACAAGGTCCTGTGTCAGACTGGCTAGCCATATGTAGATATGTCAGAGGGTATCTCTGATGACATTCAGTACTTGTTTCAGTACTTGTGTTAAGGTAGTTGAGTTGCACAAAAAGCCCTTGTTTTAGGAATGTGAGTCTTCTGAGTAAGGTAAGTATGACTAGACTTAATGTGAAGTCTTATGAAAAGTCTTCTTCAATGCGGATTTCAGGCTAAAAACTGATCATTCGGATCAGCCTTTTTCTGACTAGGGACAATCTGTGGCTACACTTACAAACCTACATAGTTTCTGCAGGGAAAAGCTTTCTTACTACGAGGATGGAAGAGAGATTAGAGGTGGGATTCAGCTGTCAGACCAAGATACCTAAACAATCACTACAGTTACCTGAGCCTGGACCTCTCTGTATTGACTACCCCTCACAGTGGGTTTTAGCAGCCTACACAATACCCTTCATTGTGTGAGCTGAATCTGATGGGCAACCTGCTTGGACATATGTCTGGTATCATCTGAAAAGCCCTGATATATCCAAACTGGCCACACAAGCTGTTTTGCTTATAACAGAGGACATGCAAGGTACTCACATATATCTGGAGAGGCTTGTGAAGGTGGTGAAACACCTTAGGCTCCCTAAAATGGTGTTAAGTACCTGTATTTTACTTATGTTTAGTCAGCTGCATCTCACCCTGAATTTCTAAAGGATGAATATTGAGATGCCTCACGGAACTTCTAAGAATTGCACTTATTCAGCTAATTTAATCACACAAGATCTTTGTGTGTGTGTGTGTGTGTGTGTGTGTGTGTGTGTGTGTTTTAATGCCTTTCACTAGTGGTTTATTTCGTGCATCTAGTTTGTAGCAGGACAGGTAGAATTTTAAAAAGAAAATAAGGTGCACTCCATTGATACCTACTCCAAATATATTTTTAAATTATGACCAAAGCAGGAAGCTATCAAGTTCATCATTTTACCAGCTCACAAACACCCGGGATATTCACATTGTCACCTGGCTTGGCATAAAACTTGAGCATCCTGATTTAAAGTGACTTCTTCTACCTCTGACAATATAGGGAACCAAACACTGAGTAACACCTGAGCTGAAAGTGTAAATCAACAGACCATGTGAATATCACCTAGCAAAAACAGTTGCAAAAGAAGGCTCTGTAACTCTTTTGTTTGGATGTTTCTTTATGAAAATTAGACTTCTTCTACTAAGGTCACTGTGCAATGTTGCAGTGGTGAGTCCCAAAACATGGACTGTGACAGACACTGCACTGCCAACAACTAAGAAGCAACAGAACTGTGTACTCAAAATACAAACTAGGATGTTTGCACAGACAATAAATTATTTTACTGCTTATTGTCCAACTTTTAGTTGACCCTAATATAGTAAAATAATTCCATATGAATAATTTTTGTCGCGTGCCTTCCAACAAATTTTACTTCTAGAAGATGTTAACGAAGTTATTTTTTTGGATCAATTAATTATTTGAACTTCTGTGAAAATTATACTACAATTTCTCCATGCCTCCATGTTTGAGATGAAAAATGCCCAATTTATTGTGCTCTGCTTTACCATTGTGAGTTGTATAAGAATTTTTCTCTGCTATCTTCGGACGTGACAATTTCTTTGGGTACAGCTTTTTGTTCCCCCTGCATTAATAAATGGTGATAAAATTCATGTTGTTATAATTTCAGACTTAGGAATGTAAAGCTGAATTGTATGATAACAATAAATTCAGTAAGAACAGATAGCTATTCTTGTTTACCGCTTTAATTGAGAAAGGTAATCCTTATGAAGGAGAAAAATCCAGAAAGCACACTTATTTGCACATGAGAAGAATACTATTGATTTATTTATTTTAGGGCAATGTTTCACAAACATAGTTATTAACAGAACTAATAATACAATATACCAAGACTTGTACCCACAAATTCAGCATTACAGTAAGTCATGCAATAATAACTGTGAAATTAGACCCTGGAATTTTGCTTTCAACCCTAGGAAGTAAGGAGCTACCTCTGGTGTACTATGTGTCTTGTGGTTTACATGGAGAATTGCAATGCAGAGTCTGTCTTCATTTCTGATGACCCTATGCATAACAAATCATCAGCTGCATCTTCTCAAAATCGTAAGATTAAAAAAAAATCATAAATCTGGAGTTCTTTTGATTTACCTTCTGCCATAAGAGCTGTTAGCTTTGAAGCCTTCAGGAGCTTCTTCAGGCTTGACATGTCCTTTTGAAAAAGAGAAAACTAAGGTTTGTACTTTATCCTGAGATAAAAGGTAATGTAGAAAACAAAAAAGAGAAAGAAACAAAACCCCTTGCTGGAGGGACGCCTTATGTGAAGGTCCCTAGTGCTGTCTAGGCACCCATCACTCCCCTAGAATGTTTCACTAGTATAAAGGCATGTTTGTATTTACCACGGAAGTTTATTAACTCAGATAGGAAAAATACCCCAGAATATGTTGCAGTGCACTTCACCACATTCTGGACAAATTCTGTGTGTCTTTTTTCATGTTTTTGCATTCCCTGCAAACAGTATTGATGAACCTTCACCTCAGTAGTTGTTTTCTAAGTAAAACAAAAATATTAATTGCCTTCGCTTGCACTTTCCTGCTAGGAATGGGGCGTTGTCTGTAATTCAGATGACAGAGCAGCTCAGGTCTTCCCAAGTGTCATGGTCTTGTTTATTTTTTTTAATCACCTCAGGCATCCTTTGTAATTGTGGCTGACTGATGTGTGCATACCAGCAAATGTATAAATTTGCTTTGGGTCAATTAACGTGGCCATAAACTCACCAGATGGGTAAATGCAGTTCTTCCCTCACAGTGCACAAAGGCACTTATCCAAGATGGAAAAGGATCCAACCACACCCTGCAGAGCTGAGATTGTGTGTACATGCAAAACTACTTGTGTGGATGCGACTGCAGAGAATTTAATGCCGCAGCCCCAGGGAAGCAGAGCTGGGGTGTGCCTGACGTGGCTCTCATGGCAATAACAGGCACAGCTTCCAACTTGGCAACTCGTTTCAGCCTGAGCTTCAAACCTTCACCAGAGGAGATAGAAAAGATTAGCTTTCAGGGTTAGGTCAGGAAAGTCATTCCTAGTCTTAATTCTCTTAAACACAACCCATTCCTGTCCTGTATTTACACCGCTGTGTACCTAAAGGTTTCACAGAGGACAGGTGGGATGAAATATGAGTATATTCAGAAGGTATTAATGTCAGGAGTGTGCACATGTTTGAATGTCTCCAGGCTTTTCCTTTTGAGCTGTCATCCTGCAGACAATTTTTGTTTGTTTGTTTGGAGTGGGGGGGTGTGTTGGTTGTTTGTTTTGTGCCATCAAATCGGTTTAAACTGCCAGCTTTTCAAAACTGTATTCACCAAGACAAAGGAGATAAACTTCATTTTCCCAACAAAAAAAGCTTTTACTGCTCCTGCTAAGGGCAATTTTCACAAAAGTCCTCTGCTGCTGGAATTGCGAATCTCGGCACTGTTCTTATTTTCAAAAGCAGAGGTTAGCAATACTGTATGTATTTACTGAGTGTTGCTACCCAAAGCTAATGAATGACCACCTACTAGTTGATATAGTGAGTACTGAAACAAAAATGAATGTATTTTTACACCTCACCCCCAATTTTTCAAAGTATTCTCTCTTCCCCCCAAAATATAAAAAATTACTGCATATGTAAATATATGTTTTCTATATAGGCATTATTATCCATGATAAAGCATTATGCCTATTATAAAAGTGTATATTTGTTTCATGATTTCTTTTTAAGAAGGAACTAGTTCGGCCAACCTGAAAATTTGTATGTAAGTGGTCAATACAAGAAAGATTGATCAGGGAGCTCTTTCTGTCATCATCTGTAACTTGCACCGCAACTGCTCTGAATGTTAATGAATACCTTTTACTCTACTTGTACCTAAACTGTAAATTAAGCTGAAAAAAATATATTTACACTTCATTTTTGGTACACTAGTTTACCTGAAAACATGAATTGTCGTGTTTTTCCTATGTCTGTTTATGTTCTGCACATTTTTATGGATGCAATAAGTAAGGGAGGTATGTAGCTTAGGTTCTTTAAAAGGAGCTAAAATTTTCTTCCCTCCACTCATACTTGCAAAAGGAGGTTAACTTTGTGTACTGAAACTAGCTCAGTAAACTGGATTTAGAGCTGCATTGGGTTAATGATGCTGGAACTTTAATGGGATCAAATCCTACTGGTTTTGAACTGGTAAGAACAAAACTAGGCTTATGGTGTATTAAACTTTTGTTCCATAGAAGGTATGGAAAGAATATAGTTTCTTCTTAAAATGATTTATTTAAATTGGTAGATCAGAATTATACTTAGAACCAAGTGTCTAAATGCACCTGTTTAAGTCAGCTTCTTGTTCTCTCAGGTATTTAGACATTGAATTTTCCCTATTAGCAGCATGATTGACACTGTAGTCCTTACAATAACACATGATTATAACTCTGAAAATAGCAATTACATAAAATGGAAACCAGATGTTGCATGGAATTTGACTCTCTTGGTTTCTCAGTGAAGTAGATGAATTTGTAAAGCAGAAAACCACAATCATTATTCAGATGGATTGTACATGAATTAATGACATAATATCTAAATCATATATGCTTGAAAATAATGATTAACTTCAGCTATCAAGATAAGCTAATGGAAAACAGATTTTTAAAGAAAAAAATCAAGGACATGCTCTTTTCAATATATTTTATCTTTACAGTAATAACAAAACCAGACCTGGTTTAACTTTTCTTTATCCCTCAGATATCAAGGATATATGTTAAAAATAAACTTCACAACTTTTAACCTCAGGGAGTGAACTGAACAACCATTTTTGTTGTTTCTCATTGAAGGCAAGTGCTCTAGCTTTCCAGGCTGGAATAAGTTTGATCAAATCGCCTCTCTTTAATGACAGAGTTTAGTGAACAAGTTTCAGCCAAGGTTCAGATTTGCGTCTGCATAGAGCTAAAGTGTCCCGGTAATGCTTGGTCTGTGCAGCCAGGCTCACAGCACAAACACACTGACAGACATCCTTGGACAGACCAGCAGAGCAGTGTGTTGCTTTGCAGAACTTCAATGCATTTGTAACAACAAATATCACACACAGAGCTCAGCCCTTGGTGAGCAGCATCCTAAGTGGTTAAATTTATGAAAGCCTTGGCACATCATTTTCACTATCGTGTATTCTCAATGACATCATCATTGTAAAATTAGGAACTTTCTTTCTCTCTTTCCTGCAGATGTGGAAGCTTGAAATTGCATTCCATGGTCCTGTGCCACATTTCATCAGCGTTTTTCCTTTGCTTTCTCCAAAGACTGGCCACATGTGGTGTGTAGATTGCTGGTGCTGTTTGGGATCTCATATCAAATACTGCTACCTAATCCCAGGCGGACCTTGGCGAGCCCACACCTGCAGCTGATTGAATCCTCCCGGAGTACAAAGGCCTGATTTACAGCATCAAGGATACAGGGCCTGGTTGCAGCTGGGCTCCAGCAGGAAAAGGAAGTTGTTCATCAACTTGTGTGCATTTCATTAACAATAGTGTACCCGATATGTAGCTTATACAATAATTTCAAATCACTGACAGAGAGCATTATGGTATTTGGCATTAGGAGGAAAAATACTTCAGGATGGGCAAATTAAATGTGAGCGTGAGGTTTTCATGTGACCCAGTGAAGGTCCACATGCTGATTTACACTGGGAGGGCTAATCTTGAAATATTTTCTTTCTTTAACTTTATCCCATTTCTTTCCTTTTGTTTGATGAGCAGACTGATACAGCACTGTGAGCCTCAGTATATGAACATGGGGGAAAGCCATTTTCGTTTATAACCCTTTCAGAAGAAAAGACCTGAAAAAGAGTACTGAAGAAAGGCATGATCATGGCTACAAACCTGTTGTTGTCTTTAAAAACAGGGAACTCATGGTTCAGAAATGAGCCTTGAGGTAAATTCTGCCGTGATCTTGTTGGTGCACAAATGGATTCTACTAATGGCCAGATCTGCATTAGTTAGCTGTATAGCCTTGGGAGGAAAGAGTCACAGTTAGGATGACGTTCCTCAAACCTTGGTGTCCTACTTGTACAGTATCTACAGTTCTGTGAATTCAGGTTGTGTTTTTTTTTCCTGGCAGGACAAATCTTGCACTCCTGGCACTGGTCTAGAAGGTTTCTGACTGACTACTCAGTGTTTTGGCTCATCTATAACAGATGATTCTTTACAAGAAAGTTGTATTCTGTCTTTTGAATGTTCAGCTCACTTCCCCCCTTTTTTGTATGACCTGGTTTCTTATTTCAACTTTTTTTTTTTTTTTTGACAAAATTAGGTTGTTTTATTCCACTTTCCCTAATCAGAAGGCTTACAAACAGGCTCACAGGGACAACTGTTGAATATCTGAACCTTTCAAATGGAAAAGACACAAACTTGGGTTGAACAGTCTCTAAAATGAACTCATGGTCTTTTTTTCAGAAATAATTGAGTAGTTTCCTCACTAAACTGTAGTATTTACACTCAAAAGTCCTTGAACTTCTGCAATTGCAGTGTTAAATATAATTTAGATTTGAAGGTGTTGAGCTGAAGAATCTTTAAAAAATTTATCCAAATCTGTACAAATTGAGCATAGTTTTGGTGCTGTTAGGACAGACGAAATAACACTCAGAAAATTCAGTTCTTTCTTATTTGCTTAGTCATCAGGGAATTAAAAAAATGATCTCGAATGACATAAAGTTTAATAACTACACAATCATAAAGGCAATTTTGGAGGGATAAGATTTACAGTCAGAAAATCTTCATTAGTTTTATTATAATATGTCATATTCTAGCAGTGTTCTTACTGAAAAGCAAAGAAAAATACAGAAAGCATTTCTACTTGAAAAAAGACACTAACTGTTCTTCTATATCCAATTATTTCATTAATGTACAATGTGGAGTATTTTGCTGGAAACAATTCTCTCTGATTTGTAAATGCAGTTGATGACTGCAGTTCTCTAATCAAGAAATAAGTTTAAACAATACAATATTAAAAGTTTCCAAAAAGAAACACAGTTATTTCCCCAACTCTTATTATTGTGGCCACACCTTACATTTTGCAATTGCATGAATAATATCACATTAATTATTGTGGTTTTCTGGAAAAATATAATGAAATGCGTGTAAGGTATTACCTAGAAGACTCATTTGGGCAGACAGTTTTAGAAGTGTAAATCACAGGGAAAACTCAGATGTGCCTGTGGTTCTGGCAGTGAGATTCCCCTTGGCTTGAGTGCTGTGAACTTCCGAAGTTATTGACTGAACATTGTTCTTAAAGGGCATATAACAATGAGCATAGGGGTAGTGACGGTATCTCTATGTCTTTCAGTATTTGTATTTCCTTTATCAACTCATGCTGAGCAGCATTTTCAGGCTTGTTTTCATGAGTATTCAGTTATGCACAAATTAATCTAGTCATGCTTTAATAGGTTTTTTGCTTCTAGCATGAAGTATGTCTGTGGCATGTTTGTAGGGCGGGATTGAAGTCAACAGACACCCAACAAGGAGCTGGTGCCTTACAGCATAAACTCCTAATGTACTAAGAGCCACCTCATTGCTCCAACTTGTGAGCACCTGAGACAGCCCCTAAATGTTCACTGTATCCAAAATTACCTTTTCTTGTCTGCTCCCATAGTCACGTACCTGCCTACCCTGCTAAATGCTCAAACTACTTTGCTGTCCAGGCCATGTGATAATAACCAGCAATGGCTTTGTGAATTTCCCGGAGACTCAGCCTCTCTACACTCCCTCCCATGCCATTTTGCTCATGTCTTAGGTTTTGAAAACATTATGTGAAAATGATAGGAAATAGGAAAACTGAAGAGATTTGTCCTAGATTGGATATCCCGATTTCACAACGGGATGAGTATAGGATAAGTTATCTTACATTTCTGAATCCAGAAATATGAATCTAATTGAGGACTGGAACAAATCCATTGAAATTGTCTGTAAAAATAATTTCCCTTGAATAGTTTTCCACATAGTATTGTTGCTGATACAGTTGTAAAAAACATTTAGCACTTTATAATCCAATCTCTGCTCCTATGCAGGCCTGGGAACATATTCTGCTTAGAAGGGTAACAACTTTTACAAAGTGTTCCTCATGGAAATCACCTGGAAAACTTCCAGGATGGCATTCCAGATGTTATAGCTCTAGCAGTCACAGAAACGCACCGCACTGCATTTCCAGATCCTATACATTAAAATGCCTATATGGGGTAGCACCTTCACCTTAACCCAAGAGCACTGTTATTTAAATATTTAGCATTTGATATGCAAGATGAGATATTCTAAAGCTCTTAGTCATTGTTGGCCTGCCTTTGCTAACAGGAAAGCCAAGGGTAAGACCTGAGTTGACTTTACAGAGAGCAGAGGTAGACCGATACCAAAAACCTTTGGCTATTCCACATACACTCTCAGATCGGTCATGTACAGTTCACAGTTCCATATATATAGACATGCATGTTGGGGAAAGGCATTGTAATTTCACTTTGAAAACAGATTTTTTTGCTATTGATATTTAATGAACTGCCTTTTTGATATTTTGGCAAGATCATTATCTTTTGCATGTCTGTAGTGCAAAAGTTTTATCTGGCACTGTACACACAATACAATGGCTTTACATAGTGCAGAAATTACTCTTAAACCTACTCTACAGTGCTTAAAGAAAACACATTTCATAATGGGCCAATATGTCCAGCTCCAACTCTTATCAGCTTTTAGGCTGTTCCATGAGTAATATTATCAGGGTTCGAGCCATCTATCAGACAGGCTGCTGGGCTTTTATCTTGATGTGCAGCGATATAAATAATACCAAACCCAAAACATGGACAAAGCATGAGACTCATTTTTCGGAGCCATGTCAAACTCAGAGCTTGCTTGTAACCTAAAATATTAAATTTGCTGTATTTGATTGACTGTTCTTTGATAAAGCTTCTAGGAATCCACTGCAGATTTGGTAGCCTACTGTGCCAGCTACCGCATAAAATGCACATATTAAAAAAAAAAATGAAGTAATATCTTTCAAGAAATTACTACAGAAAAATAAGGAACAATGAGTAGAGAATCAAAGATTCAGAACAAGAATATAAAAAGAATCCTAGTGCTGTTTCAAAGACTTTAAAGAATTAATTTTCTGGCTCTTTTCTGAGAATTAGGTTTTGACATAAATGACCAAAATGAGTACAGGTGCAGAGGTCCTGTGCCTCCTTAGTGGGAACTGAGCCTAAATGAGACGCAGCACAACGGTATTGTCAGTTGTGTGCTCTAAGTGGAATCAAGTACAAAAATGGTGGTCAGTAACTTCTTTGTGTTACAAACAACTTGATTTAGACCTAGTTTGGATGTCACCTCAGTCTCGTTCTCCCATTGTACTTCTTCAAAAAAAAACCTGTGATATGAGGAAAAATAATCTATTGGTTTACAAATCCTCCTGAAGGTAATTTACTGGCATTTTAGTTGGTAACATGTCTTTCCCTCTCCTGATACTCTCTGCTTTCTTTTTAGAGTCCTCTCAAGTAAGACATATATTTCTTTTGAATTGTTCAGCATAGAGTGTAGACAAGTTTTCTAAGGTTTATTTCTTCCAAAAAGAGGGAGACATTGGAAACTGAAGAGTATACAGGGAAGACACCAGGACAAGACCTTTTCCATTTATATATATACATATTTGTTTATTATTCTTTGAAGACAATCTCTTAATGATGCATATGAGGACCTTCCTATCCACTGTACTGTAACTACACTTTGGAGAAAATGTCTCCTTAGAACCATTTCTATACGTAATCTTTCTCTTCCTGAACATTGCTCCAGAGGTTCATCTTGCCTCCTTTCATTTCAGTTCACAAATCATTATTTTTCCAGCCAAAGACTCCTTTATTTGGTAAGTAGCAGAGCAGAACTTTATCCACATGTTGTCACCACTGGTTTCCAAAATAGCCTATTCAAGTGGGTTGGCAAATTTCATCTAAAATGTGTGTAGAACTGAAAACAATATCTGGCTTCTTGAGTTACCGAACTCAATTGTGCCAATGTATGCTTTCATTGCCTGTTGCTGTTCCACAACTTTCTCAAACATAAACAAAACAGAGTTCCAAAATATTAGAACTTTCCAGCTTTGACAAAGTTGTTTTCTTCCTCAAATTGGGTAAGGGATTTTCTAGCTGTCAAAGAATGGAAAAAGTGTTCAAAAATATTTTTTCTACCCAACCACGTTTTAATGCTTATTCCGTATTGCATTTTTATCCATCAAGTTGTTGATGTGTTAGCAGAGGGTACCTGCCTGCTGCTGACCACCCCCATGCAGTGTCTGTATTGGCGTAACTGTCTGCCACCACAAAACTGTGCCAAGATGTGAGTACTCACAGGTCGCTAATTAAGTGCTCTTTTCACCCATTTGATCACAATATATTTATGTATGCTAATTAAGAATAGCTAATACATTTTATAGTATTGTATAACATGGTAGAACTGAGCTTGAATCATTGAAGAATAACATCTTTAACCCTATGTTGAGCTTGAGAGTCATTCTTGTAACCAACTGCTATTCACTGTGTGTTCCTTGATTCCAACATACCATTAGACATGTGCATATGAATACATTCACACGTTTTGTTTGCGTTTTGTGAACTATTTTTCCTAAAACTAGGTAGAATACTCTCCAGGAATGAAGATAACAGTGGACAGCTGTGGTTTAAATTTCATTGTTCAGAAAGAAAAAAAAATGGATTAGAGCAACATGAAGAACCCAGAAAACTCCTTATCCTAGTGCTAGGCAGGTACGTGATTTGGAATTAATTTGATTTCTTTTTTATGATCAAGATTTGGTGTGGTATTGCTAGCTGATCTCTGCAAATGCTTATCTCTAGCAATGGTGCTACAGAAGAGCAAAATAAGATGCCCATTACCCATGTAAAACTTGATTTATTTTAATGATGTCTTGGTTTTGGTTAAAACAAGACATGCCAGTGAGTAAGGGTATGGTTCTCAGGTTAAGCAAATTGCTAATTAAAACAGCTGCTCTGCCCTGTTTGCTTCAGTTTCCTGACTGCTTGAAGTCTTCTTTATTACAATTGTTTGGAGAATTTTGGGGACTCGAATTACGAGGGTGTGGATTAGAAGTTGACTACCCTAACTGCAACATCTGTAAACTCTTAATTTCTGCTACAGCAGGTGTCAGCTTTTCCCTAGATGACTGTCCTGGCGTTGTTCTTGTTATATGTAGTGTTGTCAACAAGCTGTTTGTCAGCTGGTTGTCTCATGTTTCTTTTTCTTCATGACTATTGATGGAGCCAACAACTGGAGAGGATCTAGGGTGGCATTCCCTTTAGTTCTGTACTGTTTGATTTAAAGTGTAGTCAGACAAGTCTAAGAGCAAAAAATGGGGTATGAATAATTGTGAGTGACACTGTCTTTTATGACACTATGTTTTTCAAGGAGCTGCAAATTGTAATGTATTGGAACATTAATGCATTGGAACTAACTTGACTTCCTACTTAGCAAAAGCCATAGGCATTCACTGGATGTCTGAGTAGTATATGTTTCACTAAAAAGACCGTTCTGATGAACACATTTCCAATGATGCAGAATCCTCCACAACTCTTATTGTGTTGTTCCTTTAGTTAATAATACTTGTTGTAATTTTATGCCTGAGTCGTATTGCTCTGGTTTTCAGCTGCTGGAAGGCATTTTATCTGGTAAAATACTGTTCCATTGCCTGATGCTATCAACTTTCTTTTTCTACAGGTTGCAGAAAAATAATTTCTAAGTTTTTATCTCCTCCTTATGCTCATCACAGCTAAACCCTTGTGTCTTGCAAAATGCATGTCGTCCAGTTCTTTAAAAGTTCTCATGACAATGCCCTGAACCATCCACAAATATCTCCACGCATATATTTTCAAGCATGCTTGGTTAATGAATAGCTGTGAGACTTTCTTGAGACATGTCATGGAACACAGAGTCCTGATGAGAGTCAGAGTATGTTAACCCAGGCTCAGTGCCACACTGATAGCTGTGAGCTTAGCTAACAGTGAGTTTGTTCCAGCGCCTGTTGAAATCAATGGCTGGGCTCCCGTTAGTTTCTCTGGGTTCTGGAAAAGGCCCATGTTTTTAGCATGTTACAGATTTTTTAATAACAAAAGTACATTGTGAGATTTTATGTCTGATGTGAACCTCTCTTTAGTCCAAAGTGACTTATTTCTATTATAATTTTGAGTATCAATTCCAAATGATAAATAGATGAAGAATGGTTAAGAAATCTGAGATAAAGCCATCATCTTCTGCTTGGTTTTCTCATCAGATGTAAAAAAATCTGTTTTCAGTCTTTTCACTCGTTTTTTGTGAGTAACCATTGATTATTAACTATTTGTTAATTATTTAGTACTTTTCACAGTAACTCTGATGAAACTTCCCAAATCTCAGCCTGATTTGCCAAAATCTTGCCCCACTCTCAGGGTCTGTGCTAACGTCAAGGGAGCCTTTGCTTGCTCGCAAGTTTAGTGAGCAAAATGTGTCCTATTATTTTATTAGCACTGCACGGGAACAGAAACTAAATGTGCGAATACACACTGAAGTTGGATCAAATTGTGGTTGGCTACCCAGAAACTCACAGGTAAGAAGGGCTCAGCTGTAAAGGTGAACAGGACTGTCTGGTTCTTGCACATAGTCAAAGTCAGGTGCAGTTGTCCACCCTGCACAAAGAGCCTTTCCAGTGTTGGATGCAAAGTGCTACCCATTTGCTCTCACCAGAGCCCAGGGGAAAGAGATGAGAAGCTGATCTGGAAGCTGCAGAGCTAGATCGGTGTTTTGCAGTGCCTGATGCAGCAACTCCCATGGCAGGGTAAGCTAACCTACGCTTGGTGCCCCTCCACTGCTCCCACATGGCTTCCAACTGCAGTCAGCAGTGGGAAGCCACCTTCATCAGACGCTGATATTAGTATGCAGTTTCCTGCGTCTGACTGTGCAGGTGAACTCTCCAAAGCCTGCATGTGTGTGCTCCAAAGCATGTTGAATTCAGCAGTCGGACCCCCACTGGTTTCTCTGGGCTTTAGGATTAAGTGTTCAGTGCTTTTATGCTTTTGGAACAGCTTTGTGCTTTCTCAGACTCCAAAGTTTCTGAATCAGTGTGTTCAGTCTGTCTTGATTTCTGCATGTTTCCACTCTCCTGAAGGAAGCAGAAGATGGAATATGAGCTGGACTCTGTGCTTACTATGTGGCAGTTGACGTGTGTGCCACAGGTTGGACACTGCTGCTGGAATAAAGGAAAAATAGGTTTATGGGGAACTTTATGGCTGTAGGAATAATGGAAGTCCAAAAAGTGCCAAGAAAATCCAAGAATAAGATTCCAGCAATCCTTTTTAACAGAATATGAAATCTTGTTTTGAAACACTTTGATACCTCTAGCAAATACTTCTCCAATTTCCTTGTAATTGCCTGGAATAAATAATCTATGTGTTCCTATTGCTCAGCCCTTTCATAACCCCAATTCAAAATCACATAACTGCTGGAAGAACTCCTGATTTTTCTTAAATAGGTTCTCTATTAAAATCTACCTCAGTGAAGGTGTAGTAAACTTGTTTGCTCAAAACCTAGAGAAGCAAAGTAAGGAGTAAGTGTGCAGGTATGTGTGCCCAGCTATTAGACTGCATCCTGGAGTTAAATCAGGGTAGCTACAGTGACATTACTGACCCTATATTTTCATCTGAGGATGTCCTCCAGCTGTTCTTAGTTCACTAAGCGTCACAGAGTGTGTTGGTTTTTTTTGCATCACAAGACTTCTGCTGTGCTCACAGAATATTTTTTTTAGCATCATTTGAAAAGCAGGAAATCTATAGGAAAATTCAGAAAAGCAGAAAAAGACTTGATAAATAGGAGTCTCAACTTGTTTCTGTGATGAATTGTCTCCAACAACCTGGTAAGTAGGGTCATTCAGTGCATATTTCCATGATTAACTCAACTTTCATTTTAGCTTTGCAGTTCACCTTTAAATATTTAGTTTGGTTCCTGTGGACAAATGTTGATGTTGGCTCTCTTGTCAGACTGATGAAAATGTTACACAGATGTCCTTTGGTGATCCAGTACCACTAAAAGGCCTACAGATTGCTAAATTATGAACTCTCTTTCTCCATCATTCTTTTGGTTGGTAACTTTCACGTAAGATCCTTTGCGACTTTTTCTGTTTCCTTGTTTAACATCCCTGCTCTTCCTTAATGCAGCATGTCTGCCCAAGTGTTCTGTTCGCTGTACAAAACTGAAGTCCTTCTGAGAGGACTTCATTTTACAAGTTGCTGATTAGAACTCACAACAATGTCATACATTTTCTTTAGAAATATGGTATCTCAGATGCTAAAGCAGATACTTCAGCAGTTTTACTGGTAGCTCGTACAGAACCTGTTCTCTAACAGAATCCCAGTGGCTCAACCTCTCACGTCATTTCAGGAAGCCTAATTTAGTCTGCACAAGAATATTATTTCTCAGTCAAGTCTTTTGCCTTTTTCCTCTCCCTCCTCACACCCTTGGAAAATGTGAAATCCTCTTTCTTCTTATTGGTTTCCGTAGCTGACTTGGTAAGAAAGGCACTGTAATCTCTGGCCCTTTTCCCTGACTGGTGTTCGGGGAATGTTCTGCTGCACTTATTTGAACTAGTCTTTCAGTGTTTTTGAAGATTCTCAAATTGCAAGGCTGGGAACAAATAAGAGAGAGAGCAGTATTCACATTAATTTAGAAGCCCAGAGAAAGGAGACTGCTTTCTTCAGCTCGCTTTCTATGTAGCCTGAACCCATCATATTTCTAAGGTATTTATAATGCAGATTTCTCTCTTTAAAAGGGTAGGTCAAAAATTTAGATCATAATTGAATTTAAATATCTCACCCATTACATCACCTCCACGCACCTTGCTGTAAAACACTTGAAAAGAAATCTTTGATCAGCACTTAGCAGTGAAGCTACTAAGTCACTTGAGGAGAGAGCACATCTATGCACTGCTCTCTAAAGCCCACTTGCCCTTATGTTCTTGAGAACAGGCAAGAGGGGGTGAGGAGACCTGTCTATTCAAGACTTTCCCATTGTCTAAAGATCAGCTTTGGTTTTGACTCTTCCTTCAAAATCCATAACTCTCACTGGCACACTCTTGGCACTTTCTCATTGGCACATGAGAGCTCTACTCTATGAAATGAAATTATCTCTACTTTCTGAATGTTTTTTCCATCTTTCTTCAGGCTCATGTGATGTTCAGCCTGCACCTTACTGGACTGAGGTACTTGAATTTGGCCCCTAGAAAGCTCAATGCTTGGATTAAATAAAAGCAGAAATCCCAACCATTTGGTGTCAGTAAAGTTCTTTTGGTACAATCCAGACACAGAGAGAGCCAAACATACTCTTCTATTTATTTAATCAATTACACCAATTCAATGTTCATTCTTTTCCATACAGGTGAGAAATAACTTTCTTCAGTGATTTGAATTCTGTACACCATAATTGTGCAGTACATGAGAAGACTTTTCAAAGAATTTGTAGATTTTCTGATTTTATAATATTTTTGTTGTTGTTGTTGTTGTTGTTGTTTTTTAATAAAGCTTCTGAAACCTAGAGCATTAATTCCATTCTTCAGGAAAACTGTCCTAATTTGAGGGGGTGATGTTTCATTCCTTTAGTGCACATTTTGGCCATATCTAGACTCCACAGCAGAGCACTGTGCTTGCAACATGTCAGCTTTCACTGAAGAGCTAGCATGGCCACAGAGAACAGTGTGATGCTGAATAAGATGCCAGCCCAGGTCTAAGAAGCACAGCAGCTCAGAGGTATGGCTATATAGACTCATAGAATCATAGAGTAGTTTGAGTTGGAAGGGACCTGCAAATCTCATCTAGTCCAACCGCCTGCACTGAACAGGGACATCTTCAACTAGATCAGGTTGCTCAGAGCCCCATCCAGCCTGACCTTGAATGNATTTTATAATATTTTTGTTGTTGTTGTTGTTGTTGTTGTTTTTTAATAAAGCTTCTGAAACCTAGAGCATTAATTCCATTCTTCAGGAAAACTGTCCTAATTTGAGGGGGTGATGTTTCATTCCTTTAGTGCACATTTTGGCCATATCTAGACTCCACAGCAGAGCACTGTGCTTGCAACATGTCAGCTTTCACTAAAGAGCTAGCATGGCCACAGGGAACAGTGTGATGTTGAATAAGATGCCAGCCCAGGTCTAAGAAGCACAGCAGCTCAGAGGTATGGCTATATAGACTCATAGAATCATAGAGTAGTTTGAGTTGGAAGGGACCTTCAAAGCCCATCTAGTCCAACCGCCTGCACTGAACAGGGACATCTTCAACTAGATCAGGTTGCTCAGAGCCCCATCCAGCCTGACCTTGAATGTCTCCAGGGATGAGGCATCTACCACCTCTCTGGGCAACCTGGGCCAGTGTTTCATCACACTCATTGTAAAAAACTTCTTCCTTATGTCTAGCCTACATAACCCCCAAGAAGATACCAGCCCAGCTCTAAGCAGCACAGTGGCTCGGAGGTATTGCTATGTAATCCCTGAGCTGAGCCCTGCTGACATAGCTGCAGCTCAGAGCTTGCTCAGAGATACTTTTGCTGGTTCTTCCTGCACTTGTACTGTGTGGTTATAGAAATATCTGACTTCATGGTAAATCAAGGGATTTTGTACTGTTGTACTAGGTTTTAGTTAATTGTGTTGCATTTTTTCCGTGTGCCCATTCGAAGTTAACCTTGTGTTGATTGATACAAACAAACCGTAATTAGCATTGCTCTGGAGGCTGATTTTCATTGCTGGTGAAATGAGGTTTAACTTCATTCACTTTGGTGGACTTGAGCCTGCTTATGTCAACGCTGACTTTGGCCTCAGAGAATGAAAACAATAGTCATACAAAGGAGAGTGGTCTTTTTCTATCAGTTTATTAAACAAAGGATAATATTAAGTTTGGATAGTGGATAAAGTTAAGCTATGCTAATACTTATAATCAACTACCACTCTGTTGAAATTAGAAATCATGCATTCCTGAGGTTTCTAGCTATTTTTCCTGCCAAGAACATGTAGTGCTTCTACCAATCGCATAGTAAAAACAAGAGATCTTGCACTGAAGCAGTCAGCAGTTACTGTAAGTTCACCTTGAAATCATGGACACCTTGATTATTGATCATTAAAAAAATATACAGAGCCTGGAGAGATACTGCTTGATAAAGAGTGATGAAAGCATTATGTAGTTTGAGAAATGGCAACTGAACAGTGTTTTTCTGTGGTGTCAAAAATCTCATCGCAGAAAACAACAGGGGAGTAAGTCCCTTTCCTTTCCTCTCTTTTTTTCCCTGTTTCTCATTACTAAGAGGAAATTTGTGTGTTCCCTCTGAAACTGCCACCCTGTCAAACTGAAAATTTTCCATAGGTGCTGGGCTGTGGATGCTGTGAGCACACCTGGGGCCCTGCATGCTGGGTTTCGTGGAAGGATGGCGTCTTGGGTCTAACCGAGACTAGAAAAACAGAGATTCAGATTAGACAATCAGAAATACCAGTGGGATTTCCATCCTTAAGAGATTTTCAACACTCAGCTAAACAAAGTCACAAGTGACCTGATGAGGGGAATTGTCCTGCAGGCGGATGGACCGGATGGTCTGACCAGAGGTCCCTTCCAACCAATGTTTCTGTGAGTCTATCAACTTATATTAATACTACACTCAATATAGACCCATTATACTCATGCACTTCAGCCTGGGTATTTTCTAGAATAAAGTTCACAATGGAAAATACTTTCACATGTAGTGCAGGACATCTAATGGAAGATTGTACAAAAGTAGCTACTTTCCTCTAGTTATGGCATTGCAAAGATATCATTACAGTAATGTACAAGGTTGAAGAATAAAATGTGTTAAAAACCTAGGCTTTTCCATAATCATATGATTTATCAAATCCTAGAAAAAAATGATGCCTACTCTTCCCTTTCTTCCTCTCCCTGCAGTATAGTAGGAATGGGCCGTGTTTTTCATCTTGACATTGTATTTTTGTTGACTGTTCATGGGAGATAAAACATTGTACAGATGCCATTTTAGTTTTAGATATACTGTGCCAATGCCTGAACCTCAGCTGAGGCTTAAAGATTCTTCTTCTGGATAAACCACTGGTCTCAAGGTACTTGTAAATTTATTTGACCTTTGTAGGCAATGTGGAGCAAAATATCATTCTTTTTAACACTGAGAATAGACTTCAGACTCAGTCTTGATGTTCAAAAATTTCTGAGAGATAGAGTGCCCTCCTTCTATTATAGCAAATAATACAGACAGAAAGATTTGTTCAATTCTAATCTAAAAAGACTGTCAGCTTTCAGAGCTAAAGCACACATCTGACCTTCTAACTGGGAAGTGCCAGCTTCTATGTTGAGATAAATGTTTATTTTCATGCTCTACCCAGGGTTACAAGACTTTTATATTGTGTATATTTTTTCCACTTACTGTAATTAATAACAACTTATATTTAGTCAGTTTCTTTTGCCCTAAAGGTTGTAAACAGATTTATGAACTTATTATTAAGAACTAATGGCCTTTCCATAATTACAGTAGTCATCAGCTTCTGTTGCAAGGCTTTATTTTTTCCACCTTATAACTTTCACATCAGTAAAAACCAGCCAACTAACCAAACAACCAACAAAAAACACAACCAACCAAACCAAACCAAACCAAACCAAAACCAAACCAAAACAAACCAACCTACACACCACAAAAAAACCCCACAAACCAAACTGGCCTGATAATTGCTAGGTTTACTCCAAGAGCAAAGGAGAATTCTTCTGTGGAGTTTGATGAAAAGCCACCAAACTTCACCTGAGTTACGGGCCATTAAAAATCACCCATATTTCAAATTTTGGAATTTGGCTTGAACTTTANAATCTAAAAAGACTGTCAGCTTTCAGAGCTAAAGCACACATCTGACCTTCTAACTGGGAAGTGCCAGCTTCTATGTTGAGATTAATGTTTATTTTCATGCTCTACCCAGGGTTACAAGACTTTTATATTGTGTATATTTTTTCCACTTACTGTAATTAATAACAACTTATATTTAGTCAGTTTCTTTTGCCCTAAAGGTTGTAAACAGATTTATGAACTTATTATTAAGAACTAATGGCCTTTCCATAATTACAGTAGTCATCAGCTTCTGTTGCAAGGCTTTATTTTTTCCACCTTATAACTTTCACATCAGTAAAAACCAGCCAACTAACCAAACAACCAACAAAAAACACAACCAACCAAACCAAACCAAACCAAACCAAACCAAACCAAACCAAACCAAACCAAACCAAACCAAACCAAAACCAAACCAAAACAAACCAACCTACACACTACAAAAAAACCCCACAAACCAAACTGGCCTGATAATTGCTAGTTTTACTCCAAGAGCAAAGGAGAATTCTTCTGTGGAGTTTGATGAAAAGCCACCAAACTTCACCTGAGTTACGGGCCATTAAAAATCACCCATATTTCAAATTTTGGAATTTGGCTTGAACTTTATGTTTGACACCTTTCTTCTTATGAAAAGTGTCATTCAGTCTTTAATGATGAACGGTCAGACTCTGGACCTTGCACTTTATGTCCCATGTGAAAAGTGGTGCCTCTTGTAACATATTGCACGTTGATTTAGGAGTAACATGGTGCCTTAGAGTAATGGTTGCAGCTCCCATTCATACCACCGTAAATCCTGAATGGCAATCTGTTTGACCATGGAGGTATTTGTCAGTGCAAAATAATTTAACTACATCACTAACACTCCTTATACCATGAACTATTTATCCAGTACTTATCATACATGCCTGAACTATTGTTCCCTTTTTTTCCTTTCCTATTGGTATCTTGTCTCATTTTTTTTAACTGTTAGAAGGCAGAGTGATTTACTGATTAGTGTTCCCCAAATAATTATTGCTTTATTATTTTTCAAATGGGTTTTTAAGGTTTCCATGCAATTCCAGAATCCAGTGGGGATTTCCATTTTCTCCATTATATTAAACTAAAACACAGAACTGATCTAGATGTGGCATGAACAATAGAGAGCTCCATATCTCTCTGAGGAAGATAACAACAGCTGGTGAAACAGAACAGCCATCAGGGAATAGGAACCTTCTCCGGTAACATACTTGTTCTAAGAGTTTTCTGCCCTCTTTATTCCCTTTTGTCCTAGTGTTTCTTCCACAAACACTTACTGAGATATCTCTATGCGGATGTCTACATGTACGTTAGAAATTTGCACTCCTATTTTAGTCACTGGACATTGTAGTCAAAAGAATCCCAGCCATATATTCTCCTGACTAAGAGCAAGAAACAAATTTAGGGTTAGATTATAATTTTATAGCCTCCGTTATTAGGTGTAAGGAAGATAGCTTTGCTGTAGTATCATAAAACCATAGAAAAATCCAGGTTAGAGGGGACCTCTGGAGACCATCTGGCCCAAACTTCTGTTGAAAGCTGAGCTTTAGGTTAGTTATCTGGAGCTGTATGAAGCCAAGTCTTGAATGCTTCCAAAGAAGGTGACTCTGCCACTTTGAGCAACATAATCCTAAGTTTTATTGTTCTCATGATGTTTTTTTTTTTCCTGTATCCAGATAGAATTTCCCCTAAAGCAACTTTCTGTGTTTCTTACGTCCTGTCACTGTGCATCCTTTGAATGTACATTCATCTTCTCTAAAACTGGCTTTTAGGTATTAAAAGGCTGTGATTACATCCCCCTTAAACTTCCTCTTCTCCAGGCTGAACAAACACAATTCCTTCACTCTTTTGTCATATGTCAAATTCTCCAGTTCTCTAATCATCCTCCACTGGAACCTCTCCAATTTTTCAATGTCTCTCTTATACTGCAGGGACCAAAATGGATACAGTATTTGAAATGTGACCTAACAAGGGTTGAATAGAGTTCATAATCACATTCCTTGATCTGCAGGTTGTTCTCTCGCTGGTGCAGGCCATGATGCTGTCAGCTTTCACTGCTGCCAGGGCCTGCTGCTGGCTCAGGTGTAGCTTGCTACCCATCAGGAACCCCATGACCTTCACAGCAGATCTGCTTCCCAGCAAGTTAGACCCTCGTCTCTACTGCTAGTTGGGTTTATTCCACTCCAGGTGTAGGGCTTTACATTTATCTTTTTTAAACCTCAAGCAGTTCTTCTTGTCACAGTCTCTCAGCTAATGAAGCTCTCTCTGTGTGATGGGTTTTCCTTCTGGCATTTAATCCTCTCTTCCCCATCATCTGCAAACATGGTAAGGCAGTCCTCAGCTATGTGATCAATGTTGTTAATATAGATATAGAACAGGACTGGACCTACAATCAACTTCTGTGGAACTCTACTTGTGACTGGCTGCCAGTTGAACCCTGAGCAATTACCTACCACCCCTTAAGGTCAGAATTCTAGCCAGTTTTCCACCTGTCTTGTGACTTTTCTGTCCAGTATATATCTTACCAGTCTGTCAACAAGGATGTAGTAGGAGAGTGTGCTGAACACCTTGCTAAAATCAAGGTAGATGATGTCCACAGCTCTCTTCCTGCTCCCTGAGGAAATTTTTTTGTCATATAAGGCAATAAGACTGGTCAAGTATGAATTATCCTTGGTAAATCTGTGTTGTTGGTTGTTGTTGTTTTTTGGGTNTTTGTTGTTTTTGGGGTGTTTTTTTTTTTTTTTTTTTTTTTTTTCCTCCCCCAGTCATGTCCTTTGCACAATTCATGTGTCTAGAAATACCTATCATGAGGACCTGTTCCATAGTTTTCTCAGGGACTGTGAGGCTGGCTGGTCTGTCATTTCCTAGATCTTCTTTTTCACCATTCTTGCAGATGGGCCGTAACACTTGCCCTTTTCTAGTAATGTGTTACTTCCTCTGATCTCCACAATCTTTCAAAAATGGTAGACAGTGGCTTTGCAACAACGCAAAGCAACTTTTAGCACCCTTGGATGCATCCCATGCAGTTCCATACACTTGTATATGTCAGACTTGTACAGTTGGCCATCATCTTGACCCTCCTCTACTGGTTGTGGTTCACCATTACAAAGTAAATCAAATCACTATGCCTTAGTAAGCTGATGAAGTAAACAGTAATTTTACTTAACTTTTGGTGTCTGCATATATGCGTCTACACTTGGTCTAGTCATTCTAGGCTCCTTTTACTGTATTGGAGGAAAATAGTTTTAGAGTGATTCACCTGACTTACTTTAGACATCTACTACAGGATGAGATGATTTATGCCTTGCACTGACTTTATTTACTAGACTAGCTCAGACACAGGTGTCTACAGTTGTGAGATAAAACCATGCATTTATCCACTTTTGGCCAATGCCAAGTGCGAGGCAAAACTCTTATTCCAGCAGCAAAGGGAGTAAAAACCTGACTATGATCACGTAGTGCAGCTCAGTTTATGCCCAGACACCTGGTAGATCACACTAACCCTATCATACACCTGAGCCTTCAGTGACTTCAGTTCTAATTTCTCAGCAAAACTGGGCTGAAATCAGCTGGGCACTTGTAGAAATATTAAATAAGGCAGTAAACTAAATGGTTAAAGTGAAAAAAATTAAAATGCAGAAGAGAATAAATAGAAATTTATTTACCATCTAGAGCCAAATAAACCTCTTGGGCTTCTTCTAGAAGTTTTTAAAGAGAGCAGTGGGTCTCATACTAGTAGCAGCATAGTGCTTCCCAACCAGCACACCTACTGTTTAGCATGATACTGGAAAAAAGTCAGCACCTTTAGCCTCAGCTGTGGCAGCTGCAGAACAGATGGAGACTAGTGTTACTTGACTCCTCCTCCATTTCTAATTAACCTGTACAGAGGGGAAGGCAGTCATGAGATCCTAAGCGAAAAACCCTGTGTCTCTGCTAAGGCCTTTTCTCTGTAAGAGTGGTGAAAAGCAGTGAGAGCTCTATATCTTACCTGCCTTTCAACACAGAGACCACACTTTGTGTTTAAAGGACCTGCTTACCTTAATTCAATGAATCTCACCTTAAAACCTAATTCTGAGGCCTAAATTAAAGAATGACTTGACTCCTAATTCTCTTGTCAGCTGAGAATCTCATATTCAGGAGAAACTATAGCTTACATACTACAGTCTGAACTCAGGTATAGGTGGACAGGGGAGGAAAAGACCACAAAATCTGTGCAGTTCAGCACAGTAAGTACTGAACTGTAGAAGTTGTGAATCTGCCCATAATCTGATCTGAGACTTTCTGCCGGTATAGTGTTCTATACAAATATGTATGTTCACATATACATATGTATACGCGCACGTATGTGTTCCAAGGCTTGTGGTATAAAATAGTAAGTTTGCAGCAGAAATGTGTTTCAAGAATTCCTTTCCAACAGAGGCAGAGCTGACTAAATATTTAACTTGTACATGTGATGAATGAGAGCCATTTGCACAGTCATAAATTTTAATATCTGTGAATAGAGATGGATTCTCATCCAATTTCTCATTTGCTCTTCTTAGATATATTTATTATCAATTCCAAGATGGAGCTATTTGAGAATGTGAATCACATGATGAGACACACTTAGTCATTCAAAAATATAAATTCTCAGATCTGAAGAACTTAAAATCTATCAAATAAAAAGAGAAATATTTTTTTGGGGAATGGGGATGTACGAACTGAGTGAGAAGAACTGCTTGCAAATGTCATGCTATTGCCATGCTTTGAAAAAAAAAAGAATATGTAAATCACATGATTTAACCATGTGTCATGTAGATGTTTTGGCAGTTGACTTGGTCAGATGCCTATTTAAAATGAAATTTTTAAAAATGTGTTTTTAAAATAAATGTAAAAGTTAGCAAAACACATCCGGATTAATAATTACAGATGGTGTCAGCAGGAAAAAAATGCTTAGCAGGTGTTGACCCAGCCAATATTCCAACATATTTTATGTTATTGCCCAATATAATAACATTAGACAACTACATCGCCATACCACCGCAGAGGTGTGGGTATTCATCAGAGAGTCATTAAATATTGGATTTTCTCAGTGTCACACAATTGCAGAAACAGTTGTGTTGGACATGTGCTGATCCACTGAGAAAAGTGTCAGTGTTGAATGGCCCCAACATGTCCTGTGCTTTAGCCATATGAAGCATGTAGAGTATTGAAATTTAAGCCTATGTCAGCTGGTGAAGAATCAACAACAATTTCTTTTTTCTTACTTTTGAAAAAAAAGTACAGTCCAGGTTACTTCTGAGATTTTTAACAAGGTTGATTTCTTGCACATTCCATGTTTTGAAGTTGCTGTTATCTTCCACCCCTTAATTTCCTCACTCAGATTCTTTAAGGGTTCATTTGTGCCACATCCAAAAACGCCACTGCTGTCTCCAGCTTCACTTAAGTTGTCCTGGGTCATTTTAATCTATACTTGAATCTTCTAACAGCTCAGTCTCTCCTGAGGTGTTCAATTCAACTTTTTCTCCTTCACCTGGAAGCAGACTTAGATTGTTGTCAGAACCTGGATCTGGCCACGCACGTACTCTCATCTCATAGATTTAGAATAACATCTTTCTCTTTTCCACCTCTCTTTTTGGACCATAACTTGTAAAGCAGCCTAAACATGGTCAATTTTAATTAAATGAGTTGTCCTACCCAAATGCTTAAAGCAAGCATCATTAAACACCTTGATGGATCAGAGCCCTACTGATTTATTTCACACTCAGGACAGCATCTTGATTTACTACAACTGCTACTTATGGCCATTGTCATTATTACTATTATTCTGGAAAATTTATAATCAGAGACAAAGAGTCATGGTCATAGAGCAGCATCCTGCTATGTTTAATGTGATGCAAACAGAACAGAAAGTCTTGGTGCTTTCTTTCAGAACTTCATGCATAAAGCTGGACTGGAGATCACACAGCATCTTCTGGGAGAATCTCAGCAGGAATGGGCAACAGAGCAGGAAGTGAAAAGAATTTGGTTAGCTTGTAGAGGATAGAAACTACTTCCTATCAGAATCTGGTTAAGTAATTTCACTGCATCTGAATTTTCTTGCAAGAAACTACCCTGTGTAATGGAGTAGCTGTACAGTTCAAAAGGATGTCATTATGGCCCAGACAAAAGCTGTGAGATCACAGAATCAAAGAATGTTAGGGATTGGAAGGGATCTCAAAAGCTCATCCGGTCCAATCCCCCTGCCGGAGCAGGAACACCCAGATGAGGTTACACAGAAAGGGGTCCAGGTGGGTTTTGAATGTCTCCAGTGAAGGAGACTTCACAACCTCCCTGGGCAGCCTGGTCCAGTGTTCTGTCACCCTCACTGAGAAGAAGTTTCTTCTCATCTTTGAGTGGAACCTCTTGTGTTCCAGTTTGTACCCATTGTCCCTTGTCTTGTCACTGGTTGTCACTGAGAGATGTCCCCTACATGGGAGTATTTCAACTGATTCTGACAGAACCAATCCAGCCACCATAGTTGCTAAAAGTTATCCCTTTTTTTCTCTCGTGAGAGTTCACAATTGCAGAATAGAGCTCTTGAATAGAGCTAAATTTTGTAGGGTCTGCTGTCCTTCCTCTCAGAAGTGGTACTGCACTGGGTCTGGTAATGTGCTGGGTTTAGAGGGACAACAGTCCTGGATCAAGTATTCCACTGCTTTTAAAAGGGGTTTCAATGTCAAATCTCCTGTATTTTAAAAACCATTTTTACACAGTTACATCAGCACTCCTACAACTTCTTACTTATTAAATATAGTTCCCAGTGCGACTCCCTGGCTTAAATACAACAGGTACTTTTATGAAACCTGGTTTGAGTTTTTAGTGCAGCTGTGCAGAACTTTTGTAATGAAACCCAAAACCCACTCAAGCTTGAGTTTCATTACAAATCCGAAACTCACATCAGGTTCTCCGAAGGGTTTGTCAGAGTTCACAACTCTAAAGATTTGAGGCTGGATGAAGCAAGTCTATGCTGACTTATGATTTCAGATGCAAGCCAGGGAAAATGTGGTGGTGTCAAACCCAACCACGTAAACCAACCCAACCAGATAAAACCTGGTGGTTTCGGTCAAAAAATAATAAGTCCTTGCGAAGGGAAAATAGGGGATGAGTTTCATAAGCTCTTGTGAACAAGAGTCATCAGGTTTCAAAGTGCAAACCTGTGTAGGTGGAAGTTTCACCAACAATTATGATCTATTGCTTAATTTGGCTTTCACCTATTCACTTGTATCTGCTTAGCATTTGTTGTATTGAAATTAAACCTGTTTGCACAGTTTCTAATCAGCCAAATAAAAGCGTAGTACGAATATATAAAAATTCCTTTGATCTAACAGAGAAGCCGCTCGTCAGGGAGTCAGGAGACGAATTCTGCACATACTTTAACAACTGACTGGTTATCTCGTCTTGAGCAATGATATATTTCTGCCTATATATTTCCATGTCTGATAAATACTTTTATTCTTTTAATTAAAGCAACTCCAGCACATGCATTCTGTGTGATGGAGCAAAATACTGTGACTCCTGCAGTAACGTGGAAAGAGCTGGAACATCAACTGGGCACAATGTACTGATGATCCCAAATATTTACCCACTTCCACAGAGTGGCACAAGAGGATCAGTGCAGTGGACTGAGAGGAGCAGTAACAAGGGTGCACTGTGGCTTCTGGAGAGACCCTAGTGCATTGGGTACAAGTCTGTGTTGATATGAATACAACCACACTGCTTCTCATTTGGACATTAGGAAAAAATTCTTCACAGAAAGGGCTGTGAAGCAGTGGAACAGGCTGCCTAAGGAAGTGGNTTGCTCAGAGCTAGCCTGTGTGCTTCCACGTGGTCTTCTAGTGAAGGTATGAGAAAAGTAAGTCTTTGTGCAACGAGACACTAACATCACAGGTATAAAACCATAAAAACTGCTGTCTGAAAATAATTAGTGATTGTTCCTGTTCTTGCTCCAGACATTTACCCCTTTTGTCTTTCTGTTGCTTCATCCATTAAGTGTCCAGTGAGAGTATTTATCAGAAATGTCTTTCCCTACTTTGCTCTCACAGTTCCTAGGAGGAAACTTGCACATTTTTGTGGAATTTTACAGCTTCTGATATTTGTGATTACCCAAATAAAAGGTCTCATTGACAGTAGGCCCAAAGGTAAGTTTCAAAACTATCCCAATTATAAGCCTAAATTACACCTTAAAAAGTGGTTTAGGTATTAGAAAGACTGACTCTTATTGAAAGCTTATGGTATATCAATCAATTGCAAACCAACAAAATGAGAAACCTTTCCCCAAAATATGAACGTTTGAAGTGTTTGTGGGTGGAATAATGATTTTAGAAAGTGAATGTATGATATGATGGCTTTTGGTTCAAGTCCATCACTAATTTTAGTTAACTGTGAAGAGACTGATGCCAATTCTCACGTCTCCAGAGCTAGGCTATCAGTGCAGGCTCAGATTCATGTCTCCCTAGCAATTAATTTACTTAACATAAAAAAGACTCTTTTTTATCTATTATCCAAGAATTATCTAAGAGACAAGAGAAAGACAGTGCCAAAAAATCATAAATCTGTCAAAATTCACAGAGTTTACAAGCTTGTCTTTGTATCCTGAAAACTGAGTGGGATTAATCTTTACAGCTTTATTCAATGTAAGTGACATTCGTTCTGTGATCAAGTGTCACTCTGCATATACTGAAAAATCTTAAACTCGGCTTTCTAAATGTCACCAGTCTACTAACTTGGACAGAGACTTAAGTTAAAAGGATATCGTCCAGTTCTCTGCCTACCTGGTTGAACATATCATAGCTAATAAGTGCATCATAAGACCAGACCCCAGGGACCTGCACATATCTGGAGGTGCTGGTAGTTCAAATTATGCTTCTGTTATTACCTGTCTTAGCATTCAAGCTGTTCCTGACCAGCTTTGTGGTGAAGGGTTCAGCTTAGGCTAAGCTAACTAACTGAAATGAGATTGTGTGAGTCATCGAACTCTTCCCACAAGGAGAAAATCCTTTAAATGTCTGTGATTTTATTCAGGCTCCTTTTAACCTATAAGTTTATGACTTGAGGACCTTTGTGAACCAGAATATGGTGTTTTGGCATGTGACTGGAGTTGATAATGAGGAATGTCTACAACAGTCTTTTAAATTGCAGACAGCAAGTCACCATATACATGGTTCCCTTTGATATGTGGAAGCATTTAGTTCTTTAATAAAACTGACCACTCAAAACTCCATTTCAGAACTGGACTTTGAGAGCACACTACATTATATCAATCAATAATATTGTCTTTATTCTTCTGGACATCAATAAGAAATACAGATGATTGCTAGCAAAGCATTAATTGATCTGTGGATCCAATGTCCTGCCAAGAAGAATCCCAAAATCTGCATGATGACCCATGCTAATTGGGCGTTACGTTTAACTTTCTCCTTTTCCTGAGGTATAAAAAAACTAATGTTTTGTCAGATTGCTCCCAGTTAGTCACCTATCTGTAATCAGTCTACTTTTTAATCAAGGAACATACTCTGGGAATGCCTGTTTGATATGATGGAGTATGAAAAATCGGACACAAGTCTCAATTCTCCTGTTTGTATCTGGACTATTTATCCTTAAGGGGATTATCAAGTATATGGTTTGTACATTTTAAAGCATATTTGGGGAATGATTTTGGAGAGCTGCAGTTGTCATGTAGTCAGCTGTTATTCCCTTGGACACACAGATCCTTCTACTCCTTGAAGGTAAGTGGTTTTCCCTGAGGTCAGATCAGAAATCTGTTCAACCTTTGCAATGCTTTACCAACAGTAACAGACAGTTTTTGAAAACTAGAAGAGAAAGTGAATCTGCATCACATTGATTAAACCTGTAATTTTAAAGGAAATTTTAAAAATTTCTGCATTGTGCTTTTAAACAGAAAAGATACAAGCTTCTGTTCATGCGCTCATTGGAAATATAATGGAAATGAATTGTAATTGTAATTATTCTGATTAAATTTGAATAGATTTTCAAATAATCTAAATAAATCATTGAGATAACGGGCATATTAGGAAAGAAGTAACATAAGTTTATGGCTGAAACACATACTTTGCTTCTTACTACGAAACAATATAATTTGTGTGCAAATTCTAAAACATAATGCATTTTGGCTCTCATCTCCTTCCTTATATTGTAGAGATACTTATGGATGGTATCTACTACTGTATGATCACTTTGAATTGATATGGAGCATGGTTCCACCCAGGAACTGGTGAAAGTCTTTCATATATTTCGTCCCTTCTCTTGTGAAAAAGGAAAAGAGAACTTCTAATCTATTTCACTCTCACTTGTCCCCTTAATGCCTTGCACAGGCTGCTGTGCCTGAAGGAGATGACAATTTGGAGAGGGCCGAGAAAAAATCAGAGGTATGTGGATATGTACAGAGAAACCACAACCATTTGCTTTAGCCCCAACCCAAAATGACCCTTTGCAACTCTGGCATCATAGGAGTGATGAATCAGCATCTTCCTCTGACAGTCGTAGTCCTGAAGGAGTAGTTCCTTCTCATGTTTCTCTCTTAGCAGTAGAGCTGAGGGTATGCAAAGGTCAGGTTGGAGCCTTGGCCCATAGTTTTACTGTGTGAATCATAGGAGTGTACTCCAATCAGAAAAAACTCAGTGAAAGACATAATTTAACTTGCTTAATTATATTGACTTCTATATAGACCATGAGTAAATAAATATCCTGCATACAAGGAAACTTGTTTATGGAATAAAGCTTAGCTCAACTACAATTCGGTGGTTTTAATACATTTAGAGTACATTTTTAATACTTTCATATGGCCAAATAATACTTCCACATTGATTTTTCCCTTATTATTTAATCTGCTGTACAGTGAACATACAACAATGGCTCATTGATTTATTGTGAGTGTAGCAATAGGTTTATAACTGCATGAATCATGTAGATTGCTGAATTCACCACATGCCTTCATAAAAGTTTCACTTTAATAAAACAGAGCTAAGGCAAATATGTCCAGAGCCTGGTCTGACATTCCTTATACATTACCCTGCCTCAGGAAATTATTACTATATATTTTACAGCAACTACAGTAAGTTGGGGATCAGGATTAGAGCACAGTAACTACTGTGACATTTAGCAGAACTTCTGTGTATGCCATTAAGCCCCACAGGGTGAACTGGCACAGAAATGTTTTGGGACAGTTGTTTTCATGCTTTTTAATTGGTGGACTCACTTAGAAAACTTCTTGTAAAGGCATGATTCCTCAATTACTGAATTTAGGCCCCTAGCCTTTCATTTGTACCTTTCACAGGTGCTTTTGAAGTTGTTTGTGGACCTCACAAGGTCTACAGATTATAACTGAAATTCTGTCATTTGGCTACACAGAGGTGAATGTGACCAGACTCTACTTAATTGTAATAGCCATACTTTAAAGACATTAAATAATTTCAACAGTTACATGTACTTCTACCTGGTATCTCAAACTAATTATTATAATTAAATCTCAGCAAGATCTACTGAATCTACTAAAATAGACTGAAATCTTTTCCAGCTGAGATTGTAGAAAGTACGATCCACATATCCAAACCTGCCCTTTCATTGTAGGAAGAGTTAGTTTTTAGGCTGCTAGACAAAAATAAGTCCATAGATGGGCGGTTTTCCTGACTTTTTCTTCATTTAATCAGAATTAGTCTTTTAAAATTTCAGACAGAAATAGTGAAACTCTTGTGGCAACAGAGGTTTCAGAATGTGTAATCTAATTTGAATCAGCACTGAACTCGAACCTTGGATGGAGCTAAGGTAGATATTTTTCTTCTTATAGCAATGAAGAAATATATGTTCATTTCTTCTGCCCAGCTTTCATCAGCAATGTCTCTTTACTCTTTCTTAACTGTTACAGCTCCGAATATTAAGCACAAAGTGATCTATGAGTTATTTTTTTAAAATTTATGTAGTTGAGGTAGGATTTAAGTAAATTATTTGTTGGTCTGATTAGTGAACTCAGTAAAAAGAGAACTACATCAATGCTAAATGGTAACGGAAACTTTAATGTCTATGGGCACGTTATGATGGTCTCTGCTTGCATTAGATTCATTGTACATCCCTGTCCTTTATAAAGATCCCACAGTTCTGATGTGAAAGGTCATACTATAGTAATTCATTTTATTTTCGTTTGGTTGGTTTGGTTTAGTAATTTTTTTTTAGCAGGATACACAAGTGCTGTGTCTGCAGCAGTAAAATTTTTTTCTCTTGCATTTTTCCACAATAAGATTTTTTTGCCTGTATTTCTTCATTTTGAACATTGTTGCATAAAGGTGGTGTGTTTACAAACAAAATAAAATCCACAGATTTTACTGGACCTAGTGAAAATCACAATGAAAAAAAATAGAATTGTGAACAATCAGTGAATTAAATAAAAGCCAGCTCTGGTATTGCTGTCTTCAAGTACAGTAAAAAAACTTTTCTATTGCTGGTTTGCCAGTACGGCAAAGTGTTTTTTAATGCATAAACCTCAGGCATGCAGACAAACGCAGGTAAACTGGAGCCAAGGTTTGAAATTGGTGCTTGAAACATGTCCTTAAAGTTATCTTCTTTGTCAGAGAAACTCTCTGTCATCTGGAATTACGGACTTTAAGGCACCCCCTGGCTACAAAAAGAGCAAGTGTGAGGATTTCACCATTATTCCTTTGTAGCTCAGTATCTGAGCTACTCATGCCATGATAAGTCCCAGTTCAGGTCACAATGATAATAATTTTAGACACACTCTTTCAGGTACTAAGAGCAAAATGACTGAAAGGCCACATGGTGCCAGTTCCTTGCAGCCAGTTTTCCTTATTAATTCTCATTATCTCTCTCTTTCTACCTTTCTTCCCTTGGCTATTGACTGAATTCCTTTTAAGTGTTCAGGAGTGAATTCTTCTGTAACTTCCTGAAATCTAACCACAAAATGCATATGTGTATGAACCTAAATGAAAAAATAAATATTCTCATTGACAGAGAAACATTTTACATCGTAATTTAATAAAAATCATGTTGTTTTGTAAAGTTGTGTGTAATCTCAGAACTATATTTACCAGAAAACATGAAAACTGTGTATGAAGATAAGGTTTATGACACAGAATGGAGATGTACTTTGTAATTCAATTTGGAGAGTCTTGTTTAGAGCTCGTTAGGTTTGGCTGTCATCTGTCGTAGAGATGGGCCTTATTAGGGTCATTAAACCTGCTTGTTTTGCACAGTTGTGTGGATGCATCCCCTATAGTCACATGTCAGTGCCAGACTCGTGAAGTCAACGAAGTGTTGTTGTCACTACATTATTCTTGGAAGTTGCACAAAGATGGTTTTCCTTCAAATGACACTACAAAAAAAACCCAAATCTTTACCCTGTCCAACACTTTCTAAAATAAGTAAAAGGGAGAATGAGAACCATAGGGAAATAGAGACAGAAAACATGTCTACTATATTGGGGACACTGGGGCAAATTTAGCTTCCAGCCCAGACTTCCAAATGACAATTATGTGTGAGTAAGCACAATGTCCAGTGTCTCTTTGATTGAAAAAATATCTAGGAACAAAGAGCAAAATTTATTTTATCCCTCAGCCAGGCCAGTAGCTTAGCCACTAAGCCTTTGAGTTGTGCTCCATTTTGTCTTGTCTCTTTGTATGGGGTCATAGATGTAATATTTGGTTCTGTTTCTTTATTTGATTTGCACAGATGAGATGGTGCCTGCTGTCACTGGGTTTAGTCAGGACCTCGTGGGGACCTGGTGCCTCCTGAAGTGGCAGCTCTAGCTAGTGGGATATTGTATCTCAAAGTGGAGGAACAAGTTCTGATTGCAATTGCTTTTAGCAGAAAGTGGCTATATAGTGCTTTATGATATGTGGAGTTCAAGCCAATCAGAACGCAAATGAGATAAGCTCTGGACACAGGGTCTAAAACCCTGCAGGTCTTCATGTCAGTACAGTAGTCTACCAGTTTGCCAGAGGTACACAGGAGAGCTACACCAACCCAGGTATATGGGGCACTTCCAGAAACAAGTCATTATACATCTACAGTTGAGGAAAAGCCATGAGTTTAGATACTTGCTCAAATGGCAGTTCAGTGGGTAGATTTTGGATCAAAATGTTGGGCCTGAGTTCTGAAAATCTGCTTTAGCTTTGTTTAAGACCATTGCATTTTTAATTTTATGTATTGGTTTTCAGTTTTATATAATGAACTTACTTGTTCAAAGCTACGCAAAGAGCTGAAAAGCCAACAAGGTGTTGAACATGCTTCTTCCAATGACCTTAAGCCCTCAGGAATTTCACCTCCTCCTTTGACTGCAAACGAATAAAGCTAAAGTATTGCAAAAGAAGCTTTAATTGAATAATATATCTTATACAGCCTACATTAAGGATATTTTGATCTCTACCAGTAACACTCTTTCTGCGAAATGTCTCTGCCAGTGCTCTACCAGTAACCCTCTTTCTGCTAAAATATCTGTGTTAATGATGGATCAGGGTTGAATTTCTATGCTTTGCAACATGTGCTTCTCAGGCAGATAATATATTGTCATGGAAATACAGGCCATTTCTCGCTGCACATTTCAAAGAGAGAGCATGGCACTATGCCATGTTATGGCTGTTAGCATCACTATATCATCCCTTCTGAGTGGTCTGCTCTGCTACCACTTTCCAAGGGATCTCTTTCAGGGCATGACACTGTGTAACTAGAGAAATAATGTTTGGCAATCTCATGGGTTGATGGCAAGATATGTCAAACAGCTGAAATTGTAGGCCCTTTTCAAAAGCTGTCCTCTGCCCCATCGCTGCTGTTGGGGGTTAGATTTGCTGATCCCACCTCCTAGTTTGTGCAGACAGGATAAAAGTAGAGGAGCGACACAGGATCACAACACACACTGTGTGATGTGTGTAAAACATCCCTCAGCGTGAGCTTGGCGGCAGAGATAGCCATGTAAAATGAAGTGAAATAAGTGTTGCTTTGTGAATAGAGGCCCTCTGCCCAGCCTTTGCATCACACTGCTCAACCTGGACTACAGCCTATGTAAAGATACATAGATTATAAAGAAAACACTCCTTTCAGAATGCGATGTGAAAACTTGTAAAACATTGCTTTTGTCCACACAACATGTATTCATTCTGGAATGTCAGATAAACACAGGGACTTGCTGAATATCCTTCCTCTTGTCTGGCATTTTAGGGTCCAAACATAAAACCGACACTTTGCTAAGCAGGGCTAAGAAAGTAAAATCTGTGAAAAATAAAACATCTTAGATAGAGAATGTAAATTCTTTCCTGCTTGAAAGTGGAAGAATCAAAGTGTGACCTCCTCAGCATGGGTATAGAATTGGGGAACATGAAGCTGTCATTTTAGTCTGAGCATTGCCCGAGATTTACCCCAGCAAGATGGATCTGCTATTGTCTGAGCTTTAAAGGGGTATAGTCCTATTAGCTCCTCTGCTGCCAAGTGACACAATTTAAATATACATGTCTTTTCTGTAATTCATTGCTTTCTATTATTCTAGTTTGTAAACAATACGAAATCATGGAAATGCATTTTTCCCACTTTAACACTGATTTCCACTCAACAAAAAGTTCTAGAACAGGAAGAAAGCAGAGAAAAATAACTTAATAACACTGTTTTTTAAAGAAAAATGGAAATTCTCCAGACTTCCCTATTGCCTCAAAAAATATGTGTTTTCAAAACCCCAAAAATGAAAATCATGTTTCCAACAATACCTGACTTTCTGCTAAACACGCTGTTAAAATAATAGTAATAATAATAATAATCATCATCTTCTGTAGTAAGCATTATTCCTTTTTTCTTGAAGATTTCTCTGACTTTTTACTTGCAGCTTCTCGGACAAATGTCTAGACTATTCTTTCTTAAAAGCACTGTTTGTTACAGCTTATATGATATTAATCATAAACAACATTACATGATTCTCAATAAATTATTTCTCTAATTTTCACTATATATCTATATATTTTTTTTTAACTGAAAGGCTTTCCTCTGCATCTTCCCAGGCAAATAAATGAAGAGTAAATAAAATTATCAAAGGGGCAAAACATAGCTACTGTGTGGATGGTGATTTAAAAGCTGAAACTAAACAATGCTACTATTAATGATAAAATATTTGTTTGTTTTCAGATAACCTTGGCTTGTGTTGACTATCTTAATAACTTGATTTGCAGATCTTGCTGAAGAAACCAGTGTAAAGGAATCTCTCCCATATACAGTGTTTCTGGTTTTTTGCTTTCGCATTCCTCTAGATACTTGCTGTATGCACAATCTATCTTCGGGAGGCTCAGTGTAAAGCCTGGGATGTGTCATCAGGAAGGGAAAAAATGAACTGAGTAGCATTTGTCAAATATCTGTGATGATTATATTATCATATGTTTCTTATAGGATGTTCTGCTAAAGAAGGCCCACTTACAAGGCCTCTTCCTTCTCCCCCATCCCTCTACCCTCACCCCATCAAAAAAAATATTCTAGCTTCTGTTGATCCAGATAATGTTTAATGTCATTTTAATGCACAGCACAGAGCTGGCACCCTCAAGTTGCAAAAATTATGCTCTGGTATGTGATGTGGGGAAGGGAACAAGTGAAAGATACTGCCTGGCTTTGGCACGAATATCAGGAAAGGGGATGGGAGTTGGAAAAGCTGTTAGGAAACGTAGATTGGTGAGAGTGTCAAACAAAGACTGAATGGGAAGGACTCAAGGGGGAAACTGAAAGTTTTGTGGAGAATATATGAGGTGACCGGCTGAGTTTGAAAGCATCCCTATCAACCATTTCAAGTCTGCTCCTCTCTTATTTCAGCTTCTCACTTACTCGCCATTCGTTACTCTGGTGGTTTGTTTCTCTAGTGACTCTTTCCTGTGCAAATGACATTCCATGGCTTAAGTCAACCAGGTGCCCAGGTGCTTCCTCTCTTCTACCTTTGAATAATATCCACTGAAAGCCAGGAAGCAGATAGGGTACCTCATCATTTTCCTGAAGTCCAGGTTAGTGTTTTCTTTTGCATTCAGTCTTGTGGCACCCATCCATGTTTGGGGAGGCTAACACTGTTTGACTATTTTCTCTTACTGCTGGTGCCTCTGTCAGAGACTGGGATTCTGTAAGCTGTTTTTATGGTGTTCAGTTTATTTCCTTTATCCCTGACTTTCAGAATAACCTTCCATTTTTCTTCTACCACGTTACTCTCCCTGCTGACTCCTCTGGCTATTTGTGGGATCTAATCTCTCTCTGCAATTTCCTCCTCCCTCTCACCCCCTGCTCTCCATTTGACAACAGCACCACTTCCACTTGCCCCTCACTGGGTAATATTTTACTATGACTTAACCACCATCTCTTATTTTCCACCTCACTTGGCATCCTATTCTGATTCCATAAATAAGTGTGATTATGAAACTTCTTGGATGGGTACTTGGCTGCCACAGGTGTCCAAACATTCTGTTCTTTCATGGATGGTGTATCAGTTGCTTAGATCTTGCTGAAGCAAATAGGGAGTCTAAGCTGTCCGTATGCTCTTACTTCCTTTGTTTTGGTCTGTAGGCAGCAATTTTCAGATGGCAAACCCTCTGAGATGCATGCTGTGTTTCACAGGTCAGCCCTTACTATTTCTGGCTATGAAAGGGCTGGAGATGTCTGTTAGCAAAGGTGACTATAAAAATAGCTTCCCAAAATGTCATGAGGAATCAGGCACAACTTCTTATTTCCACGTTACCAAAAAAAAAAAAAAAAAAATCTTAAAAAGCCTTTTGGAAACAGTGGGTGCAACAGCAGAAACTTGACTTTGCAGCACAATCCTCTATGAAAGATGGTAATTGAAACCACAGCAGCTTTGTGATCAGGGAATAGAGAAAAACTTACATCAGCAAACAAAGGAAAAATCTAGGTGAAAACCCAAGCCTTTTAATTTCAAATCTGTATGACTCATTTTTGTTTGGAGTTGAGTTTGGCCATTAGTCATTTCCTTGGCTTTGGCTGATTTGCTTCTCGCAAAGTTGTGGCAACACTGGATCTCCCATAAGGGTTTATATCAATGACTAGACCACTGTCCTATTTCCAACAGAGGGTGATACTAAACATGCTTTGAATAAGAGATTCTTTCAATTTTCTATTAGAAGAGCACAAACTAACTAATTGACTAATGTTGTCTATAGCAGGCATTATTTTACAGGATCTCAACCTGCGGTCAAAGATGCTGAAACTACTAGGTGGATATGCTAGTATTTTCACTCTCAGACATGTTTGATGAGGTTTTGATTTTTCACATAGTTCCTATACAGAGAAATCATTTGTCTCCAAGGCTACTTTCCTTTCTGTGCTTTCTAAGGTGGACAACACCCTTGTGATGCTCAAGAAGATGAAAAATCCAGATCAATCAATATAACCTAGTCTGCAAATATTGCCTGCAAAGGTCAGTTGGATGAGATAAGCTCAGTCAGATAGAGAAAAAAAATTCTGGCATAAAAGTTTGCTCTGTACTTCATTTTATGTAATCACAAAGGCATGAGATGAGAGCCTACCTTGTTTCTCACAGATAATTTATCCTATGGTGGTTAAGTACCATGGGATGAATCACCTCTTTGCTGGATTTTATATACACCATGGTTCAGAGGGAGCATCCAGGAGGGTGGAATGTCTCTGTTTGTCTTTTCTGGGGAATTGTTTCAGCTGCACCTCCTATTTGCAGGCAGCAGCGTGAATGCTTCACACCCCCAGGGGTGAAATGATTACTTCTTGAAGGAGAAATCTCAGGCTAACAGCACCCTGGAAGTGGAGCACAGTTTGAGAGACAGAATTGTCTCTTAGATGTACTCAAACTGCAGGATTTTGGCACAATATGTGGAAAAAAGAAAAAGGTATTCTAGTACTGGGTTGAATCTGGTAGCAACACTAATTATTTGCAGTGGGAAAACAGGCAAAAGAGAAAAAATACTATGCCAGTGTTTCCCTTGAGAAATTTGGTCTTTCAGCTCCAGCTCCAAGAATCTATCAAAATATTCTAGATAAGGATATTCTGGTGAAGGAGGGGGGAGCACAGATCTTTTTTTCTTGCTTCTTCATTAGGGAAATACAAAATGTTTTAAAGAAACAGCATAAGCCTTTCTTGTACTGGAAATGGAGATGAGCCCATGTGCAAAAAAAGTGATTCTAGTTGCTGATCTGAATCAGGGTAAAGGTGATCAATGATCTTTGATTGCAGCCTCACATCTGTTTTTCCTGTTCTTCTCCTTTGATACTATCACTGGTTTGGTTTTTCTCTCCTTTAGTCCGCACCACTCCTAACCTTGCACTGTGGCACGAGCTGTAATGTGCTCAGCAGAGGAGTCTCTCTGGTGCCAGCCTTTGAGCTGCAAGCTCTCTGCAGAGCAGGTCCTGCAGCTGGCAGTTGACAATGTGAATGTTTCCTTTGGGAACTCTGCTACAAGCCAAGCAACAAACCAAACCTTTAGAGTATGTGTGGGCTAATGGAGTAGTTTTCTCAAATGTCTGCACCACCCAGGACAGAACACCAGCTCTGCTCTGCTCATGCAGGTCTTCTATGGTAGGACAGGTGCTGGAGATCCATTGTGCCAGGCAGTATCTAGCCCAGGGGTGCTAGCTGTGTGCATATGAACAAATGAATTAAGCCCCGTTTAGTACGACCTGAGAGCACTAAGAGTGATTCACCTTATCGTAAAACAAATCCTTCAGTCCATCAGCTGAAAATCTGTATGTTTTTGTCAATATAATAATATCTTTTGCATTACTATAAGTCTGTGGATATCTATATGGACTCTGGTTAGACCGCCCAACTGTTCAGCTGGTCACGTGCAATTTAGGAGTTTCTTTTAAAAGAGAGTCCCATCTCACAAATAGTGACATTTCAAAGGAACATAATGTGCATCTATCCTGTTCTAGACTCAGAAAGAAGGTGGATAATTGCCTGATAAGGTCTTGAAAAGTCTCTATAAACACTGGAAAAGAGCAGGGTCAGAGCGCTTCCACTACCGTTGTTAGGGTTTTGAAGATATTACAGGGGTAAAAGAAAAATTTGAGAGAATGGACTGGTGTCTCTTGTGTCTCCATCCCTAACATCCACTCTAGCCCTTCAGACACCATTGCTCAATTTCATTCCCAGAGAACAATAAAAAAGGCAAACTGTTAGGGAAAAAAAAAAAATCTACCATGTTCTCTTGTTCTCCATAAAAGCCTGAACATTAGTTCACGATCTTGAATATCTGTCATCACATCATCTGTCTTGCTTGAGTATCAAGACACAGTTAGTGGGTAATAAATGCCCTCTAACTGAAAGAGAGGGAATACCCTGTGTAGCAAATTGTCATAGAATTTTCTGCTTCATGCAACATTTTATTATGTTAAGTTAGTCTATACAGTTTTCACCAGAGGTTGTTTATTTAACCTGTGCCTCATGATATATTTGTCAACTCAATTACATATTCTGTGAATTCCGTTTCAGCCAAAAAACATTAAATAAGATATAAATCAAATTTTTATTTTCCCTTTTTCTAATATTTAATTACCTGCTCTCTTTTTTTTAGCTTTCCCCCAGGTTCCTTTATTTAGCTCTCACACACAGATTAGCTGACGAAGAAGGCTGGCTCCAAAGCCATTTCACAGGTCCTTTGGGACAGGCCAAGACCAACCATTTAAAACGTTTTCTTCAGCTAAGCAGAACAAGGTTAATTTTCATGGTTGCCCCTTGGTTGGATGTGCGGTATGACCTTTTCAATGCCAGCAAATCAAACACATGAACAGTAGACCAGCAGTAGCAATACAATGACATTTCCACAGTTTCATCAGGAAAAAAAATAAAATAGCCCACCAAGACTTTTGAGAGAAGTCAGATGAACTCTAACGCTGTAATTGTGGTAGGGTGAGGTTCAAACCTGGGTGAAACACTTTCAGACCTACAGTAAACCTAAAGTGGTGACCTCATGCAAAATGAAGCAAAGCCATAGAGTTTGTTACCACACTATCATTCCACAAACATTTCAATGACTTTTGAAAAGGAACTAATGCCAGTGGCTATGTTACTGCTGAAGAAGAATTAAATCTGAGGTTTTGATTGCCTTCTCTTTGTGTGTTTTGCAAGAGTATGGATGTTATACAGGTGGTACTATTTCTCTTACAACATTAAATCAGACACAGTACTTCTCATGTGCCAACCAAGCCCATCTCTCTGCTGGTTCCAGCCCACAATTACTGTCCAGGCATGAGTCCCATCCCAGCACTACACAGGTGGTGAAGGCATCTTTTGATCAAGTTCTTGGGGAGTTTCAGGTAGTAGAAAGCAGCATTCATTGCCTTTGAATGCCTGTCGCACTGCACCACAGGGCCTTATCTGATATTGAGCTGTGATGCAGCCCATGGCTACAGATCACAGGGGCAGTGACAAAGGGAAGAGGCCTGAATCTCCCACAGTGCTGGACTTAATGAGACTACTTTCACACTGCCAGGATGATTGCCCCCAAGATGTTTTGAGGTTTTCGCTGAAACAGAAGACATTGTGTTTTTTGGAGGGGGTGAGGGTTAGTGTTAGTTTGTTTGAACAAAAGACTACAGCCACTCAGGTAGAAACAACCTATAATCATTAAAGAGATCTCATTTATACATTTTGGGCTATTGAGTGTGAGCATTAACAACTTGCAGTTTCCTTCTTGTGCAGTGTTTTGCCTCTGATGGTGACCAGAGGTGGGTGCTCAGAGAAGCCGCAGCTGTACACTCCCAGCATCTAACAATCAGGATATCCTGTGATGTCCTGAAACAGTTTGCCTTTGGACCATCATTTGTAATAGCTGTGGACACCTAGAAATTTGTCCAACTCTCTTCTCAGCTAATTTGTGCTTTTGACATCCAAAATTTACTGTAAAGATGATCAGTGCAATTTTGTCTCGTGGGAAAATCACAAAAGGTGTGCTTCTGTGCATTAAACCTTCTATATGGTATTTTCATGGAGTGTTCCCTTTTACTTGTTTTGCAGGTGTATTTAGCTCCACTTCTCTACATCATTCTGATTTTCAGTCTCCATTTCCCCTTTCTTGCTTTAGTGTTTTCCAGTGTTCCTGTTAGACCAAAACATCTATCTGCCAGGGGAAAATACATTAATATTACTTTTTAAGAAACAGGAGCTTTCACTTCCCTTTCTATGGTCTTCCATAACCTTCAAGGTAGCTCAGGGGTAAAACCACAAAACTTCAGACTTACATTCCCTGCAGTGTCAAGGTAACAATTTTAGTGCTTCTTTAGTTTAAAAGATCTTTTCAACCTGACCTAGCTGGACACATGTTTAAATCTCAATAGGTATTGATACAACTCAGTGAAGCTAGAGGTACTCTGTGCTAATTATATAATTATATTTTATTTCTTGTCTTCTGTCACTTATGACCACACTAATCTGAGGAGCAATTGAGTATTGATTTTCTGAACTAATTGGCCATAAAAGCACTCTTGTAATGAAATAAGCTTTGAAATAAGGCTCTTTTGTTTATTAGCCTGTTTTCTTCTGACACCAGTATTCTAATGCACTGACTAGTATTGTGATTCTTAACACTGAAAACCAGAAAAAAAGCTTTGATACTTGAGCAGTCACTTTTGTGTTCATTTCTATTTATTAAACTGATGAAAACTTTCTGGCATTAATTCATTAAGGATTCTAAGTCCAGAGCATAAGCTCAGTTAGCAAAATGACAGCAGAAAGGTAGACCAAACGATCATACTGAAAAGATATTAAAAAATCTTAGTCTAGTGCTTTCTGTGCATGCATATTTACTAATGAGGAAAAGTACACTCCACTGAAATAACTAAATATGCTGATTCCAATGGCAGAATACATCTCATCTATCCACGATGGCATACTTCCAAGGCTGTTCAGTGACCACTTATTTTCTCCTCAAAAATACCACACGTTCCGTAGCAAATAAATTTCTGCACTCGGGGAGGGTCAAGATAACAGTAAATATCATTCTTTCAGGATAATTCTGGTGCCACAAAATTGTTATTATCATTGCACAGAAATAATGCCAAAGGAAAATGATGATACTAATACAGAACAAAGCAGAAAGGTATGTGAATGACATCTTAAGACTTGGGCTCAGTTCCCTCTTGATTTTAATCTGTACTGAAAGCTCATAAACGAGAAAGAAAATAACACAAACAGAACAAAAAAAAGCCCCACAGACTAAGAAGTAAAAAAAAACGCAGCTAAGGTGATTTTCCTCCAGATTTTCCAGCACATCTTTTCAGACATACAGATAAGCTCCAGCATGGGCATGTAGTTTTGTCGCCTAACTCTTGAGGGTCTCAGTGAAGAGAAGAAAGTGAGCAGAGGGAGCTGGTTGCATTAGGTACCTACTGCTGTAGGGTTGTGAGTACCCTCTTTATCCATCTCCTAGACAATACGTTTTCTGGGGATTGGGCTGCCTTTGTATTTCTATCATACAGAACTTAGCAGATTTACAAATAATAACAATAAACAATAAAATGCACCCAAATTAACCAAATAATAGTCAGTTTTCACTTAGTGAATCTAAACAGCATTAACGGAGAAAGGTGTCTGCTGTACTAGAGATGGTAGACCTCTCGGGACAGATCATAAATGTGTAACACTTGTGCCTGGATTCAAAAATAATATACAGAAAAATCTCAGCATGTGAAAAGATTCGTAGTTTCCTTCAACACCTAGATGAAAGCACACCTAGCAGAAACACTGCAAAATGAATGTTGAGTAGAATAATAGCGAAACACAGGACAGGGCAATCCTTTATGAAGTTTCTGGAGGATAACTTTGTGGTGCTTGTGAGGCTCTACTAGTGCTGGTGCTAGTGAAAAGACCATTACAATGATGATCATGTCAAGTCATCTACATGCCATACAATAAAGTTAAATTTTGCAATGTTTTAGTCTGTGTATATGAAAAAGATACAGATTAGAGGAATTTAAACTTTTACTGTGAAGCTTGCTTATGTGTGCCAGAGAAGTAACTAGGATTTCAATGCATAGCAAGACACGAGAAAAAGAGGGTTCACATGTCTGCTGAAGCTCTGACCACTGTGCATGTCAGTGTATTCTGAATGTGGCCAGTGCATTAAATCTTCAAGCTCCTGGAGACTCACAGCTTGCAGAGCACTCTGTGAAACACAGGGACTGATCCTGAGTCTGCTTATGATTACTAAAAAAGCTCAACAGAAAGTCGTTGGTATGTAAAGTCTTTTTTCTTAAAGATATAACTTCATAGAACCAAACAGAAAAATTACTTTGTGTGATAAGTGCATTTTCCAAGAGAAATGTCATACTTACCCTTTTCCAACGAGCAAGACGGGGTATTTGGGCATTGCAAACAGTTGTGAGAGAGCACTCTTTTGGAGCCAGAGGTTAGGAAACACAGACATGTTATTTGTGTTGTGATTGTAGCCAGTGTGAATTTTGTTAAGAAAGCCAGCATAAGAGAACATTAATAATCACTCACACCCTCAAAAGAATAGGGACTGACATTTGTGAGTTAAAGGCAAAAGTACATGGCTTCTTTTCCAGATATTTGGAGATCATACAGTTAGTGCAAGTGTCATAAATCAGCTGAAAAATATATTGGCAAAACAGAGAAACACAGATGAAATTATCACAGTCCAAGGCATCCTGTTTAAAGAGGAAGAATACATACGATTTATGGACATACATAACTTTTGTCACGTTACAACTGGGCTGTTATCCTCTCGGCCGAATGGAGAAGCTGAAGGAACGTGCAATCTGCAAAGCACATTCTGAAACAAGCCAACTTAAATTGTTCTGCTATAGAACAACTCCCATATGTAACCCAGACATTCAGCCCAGCTCCACTGATGTGAGAATCACTGTGGAGATGACAGATAATGAGAAGACAAGAGTTAAGCAGGGACTATCTGGTTGATGAAAGTTACCTTGACAGCCCTTTTAACAAAGGGAAAGTTTTATTTAAAATTTGAAACAATGGCCAAGAGAGTTTATAGGTACTTCTATCACGTGAAAATAGTTCATTTGCTGCCATGGTCATTAGCATTAACAAGCTGCAGTTGAGCATTCAGACAAGAGGAAATGTGAATTACACGTGTCCCTTGTAGGAGGAGATGACATAGAAGGATTCATTTTTCCAATCACACTGTTGCCTAGAGCCAAGGGTTCCTCTGGGATTGTGCTGTTCAACCAATTGTTTATGTTCATCTTTTATTGGCTTTAATCAGGGGGTTGTTATTACAACTAATAAGACAATTAAGTTTCTAAGTACAAGAGACTTAAGAGATAAAAACAGCAACGAGGTGGAATCATCTGACCTAATCTCAGCTCTAAGGCATTTAGACTGTGTCCTGGCTAGTTTTTCTCTGTAGTCAGTGGAAACCAAAGCACTACTAAAGAGAAAGTCAACTCAGTTATCTTAAGAAATTGTTTTACAGTAGGATTGGTTCTCTTGTAGTGACATCTCTGTCTCTACACTGACTATCAAATAAAACTGGATAACTAGCTTAGACAAGATGCCTACATTTTAGACAGCTGAAGATCATTATGAACCATCATCCATGTGGGTGAGTAGTTTTGCAGATTTGCATTAATATTTATGTGGTGATGACAAGTAATTTTTTTACTACTGTGACTAAATAAAAAAGAAGTCATCTCACAAGACTGAAAATTTTAGACATTTATATGAAAATTAAATAATAATAGTTTAAACTGTAGTATTAACTTGTTATTACTTGTCTACTTAAAACCATGGAAAATGACATACAAATACTCCCAAGTTTTGTTAGTATGTTATCTGTCTGAATTCAGAATTCATAGGAACTTTGTTAAACTGTGAACTAAACTGATTTCTTACAGACACATAGTAGGTACAAGTTGGTAAAAGTTGTGGCAGTGGAAAGAGAATGAAAAATACCCCATGGGCTGTGCAGTACCTTTGCTAAGAAATGCTTACAGTGAGAGTGTCTGTTATGGAGATACATTTGGAAACCTCTGGCATTTGGTTCAAGAAATCTGCCTTCATATTTCTGTCTAACTCACGCACCATTCTAACCAGCCAGGATGATTTACTCTTATTCTACTACTATACTACTGAAACTGACTTGTTGCTATTGGTTTCAATACATCTTTCCACAAGAATTTCCTTCTCTGTTCACTGGAAATTAACCCTTCTCCATCTCTTCACTTACCAGAGCATATTTTGTTAAGAACAGGAGATTTTATGTTGGCACTTAAGAAACCAGCCTGGCCTAAAATGGAGGCTTCCCTAAAAGGGGTTGATTTAAAGAAAGCTTAGAAAGAAGTGGTAATGAACTGTTAGTAGGTTGAATTTCTCTGCAATGATGTTGTAAGTCCAGTACCACTCTAAGTGGACTTTACGAGACTTATTCCTGGTATTTAGTGTAAGTAGGGTGAACACCAAACAGAAGATGCCTAGCCCTCACACCAACAAAATTGGATACTTAAATTCCTTTCTCAGGTGTTGGAGGCAGGTTCTTCAGAAAGGGATTTTGAAATACCTTAGAAAAATATCCTGCACTTCCAATTTAATACTATACAGCACCTAAATTAGACAATCTGAACACGTGCTTCAGTATAAGAATATAAACCCAACCAGTCAAAGCTGCACAGAGAATCCACACCAGAGGCAAGAAATGAAATTGGATTTCCTGACTCTGTGTTTAGTTTCTTAAGCAAAACTCTGTTTCCCAGTCAATAAATTGTGTTAATGCCATTATTTCAATACTAATAATTTAAGACTGTATCAGGAAGTCATTTCTAATAAATACACATTAACCTGATACTGCCGCACCTATTAGACTGAAAACATAGTGTTCCTAAGCATAAAGAGTCTGTCAGGAGCCAATAAGCTGTCTCAAAATGTGTAAAATGATCCTGGAACACTGTGGAAGCCCTGTATTTCTGTTAAATTCATTCTGTATGCAGTGATCAAAACTCTTTTTTTTTCTTGAAATATAATGTACACTTTCTCACCCTGACACACAAAGAAATAATTATTTTGTTACATGGTGACATACTGTACTAAATCAGAGGATTTTTTTTCCCCTATTTCTGGGCTTCTAGAAAGTGGTAGTGTTGATTTTTGTCAAAATATTATGCTATTGTATACTAAGATGTATGGAGCTTTGAACCCATCCTTCCTGTGTCCTGCACCTGGCAGATGATTTGAAATGGTAATCTGCCACCAGGTCAAGAAGTCTGCTCATTAGAACAAGCTGTACAACTGCCACAAACTAACCAAGTGGAATTAGATTGATTAATTAATTAATTAGGAATTTCTGATAGAAAATCAAAGCAAAAATCAAGAGTATATAGGTAAAGTTACTAGACTTTCTACCCTTAATAATAATTTTTTTCTCCCTTTTTCATTCTTTTGTTGTACTACTTCGTGCAGTTTCAGAATGAAATATGAGCCTCCATTACAATAAAATTAATACATAGATCCTGAGACGTGACCGTTATTACGTGATAACATAATATATCACAAACTAAATCATGTAATCACCCAGTAGCCTTTTCCTCAGGCTAATATTTTCTATTTAAGCATTAATTTATGTTTTTAGAAACTGGCTCAAATTTGATTACAGTTTTAAAGACCCTATCATATCCTTAGGTAAGCTGTCCCAGTATTTAATTATCCTCATCTAAAGTTTAATTATCCCCTTGTTTAAAACAACCAAACATTTTATTTGAGTTACTTGATCTGGTTATGCCTTTATTTTGCTGCTGTTAAACTGAGAAGTTGTCTCTTACTAAAAAGCTGAACTAAGTATTTCCCATCAGATATGGGTGCCAGGCTTGTAAGAATTCATTTTTTTAAGGCTTAGACCTGGCATAAGTAATGTCACTATTTGGACTCTCATAGTCCAAAATTTAACATGTAAAGGGTACATGGCTCACCTTCAGCCCTCAAAGAGATAGTAAGGGTTTTTCAGGACTGTGAATAGAGAGAATGACAATGTACTCAGCATTTTTGAACGACAAAATTTATGTTAGATTTGCAAATTTTAACCTATGCCCTTCTGTCTTTTTAAAAAATGTATTTGATCCTGAAATTTCATCTGTATGCCAGAGTCCTTGGGACCATAAAATTCTCTGAGCTTTGCACAGGTGAAAAGTTCTTCCTACTTGCGCCTTTCTCCAGAACAGGACTTACAGAAAGGAGAAGACAAAACACATGATGATAATATACAACAGGTTTCTTGTGGGAGAAATAGAATAAAAATGAGCAAGAAATGGTCAAGATATCTTCCTAAAGGACTCATCAAACAAAGGTGTGAAAATGCTAGTTCTCCCAGGAATACTTACCTAAGAATTTATTATATCTTGATGCAAAATGGTAATGAGCAACAGCAAAGCTTAAGCTTTCTAGGAATGTGTTTCTTCAGAATTATCGGAGAAAGCCAGAGCAAAGGAAAGACATGAGTAAGAAGGAGACCTGGCTGATTCCACTGAAATATAAAAAACTCTTTCACTTGCAAAATACGTGTCCAGCTAACCAACAACTTCCCATGCACTTTGAAGATTAAGTGGTTTCAAACCATTCTGGATTAGCTACAACATTTTAGAATCTATGCTGAGTTTTTGATCCAATGGATCAAAATTCAGATGTGGTTAACTCCTGTAATTTTTAAATTTTTCTTCTTAGAACATTAAAAGGAAAAGTATAAAGCAGGTTGATTAATTAAAACTAATGAAAATCTTGTAAAAATAATTGTCAGGAAAAAAAGGAAGGGAATTAGTTTAGGAATGTTAACATACACTGAACAGTGGGAAAATGCAAATATCAGGGGGAAAAAAATCCTGGCAGAGTGACCCACAGGAACATGAGGAAGTGTCAGAAGCTGCATTGCTCATGATACTTAAATCCAGACTGGACAGAGCACTAGAAACTGTGCTGTTGAGAATGGTTTTGTATGAACTGGATCATTAACTGGATGACTTAATAGATCTTTTCCGTATCTGATTTCTATTAGTCTAGGATTCACAGCTGCTTTTGCTTCCAAAGCCTCTTCCAGTCTTTGGATTTCCTTCTTTAATATTGATTAATAATAGCACTGGTGGCCTATTAACACATCTTTAGTTTTTCTTAGGAAAATAATAAATTGACAGGTTATTAAGGCTTTCCACTTCTCATTCCTCTTAAAAAGAGTGAAGTGAAAATGTCTGCGGGCATAGCTGCGACACTATTGAAAGTTCCACCTGAGCTAATGCTATTTGAGTTTAGCACAGGTCCTCCCACTTTCCAAGTAATGAAAGGAAAGGGCTCTGAAGTTTGAGAAGACTGACAGATACAAGCACTTTTTTTCTTGACTATCTAATAATTGTAAATAGGTTCAGATCAACGTTTATTGATACACAACATTTACTTGGCCTTCTTTCTGTTCAAGAGTTTCCTTGTGTTTTGTAACTGACCTTCACTTGGGATATTTTACAGTGTTTCTTGTTGTGTTTGGTTCAGCTCTTTCCTGTTCATAGATTGCTGGTATTGCTCACTCAAAATACAACTCAGGGAACACGGTTATGACATAAATTATCTGTTGAGGCTTTAAACATCAGTTGTTTTGTGTTTGTGTCCTCTCAGTGAGGAAGCATTACCCCTTGAGGACCACTAGCTTACCTGAAACAGAGAGACACCAGGCTCATCCTGGCTAGCTTCAGGTTCTCAAGGGAGTGCTGAAGTAGAGTGCACCCCATCACATCTGCATTTAACTTTAAAATGCCCACCAAATTTAATGGACATGCTGCAGGACTCTGAGCTGCAATTGCTGGAGACTTTGAGGGAGCAAAAGGAAAATTCTTGTTGTGTGCCAGCCAGTCCTGTTCGTACAGTCTGTCTTAGGCAACTCCACTTCATCACTGTTAGACAGACCCACTGCAGACTGGTGCATTTTTGGTCATTAAGATTACTTGATATTGTATACAGACTATGGAGAGGGTGTTCTTGCTGGAGCTCAGGTTCTCTGGTTTATGCTGTGGTGGGAAAACTGTTCTTCAGATATTAATTTCTCAAAAACATTTTTTATTAAGTTTAGTAATTCAGTCAGGGAACATCAGAAGACTGAGTAGGTTCTTATTTTACTAAAAAAAATATGTACAATTAACTTGCATATCAGCAAGTTGAATCCCCCTGTCACCTGACTATGTCAGCTTTCCTGATGTGTGAATGGCATCCATCTAGGATGAAATATTACCAGAGCTGATAGTTTCAGCATCTTCTTTAGCTTTCTGTTACGGGAAGTAGTTACAAATTCAAAGATCAGCTTGCAGAATCTAAAACTATCTAAATCACTCAACTTCAGCTGTTTGCTCTAGTCTAGGCACCAAAATTCCTTCTGCAATGACTGTTGAAAAGTCACTGTTTCCAGGGGAGATGCAACCTCATACAATGTGGAAGTTTGTAATAGAAGATAGAAAAAGATTTTTAAAAAATCCCTTGTATCAAGCATAAAATAAAGTACATACACAGAATTCCCGATGAAATTTCTAGAAAGTTTTAGAGAGCCGAGGCAAAATAGCATAAATCACCTTCTCAAAGTGTCTCTTTTTGCTATCGGCTTCTGAGGCAGCCTAGATTCTTAGCTTACACAAATGCTCAGTTTTTAGGTGATCAAAGTTAGAGATCAGTATTTTCATGTTAGTATTCTATTTTAAAATAATTTATGCTAAAAATCACAAACAAACAAACAAACAAAAGACACAAAGACAGAAAAAAATTCTGAAAAAAACAGAAGATATGACATGGTAAAGCCATTTTCCATTCACTTTGTCATGTACAGTACTTTTTATTATGTAGTACCAGAGCTAAATAAAGTCTTGAAATAACTGACGACATTTAATTTAAATGTGCATTGGAAAGGGCTAAGTTTGCACACATTTAAATTCTGATCAAGATTCAGCTTTTTCTCAAAACTCATTTCTGTATGAAAACTTTCGAAGTGTGAATGTATGCGTACAGATGAATGAGTAAACTGCTGTGTAGATTGCACTTGAAGACGAAGATTCGATACAAGATATTGAATGGACATTTACACCGAAGAAATGGAAAGAAGCAACATTTCTACAACATTGTTCATGGAGGCAAACGTTAAAAATTTTTTAGAGGAAAATGGGAGAACGTTTTAAGAGAACATTTAAAAATCTTTTAAAATGTATATCAGCTAGNAAGATATTGAATGGACATTTACACCAAAGAAATGGAAAGAAGCAACATTTCTACAACATTGTTCGTGGAGGCAAACGTTAAAAATTTTTTAGAGGAAAATGGGAGAACGTTTTAAGAGAACATTTAAAAATCTTTTAAAATGTATATCAGCTAACCCATTAAAAAAAAAAAAAAGTGA
>VWYH01008429.1:487421-511176 GCA_013399365.1 Pampusana beccarii
AAAAGACACAAAGACAGAAAAAAATTCTGAAAAAAACAGACAGAAGATATGACATGGTAAAGCCATTTTCCATTCACTTTGTCATGTACAGTACTTTTTATTATGTAGTACCAGAGCTAAATAAAGTCTTGAAATAACTGACGACATTTAATTTAAATGTGCATTGGAAAGGGCTAAGTTTGCACACATTTAAATTCTGATCAAGATTCAGCTTTTTCTCAAAACTCATTTCTGTATGAAAACTTTCGAAGTGTGAATGTATGCGTACAGATGAATGAGTAAACTGCTGTGTAGATTGCACTTGAAGACGAAGATTCGATACAAGATATTGAATGGACATTTACACCGAAGAAATGGAAAGAAGCAACATTTCTACAACATTGTTCATGGAGGCAAACGTTAAAAATTTTTTAGAGGAAAATGGGAGAACGTTTTAAGAGAACATTTAAAAATCTTTTAAAATGTATATCAGCTAGCCTATTAAAAAAAAAGCGAGTGGTTGGTGTACTTTTTTATAGTATTTTAAAGCCTTGGTTTAATTTATCAAATAATCTTGCACTGAGTCAGTAGAAAAAACTGCAGGCCTCAATATGCCTCACTTCCTAACTGTTTAGCTGTTGAATATTAAACCATTATACAAACCCTCTGACTGTAGAGAATTAGAAATAAGCTCCAACTGTAGTAAGTTTTTCTCAAAACCACCTGCTACGAGGTTTAGCAATCCAGGAAGCCAAAACAGAACCTGGGGCCAAAGTCCTGCCCTCCACTGTTCCCTGTCTACAGAGTGGGAAACGTGCGTACTGCAGTGAGGGCCCAACTGCTGTGATTTAGTAGTTCCACTACACTTATGTCGGTTTTAAAAAGAGGAAATCAGCTCTGAAATAGCTGATTACAGGTTGTACATTGTATTATAGAAGCACAAGAGGAAAGCCAAGCAACAGGCTCTGCAAAAAGTATCGTGTTCTTCAGCAAGAGAGTGATACATGCGCTGACCACAGAGTGCATCTGACAGAAATGTTTAATACTCTGCTGTCAAGTGTCCTCCTAACAGTTTGGGAACACGTAGAAATGACTGAAAACACTGATGTAGAAGGTGAAATAATGTTTGTAGATTTGTAACACTGTCATCCCATAGTGTACCCCTGCAAGTTCTATTTCTCATTTCCTTGCAGTTTAGACAGAGTATAAAAAAGTAGGTGACACGCTTCCCATTTAAATCAGAAAACAGGCAAATAGTTACTAGGTAGGAAGAAAACCTGAAATGCACTAACATATGACTAAGCAGGAACAAAATGATGCGTTTTTCATACATCTCAATATTAAGGCATGGTGTATCACAAGATGTTATATNAGGGTAATAGCACCAATGAATGCCACGAACTTCACAAAAAAACCCCACGCAAGTTTATGGATAGTGTTGTGAGATCTGAACAGGCAAAATGAACTGCAGCAGAGCCTGTCCTCTGGCCTAAAAGCCAGCTTTGATAGTCTGGCTGCCTCTATATTTCTAAATTTTCCTACCCTGCAGAAGTGGGTGGCTGACTCCAGCTACTTCATGGGAAGGGTTTGCTCTCACTCTGAAGTGGTGCCTGGAAATCTTCATGAAAGTGCTAATTGCTGCAGGCTCTGTGCATTCAAGGGACCATTCTTGTTATTAAACTGAAATGAGTTTCAGTGTCTTGAATGTGTTTGAATTAGCAACGGAAGTGAGTGCAAACTGGTGCTGCCAACCTGTGCTGAAATCACAACCCTACAGCTCCTGAGCCAGACATTCAAAGCTGGCACGAGCATCACTCCAATTTCTGCCATCACTGCTTCTAGTCCTGTGTGGACACGCCACAATAACAGGCACATTATTTGTTGCTCCATGCCCTAGCCTTTGGCTCAATTTGTATATCAGTTGGGTGGGATTCTCTCACTTGGACATCTGTGTGTCGACATTTCCATCTGACACCATTTACACTTGGTAAGGAGAAACAGACATTTTGGCTTGCTGTTCTGGCCTCTCTGAGGAGTTTGTGTTAGGATAAGATCAGTCACACCCATGAAGCACCTATTTGTCCCCAAAGGGAATCTCCAGTGATAAGGTCAGGTGCAGAGGTTTGTATTTTAAACACATCTGTTTGAGCAGATCAGTTTCCCCTTTCCTGCTTCCTTTTTAATTTGCACCCTTTTACCTCCATCACCCATGAACCTCACTGCAGCAACTGAGAAAGCACACAGGATTGCAAATAGTGTATAAAAAAGCTGAAAGACATAATTAACAGCTAAAAAGTTATGTTTATCTACTCAACATTGTCAAAGCTCTTTGTCCATATTAAACGTACACCACTGCAATATGAACTGTAGCTTTATGGGGGGCTATACATGCTGTCTGCCCTTTTACATTAGTTTATCCAAACTTTATCTATAACTCTGTTACATAGATTTGGAGGTGGAAAAACAAACGTCTGCCATCTGCTCTGTGTTATTTATGATGATTTCTCCAATTAGGTCCAATTAACTTGCTGTCAATGATTAAATGTAATGGGTAATAATAACTCGACTTCATCATTACCACCAGTATTATTAGCTCATTGATTGCAATAATTTTAAAAATTACCCATCAGCATAAAATACGTTTAGCACCTGGTTTGTCTTTTTAGGAACATCTGCTGTAAATGTGTGATATATGTGGAATTTAATGTCTCTTGATGTGAAAGGGAAGCATATAATCCATACTTTGAAAGTCAGTGATGGCATAAATTTATTGTGAGACAATGAGAGCATCAAATAAAAATCAGTCCAGAATTTATTGCTGGACTCACAGAACTGTCAAAACAGGAATGGAGGTATCATATATTTACCAGACTGAATTTTCATGTCTAGCAAGGAGATAGTTCTGTTCAGATGATCTGAATTTATGTGCCTGTGTTCTACTCTAACCTGTGCTCATGGATGAATTAAGAGTGGAAGGACAGATTGCTGGATACCTAGCCTATCTTCAGCAGACTTTGGCTTGCTGCTTGTTAAAGAGAGATGCTTTTCCCCAAATCTGCAGGCCTAGTCTGTTTGGCCTTACATGGAGTCTCACATAAAAGCTTTACAGTGATGGGCTGCAACAAGGGTTTTCAAGTTTTGTCTCATCTCCTTAAACATGGCACATAGCAAGTGAAGGCACAGCAGCTCTCTTGTCACACTCCTGCTCCATGCAAAGCAAATCTGTTTGTCCATGATGACCTGTATTTGCCATCTCCTGAGTCTGCCATATGTTTCAGGTCAAGTGTTTTACTGTCATACAGTCCTGGTTTCCTTGTAACCATATGGAAATACCATGGAATAAATGTTGTCTGGAACAGCTCACAACAGACTGTTCAGATGGCTAATGATTCCCCAACCTTTAAGCGTGCCAGTTAGTTCCTCTTCCTGCAAACAACCTTTTTCTTCAGCACTATGAATGCTAATTCTCCTAATTCTCATCTGATTTATATCTTTCGGTGGAGCTAAGGGGGTTGTTTAGAAGAGCAAACTTTGGCCTTATTCGTAATTAGAATTCTTTAAACCACCCCCTCAGAAATGCTCAGGATCAAGATTTTATTTCATGAGCACCTAAAAAACAAATCTCAGTTTATGATTCTTGAAAACTGAAAAATTTAGAGAAAAACTAATAAAATGTCTGGCTGTTATTTATACACTGAATGTCTGCTTATTGGCTTGCCAGATCTGAGGAACATTAATTCTGGTGGTGTATTTCTGACTTGAGACACACATTTTTTTTTTTTACCTAACCCAGACTTGGAAAAACAAGCAAGGCTTTGGCTGGTCTCACTCCTTTTCTAAAATTTCATTGCCCATTTTAACCCAATTTTGCCATCTGGGATGTAAATTTAAGTTTTTTCTCCTTTACAAAACCCCATCATGTCTTATCAGATTTTCATTTTTTGGCTATTTAACGAAACAAAGATTGGTAAGCTAGTGCTTATTTGGTGTGATTATTTCATTGGATATTTGGCGCATACACTTCAGGAAATTTAGTAGTCTAGCCTTTAAACCTCTGATCTTTTTCATTGGTTATTCCTAAGAAATATTGAAACACCAGAAGCTAAACAGATTCATGAATATTATTGGACAGCTTGCTTTATTCCAAAAATATGATAAGTTTCCCATCCGAAGTCCTGATCAGTCTCTGTCTTTAAAGCATTCCACTCTGGAGAGGGTTGTGGGCGTTATCTTCCCTATCACAGGGATGGGGAAACAATTCATAGGTCTTCCAGGAGTTTCACTGCTCAGCCATTCTTGCTTCTCAGTATTTTGCACAGCCTGTCACTAGTTTTAAATGTCAGGTAAGATTTTCACTTCGTGCTTTGTTGATTCACAATAAATGATGAAGAAACACCATGTATTTTAAGCAGGCAAAAACATTGCTAGGTTGGTTCTGCTGCTGTGTAGTCTTCTCTCTATAAAATAAAGAATCTTTTAAAAGTATTTCATCTTGAAAATCATGCTGCAGAATGAGAGAAGCAGCTTATCTCAGTGCAATGCTCATAATTCTCATCCTTCATTCTTACTCTTTAATACACCTGATCCAGACCAAATTCAGGTGCCTCAGAAACCAAATCTTTCACTAAGCTAGACAAAATGTAGGGTGTTTTTTCTGGACGTGTAGACGGGTGGTCACAAGAATAAAATTCAGTAAACAGTGCTTTAGTTCTGACACTGGTGTAAAGCAGAAATAATGTTATTTCAGAGAGCTGATTGGTCAGGTGAACATGGAAAATGTGAGAGGAATCAAGCTCCTTTTGTGTCACTTATGTTTATCTACCAAAATACACTATTTAATTATGATTTGTGCATTTTTATTACATTGTATCCAGAAGATTATAAAAACCTCTGTCTAAATTATTGTCTACATTTTGGATTCAATGTTCTACTGTTGGTGAAAAGTGCCCTGTCTGTATATGGTGTTTTGGGAATGCCTGTTTGGTTTTAATCACAAATTCCTCCAAAACCTAACTGAGACAATCACAATATTTTACTTGGATATTTTTTTTCTGCAGTGCAGAGTTGACTGTACCCTAATAGAAATAAGGTCCAAGCCCTGTAATGCCACAGCTCAGAGGGGTACTTCCCACAGAATTTGATAATGCGTCACTTCCTCTTATTGAGGCTGGATACCATTGTACTCATTAGGAGATGCAGTTCAGCCGAGGAACCCGAACTTCCCATCAAAAGCAGAAGGTTACAAAAATAGGTGTGTGGGGTTTTTTGTGGGTTTTGTTTATTTGTTTGTTTGTTTGTTTGTTTGTTTCCTGAAATGTCACAACAGAACTTTTACGAGCAATATAGTTGTTTTCTTAATTCAGAGTTAGATTTTCAATTTTTGTTTTCTATGAAGAATATAGGAAATCCAGCCAGCTCTTGTCATACTAAACCAAATCTTCTCTGTGTATTGAGAAAAATAACTTGCTCTGTCTTCCTCATTTAAAGCTCACAGTAATTTTCAATGACTGACCCACCTCATTGTGAAGGGGCATTCCTTCCTTGCATCCTTTTCTTTAGACATCTAAATTGAAGTGTCTAAGCCTGGAGCTGAATCCCACTTGCCCTCAGGGAGCCTGGGGGAAAGGTCTGAAGCTCAGATTGATCACACAGTTTAGGGCACTGATCTGAGCTATGCAAGATGGTTACCTAAACACCCTAAGATGACACATCCAGAGAAAAAATAATTACAGCTAAGATCTCTGGCAATGCATGTGTCCTTCTTATTACTAGATCAGCTACTCTTCTATTAACAGACTGTAGATGATGTCGGTATGCTCCCAACGAAGATGTCTCAGCTACTTAAAGCAAGATGGGATGGATTTGGACCAGAGTACAGTGAACTAGTTTACCCCATACAATCTATCACAGTCCATATTTTTAGTTGTTAAGAATCGGTATACTCAGCTGAAGTAAATGGAGCTATTTTAATTTGTGTCTGGTTCTATGGACAGAGCAGTAACGGAAACAAGGGTTTCATTTCAGGAAATATATTTTGTCTGAGATTAATTTATGAATTAGAGATAAACCCACAATGTTTAAAATGAAAAAAAAAAAAAACCCTACAATCACCATGTTGTCCTCAAAAAACATCAGCTGTGTAGGTCAATAAACAGCAAATACAGTTGAGCAATGGTGAATGTAGATACATAAGGGCAAGTAACCAGTTTGGATAGTTTGTGCTCACTCTATTAGCCCCTCTGCACTGTTGAACAAAAGGGAAAACATAGGGATTATACAGAAAAATATTGATAAAACGATCACCACAAACAGCTGCATTTTGGGAGAGAAAACTTGCATTAAAATGCTGTGATAAAAAATACTTACATCTTCCATTTCTTCAAGGATAAACACTGAAAACAGGTGCTATGGAAGGCAACGGAAATAAATATCTTTCTTCATTGGGAGTCATAATGCATTTGTTTGGAAAATCTGCTTTTCAAACAGTCTTTTAGGCCTAGATTTCCTCTCCTATTGGTTTAATTGCTCTTTTAAATCGTCATCCTGTTTCACTGCGGTATATGAAAAGAGTTTCCGTCTACTTTCTGGGCTTGCACTCTGTTGGGAGATTTGGGCCCGTGAACTTGTCAAGTCGTGTTTCTCAATGTGCCAGTCATCACACTGGAGGGTGATGCTGGAGGCAAGCTGGTGAACAGCTGGAGATGTTCTCCTGCAGGGGACAGACCTATTCCTAAAATCTGCCAGAGAAACTAGTGTATGCCAGTGGGACCAAATGGTCAAATAACCCAGTCGGGTAATGTTCAGTCACAGCATAATTCTGTGTCACCTGACGGCACAGGTTCTCCCTAGGATATCATGTCCCTGTCTGCAAAGCAGCACAGGCAGTTAAACGTGTGTTGTGTTTTCTTTTCCCCAGTTGTAGCTAACATGTCACTATTTCAGTAACGAACTTGATGATGGCACAGCAGAAAGATGTAAATGTATGTGGAGACATATTAATACCCAAGTCTTGTCAAAAGGTTTATAACCTGACACAATACATTAAATACTTTTGATTCACAGCAAATGAAGACTCCTTCTGTGCCTAGTGTGCCACACGTATTTCCTTCTGGAGAAGAATATTTGGTACTTCTATAGATCTTCCCATTCTATGTTTTCATGGGAATTCACAACTTTAACACCTTTAACCTCATAAAACCTGCTGGTTTTATTATTTCTTTTTAACAGAAGAGAAAACTGAAACAGAAGCAGCAGTAGAACATAGGCATCTGCAGCAGAGTTAGGAACAGGGCCTAGGTCCCCTGACTTTTCAGTCTTCCTGAAAGCCACCTCTGGGTTTTAAGTGAGAGAGCTCTAGTGCTTTTATACACTGTCAGCTGCTCAGAAAAATCCCAGGCATTATCGTTGATTACTACTTTGTAGACTTCCTATTTAGGTGTCCCAGTCCTTACTGAAACACCATTGTACTCAATATAAAGACACAGATAGGAATTATTTTTATTCCAAAGATTATACTCTCTAGTTCCAAAAAAGCTTTAGTTAGAGAAAATCAGAATGAATGAATGGAAAGCATAAAAGCAAGACTTCATGGCTATATACATTTGCAATTCCTCACCAAAATCAGTTCATATCTTAAAATCAGTAAATTTGTAGTGATATAATGCATAAACAAACCCAACTTTACTCCCTCAAAATTCACTTTGTGCTTGAACACTATTTTTAATAACTTTACTCTGATAGTATATTACATCTATATTACACATAAGAGAGGACCCAAACTGACCTCTCAGTTATTCCAATTGGAATCCTTCTATTTTCAAAAGAACCCAACCTTTCTTTCATATTCTTAAACGACATTTCTATCCAGCATGCATTTTGGCCTACTGCCTCATATTTTATTTTATACATTTCAGTGTATTATTGAGTGTTGCCATGCACAGCCATTAAGTTCCCTTTCTCTTTCATCACAAGGGTGTTGTCTTCAAGCAACTCCAGCAGATCAGGCCTATTTATTACTGGCATTTATAGTTGGTTAAACACAACCAGCTTGATTCCACACTGCTTGCACTTAACTAAACCACTTTCCCAGGTGTTCTTCCTACTGCATAATTTAAAGTTTCCAAGACTTCCCTTCAACAGATGTTAAGCTCGCTGGTCTCTGGTTTCTTGGTCTTTAATCTCTTGACCCTTTTTAAACTAATGGAGTTGTATTTGCCACTTCCTAATCCTCAGGAATCTCCTTCATTTTTAAGAATGTCGGTTAATTTCATGCCTTTTACTAATGCTTGTGAAATCATGTTATTTGGATCTTGAGCTACATCTACCATAAAAGCACTCAGTTTTTCTTTTTCTAATTATAAATTTTGCTTTTAACTATAGACTGTCTTCCTTTTGTCTCTGGAAAATTGATCCATTGTTTACTCGGAATACTGTTCCACCTTCTTCTTCTAAGACAAAAAGAGAGTAACTGTTTAAAAGGTATTTTTATTCCTTTGTGCCTCAAATAATAAGCTTTACTTGCACAGAGGAAAATGAAGTTTCAGAAAGAAAGGCAGTTCCCATATATTTTGCTACCCTCAGTGGGACTTGAGTATTTCCAACATTACTCTAGAAATGTGAAGCCATATAAAAAACCCTTTCAATCTGATTAAAAATTGTGAGATAGCCAGCAGTTAAGAGCAGTTGAGTAACACATCAAATAAGTAGTCTCACTGCTTTTCTTGGGTTTCCTTTCTTCCAATAAGATTTAGTGAAGGAACCACTTATGACTCGTAGACCAAATCAAGTGCTCTGTTGAATCGAAGTCCATATGTGCTAAAGGGAAATGTGATGGTATATTTTCTTTGCTAATTGAAACACTTTCTAGGCCACCCTCACCTTCAGACAATTATGAAGAATTTCTCTGAACATTTTGAGACTGAGTTTTTCCCAGACTGTCCAAATTGGAGTTAAAAAATATATGCTAACAAGTTCCAAGAAGTGTATTTTGAATATTTGTTGAGAGCTGTGAAACCTTTTCCTGCTGTCAGTTTTCTCTTGGTAGTTTAAAATCTTTTTCCCTAGTTACAAGGTTCTTCTGACCTTATTCCTTGGAATCTCATCTACTTACAAGCAATATGAGGTAGCACCAAGGGTTACATTTGCAGAAATGGTCCATACTTTATCTGATATGAATCATATCTTTTGGCTTCAGCTGCAAAGTTGTCAATACTCTTGAAATAAAGCTCTCTCAGGTGTGATCTGTTCAGTTTCTGAAGGCTCTGTTCATGTGCTATTTCCCTGGAGCAGGTTCTGGACAATACAGAGATTTGAAAATTAAGAACAAATTTTTTTCCCAGATGTGTTGGGAATTTCGTAGGATCTAAACTCAGTAAAGATAATTTTTTTATCTAACACCAAAACTACATTGAAATTTTATTGTGATAAACTTGTCTGATTCCCTCGTCGTTATGGGCAAACAAAGGACTGACATGTAAGTTTAATTGGACCTACTTACTTTCTAGCGTTACTAAGCAAGATAATGTAGATTCAAGAAGTGTTGATGGGCTCTATTCTGTTCAAAACTCCCGAAGGAGTGAAGGTCTTTAAAAATAATTTAGATCACAAAGATTTTGCTTTCAAGTGCTGTCACAGGAGAAGTAGATGGTATCGTTTATGGAAAAATAAATGACAAATTCTACTGGTAGTCTTAGAAGTCCAGAAATTTCACCTTTCAAGATACGTTTTGCATTGAAGGAGGACCTTAGAAGGGAGGATAGTGCAGTAGAAAATCAAAAGGAGCATTTTATATGTTTTGATTAGACTACCTGCTAAATTTCCACAGTGATGGAAGACTCCCCAGTTCCTCCAATATACATATGGCATAGTTGTTAGACTGAATAAACTACAGACTTCACCAAGGAGGTTAAAAACTCAAAAAAAATCCAAAATAAAAATCCATAGCCTGAAAACTTTCAGTCCAAAGGCTTGTACTGGTAATTGAAAGCAAGGATTACCAAGCAGATATTATCACTATAATATTTTACCAAGAAGACATGAACATCCTTTGGATAAAACAGAACAAGGAACTGGAAAAATCTGACTGCTGTTATCTGAGATTTTGTTTTGAAAAGGGCTTGCTCTGGGTTCATGAATGAAAAAACAAGGTTCAGGAGGATGCTGTGTTGTAAAGGCAGTAGGAGAAAAGATGGGGGGGTGAAAGCACCACAACCCCCCAAACAAACAAACAAACAAATGAAAAGCAAAACCAGAACAAAATAAACCAGAAACACCAAGGAAAACTTTAAAGTGTGGACTAAAAGCAAACCGTGAAGACACTGATAAAATTTCCACAAAAAATTTTATCTGAGCTGGCTAAAATATCGGCATTTAGTATTGTTTTACATAAAATGCAAAGTATCCAGGTATATATTTAACTAGGTTTCAGATTTCTTTCAAATACCATTTCTGTGAACTACTCCTCAGTGTGTGTATCTGTATGCAGAATAAGAAGGTCTAAGTATACAGTACCTACAAACAACATCTTGAGTTCTTACATTTGGTTTCGGTGTTGCTCGGAGTTTTCATTTTGCATGACCATAAAAATGAGAGAATCTAAGGCAACATCTTCAGATATTATCTTGCCCAGTCATATGATCTATACATGGTCATTCCCTGATGTAAAAAAAATATTATCAGTTTCTATCTGAAGTCTGGATGATGTGGTTAATCTTGCGTTTCACAGCTATGGTTTATATTGCTGGAATAAATAGTCTTTTATTATTTCCATTACATTATTTCACTGTTCTGGTTACTAGTGGACTTATCACATGCGTGGTTTAATTAAAGGCAAAGATGTCAGAATAAAATGTTCAAACAGTTTAAATGACCTGACATTGAATTTCTGTTTTCAGACCAGATTTAAACGCTGAAACATAATAATAGGTAACACCTTAGCTGTTATGCATGATTTTAGAAAATGGAAGGTAAATTAAAGACTTTTGAATGCTTACCCCTTTATGTTAACTCCATAGAGTCAAAAGTCTAGAAACTGTTTTACCATTACCTTTTCACGTTTGTTTTCTCTTAAAAATGCTGTACAAGTGTTCTTACTGTAATAGCTACATGCAAATACTCCCATCTTTTAATGAGCTTTATTTTGTGCTGGTGTTTCCTGCCACTCTCCCACTTGCCTTCCTTATTTCTTGTCACATCCCTGAGCCCCATGGACCATCCACATTTAACTAACTCTGTGCAAGTCCCTGCAGAACGCATTCCTCTGTTCAGCACATATGCTTCTCATTGACGAATATTGTTATGCATTCGATTTTTCCCCCTCTGTTTTTACTGCCACTACCTTGTTGGCATTGTAAAAAGAGAGTATCTTTAATGGGCCCTGAACCACTGTCATTACATGCTCCAGACAGCAACCCAGGGTGCAACCGGCATCTCACCACAAGTAGGAAATGAGAAATTCTGGGCTGTAATGAGAGCTATTGAATTTTTTTACAGCAGCTTAATGTAAGATATTTAGCTCAGGTGTTTCAGTAATGGTAATGCACATGGAAAAAACAGTGTTATAGACCCTCGAGCTTTTTCATTTTTCTCCTTCCTCAACATGTGAATCAATATAGTTCTCATGAAGGAATCACAGTAGCCCTGGCAAGATATTATTTCAAGTGTATGCTATATACCTACTCCTGTTTTTATGTGTATATCTTTGGTAGCTGCTTGATTCTAGGATTTTCCTTGGTACTGTGCATAGTGGGTACATTGTTCTTATATAACAATTTCTCTGAGGCAAGCATTCTTTTCTTCCAAACATTTTCAAGCAATCTTTGAGGAGTGCTTTAATATTTTTCCCTCTTTTTTCCCCTAGTAAAAAGAAGTAAATCCTTTCTATGTGAACATTTTTACTTTGTAGAAAGGACAGTCAACTCACCCTTTGGATTCTGCAGCCATGTCACCTTTTGCAGCACAGCTGCAAAGCCTGAAGGACTCAAGAATGTGAGGAGAAAGCCAGTCTGGGCCCCTCTGGCTTCAGCATAGCTAGAATTTCACCCCACGTGCCCTGAAACTGGAGGTCATGGCCAATGTCTGCAATATGAGACTGGGATGAGGTCACTAATCTAATCATGACCTAAGCTTATGCTGGAATTCCTGACTTTGGAGAGACAGATGGAAAAGAAACCAGTTTTGGGAGCCCTAATAAACCAATTAAATGTGTCACAGTGGTGTCCTCATTCACCAGCTTTTTATATTCATTCAGATTGTCTTCTCAAGGAGATTCAATAAAGATGCTGGTCTCTTTCTGACTCAAAACTCAGGAAAAGAGCATGACTTTGTTCCATGAGACTGAACTTCTGTTGAAAGTTTTTAGAACAAGAGTAATCTCCTTCAATATAATTATATATCCTTTAGCCATATGGAACTCTGCTTTCTTCTAGGGTCTTTAGGACTAGGAAAATACTCACTACAAAAAACAAGAATTGGTTCCATACCAAGAAAAATATAAACATCTATTCATAACTGAAAGACATCCAAGGAAAGAACCATCTATTTTCTTATTTGTATCTGATGTTACTGTCCTGTTTATGAGTTTGGAGATACTTGCATAAGCCAGGAGGTTGTGGATATTAACTTGTAGAATAATATTTTTACCCTAAAAAATTATAAAAATGTAAACAGTTTTGTACCTGAGGCTTTAGGTGATCTTCCTCCCACCCTTACATCTCTGGTGAAGGAGTTATTAATGAAAGCTTTGATGTTATTTCAAGTACTGCTGGAATGTACCCAATGATGCTGGGAATGGGCAAAGTGTAGGAAAACAAAGAGAACAGCAGATCCTTTACTGTCATTGAAGCACAGTCTAGGGGATTGTTTGTAAAACTGCATCACATAAAAATTCTGTGTTTTTCTTTTGTCTTTGTTTTCCTATTTCTCTTTTTTCTCTTTTTAAAAAGAAAAAAACCAAACACAATATTTTTGTATATCCATATGCAGTTCTGCAGAAAGCTCAAAAGCTCTAGTATCAGTTTTTTCTGTATCCAAAAATTACTAACTCTGGAATGTTTTCAGAATACACAAGCAATATGGTGAAGAGTGTAATAGAAATGCTTACAAATAAACAAAACAAATAAATAGGCACATAAAATCCCATCTTCTGATATTTGGAATATCAAACCTTCTGGGAAAGGTTTGTGACACATACAGAAGACTGTCTATGAATTAATGTAAAATTCCACTGTGGCCCTTTTTTGGACTTTTAGTTGGTAATATGAAGTGATGCTGAGCAAAAAGTGTACTTTTTCTCTAATATAGCAAAGAATACTCATCCAGTGAAAGCACCTCGTAATCTACTTGGGGCCTGTAATTTCTGGATAGATGTATTATTACTTAATGTCAACAAAAGTGTCTTTAAATATAAAAGCACATTTTTTTGTCCTGAGAAAGCAGATTTGTTTTAAGACCACTGAAATGCACAATGAAGAGGAGAAGAAGCGATATCTCCACCGGACTTCTTATTTTCAACATCTGGTTGTGGTCCGTTGGGAGGAATGTAAGTAACAGTTTACCACATGGATTACAAATGTGCTGAATTGCAAGAATGAATATTAAATGAAAATATCCATAGCACCTGCAGCTTGTCCGGGAGAATTCCCCTTGTGTGTTGTGGGTGGGTTTTCTGAGAAACCCCTAGTGAGATGCAAACTGCAACTGCAGCTGCTTGTAGTAGCAGCTTGTCTAGTGTTACCGAAGAGTTTGCAGATTCTGTTCCCTTCAATGAATCAACATTGATCAGGGCTGCCAACACGCTAAAAAAAGAAAGGGAAACAGCAGGAGGAGGGTTGCAGGGGAAGGATTATGATCATTAAGATTATTCCCCTAGGTTTTAGATGATCAGGAAAAATTTAAAAATAGTGACTAAAAAAAAAACGGGTAAAAAAGAAAAAAGGCGAGCAAAACGCATGATGAAATATAAAGCTGGTTTGATGCATCTGGGTGAGAAAGCAGTGTTTACTGTCAAAAGGTCAGACCTGCTTTTTTCACAATAGAAACCCTGCAATTGCATGTTTTGCTGACTTCACGTACATTTTGTATTTACTAAGCACTGTAAACACATAACATTTGGCTAGATTTCAGATGCTATGTTAGAGGAGATGAAACAGTGGAGAATGTTTTCCCCACAGTTTCCCCCTTAGTATTACTTTTTCATTTTAAAGAGGCTGAGCTAATTCTGCATGAACATGCCTTGAAAACAGAATGTCTCATTAGGAAGTATCAGACTCCTCATTTTAATTTTACCTTCCAAATAAATGGTGAAGAACAGACTCTGCATGCTCCACTTCTTTTTATCTGGCCCCTCTGAACACTTGCACATACAGGCATGGCTAAGTGGAAATCAAAGGCAGATCAGTGCTGGCAGCACAAAAAGGGAATTGATAGTCTTTCCTTTGGGTTTTATAATGACAAGATGATACAAAATATGAACTTTGCGTGGTACTTTTTTTTTTCTGTAAGAAAATAAATAACATTTTAACTGTGAGAGGCTGCCAACTTATCCTCTTCTGGAATTTGTATAGGATCTTGCTACTATTACAGAAAAATGAGAATCTTTACACACATTTCTTTGCATCTCTTTGATACAAGAAGTCTGCAAGGAAACCTCACGTTACAAAGGAATTAGAAGAGAGTCGCACGGCAAACACTTGTTATCCCGAGGCACCCTTGGCTGTTGCCTACCTCCAAATGGTAGGTTTCCTCTGGGGGTGATACTGCTACCTTTGGTACTAACCTGTTGTACAAATATTTGGAGCATGTCTCAAGAAACCCATTGAACTGAACTGCCTATATGCAGTTCCAGGTTTTGCATCCCTTGATTTTATATCCCTGTAAATCACAGCCTGATGCTGACAGGCAGGATGTGGAACATACCAGCTCAGTGGTGGAGAGCCCAGCTGGGCGCTGGTCAGCGTGTGTTCTGCATTGGTCATGTGAATATTAAGGTCCACATCCAGGAGAGGAGGAGTGAGTCAATCAGAAGAGGGAGCTCTAGCTGTGCTAATGAGGCCAGAGGGGGACTTGTGTTGGAGGATACCCAAAGTAGGAAGAGAGATCTCTTTCTCTGTTTTTCGTGGAGGAGAAGGAGCTGTATTTCTTTCTGTTCCTCTGGAAGTCCATGTTTCCATCCTAGTTTCATAGCTCCCAACAGACTCTCCAGCAACCTATTATACTGTACTTCTTGTCTCATCTCTCACTCTTCTTTCCCTCCCAGGCAAACTCCAGGCATCCCACCAACAAAGACTCCAGATCTCCAGGCATCTCTGATGGGGAGACTTGATCCATTTTACTTAAAACATTTGCATGAGTTCAGTTTCTAAACCTAATGTGCAATTTCATATTAATCTACACAGGAGGATTTCTACATAATGGTCTTCAGAGACACTGCAGAACTTGAGAAAATAGTTTTAAAGGTATCAGAACTGTAAATGTTCCCAAATACGGGCAAATATTGGCTGTCCCTTACAACGGAGTGAAATCTGGGAAAGAAAAAGAGTTTCCTATCCTGTGTGGCCTTTTGTAGGCACTTCCTTCCTAATCGCTCTTTTCCCTCAGGATGACAGGAGGTTCAACAGAAGTAAACAAGTATGATGTTGCTTCTGAGTCCAACTGACCTGGCCTGGACAGTGCCACTGAGGCACAACAGAGGAGACTGCAACGAGGAGCCAGTACTTTTTTCTGTTTGGAAGCTTTGGGAGATATTTGGTGTGTGGCCCTTAGGGAAAGGCAGTTGTGCCCCATCCCAGTCCTGTTAAGTGTTGTGTTCAAAGGGATATGCGGACGCCTTAAAAATATTGCCAAGTTGGCAGTACACTAGTGTTTTATGTGTTTCACAAGTCATTTGTGTAATGCTTTACTGGCAAAATTACTTTCTGGAGATTTAGATAAACTGCTGTATTGTGTGCTGGACAAAAACAGTTTAAGAAATTAAGAAATGTGCCTGCATCCTTAAGTTCTCTAGTACAAATACTCCTGGGTTTTGACAAGGAGCAGGTGTTCTGCACACTGCTTACAGCCCTTGTTTTTGCTACTGACTTTTGTGTCATTAGAAACAGAATTAGTCATAATTTTTAGCCCGCTGTGAGTCATACCAAAGTTAATAAAAAACTTGACTAATCACCACTAGCGGTGCTTCAGCTTTCTCTGGGGGAAATAAGAGTCTTTGACTTCACATATCCTTCTAGAATATGCAAACTTACAGTCAACTAAAGCACATGGAGTATTCTACTACTCTGAAGGGGTGTTGATCAATGCAGTGACGAGGACAGAATTGACAAGGGGTCTTTCATGTGGCATAGACTGCACTGGGCAGGGCTAATCAGAGAGAGATCTTAATCAACAAGAAAGGTCCAATTTGAAAAAGTTAGAAATCAACTAGTTTCAGAACACTTTATGACTGTCTCTAGAGGTCTCCAGAATTAGGAGTTGCTGTCTCAGTGCTGGTTTTATAGGGTGTATCAGTACTCTCATAGAGTGATTTAATGCTCTGGTATATGGACTATATGGGCATACAGCTATTCAGGATAAGGCAGATCAAAGGGCTGAACAGATGTTTGAGAAAGAATTCTAAAGTCAACATCTCTGCCTGCAACACCCAGCTCTGCCTAGAGTAGATGTCTCCAACAAGAGAGATGAAAAGGAGCAAAGGCACCAACCTTCTTTCTTCATGTTAGACCACCAGCTAAATGATGCCTGAAAAAAAGAGGAGACCATGTTTTGTCTCTCCTATCTGTAAGGTGGTCTGAGTTGCCACATCATACCTGTGATTTAAAAAACAAACTGAAGAAAATGCTGCTGTATAGTCATACATATACACTATTCATGTCATATCTGTTTGAGATGGGTCACTGCCTAGCCAGGATTTGAGAATTTCAGGCCCAGAGAGAAGGAAAAAAACAACAGCAAGTCAACCTGTGAAGCCAGGTGATAAAAATACCCTTCAGGAAACAGCATGCCTGTGCTTCTGCTCTTCGTATTATCTGAAGATTCACATTAGAAATATACAAGACGTGCCTCAAGAATGGGTTTAGGTGCCTTTCAGTTTATCTGTGAATTAAAGAGTGTTTGGGCACTTTTTCTTTCACCTAGCTTTCTAGAACAATCTGCCTCAGCTCGCTGTTGTCCTGTGGTGCCTCTGGGGAGGTGGTGGTGTTGGTGGTGCACCCTGCAGTTGCCTTTTTGGTCAGGTCTCTAGGGAATCCTCAGCCTGGACTTCCAACACAAAATGCAAAGACTTTTGCTAAAATGTGATTTAAACAATACATACAGCAGGCTAGTATCATATTTCTCTTACCAATCACTCCAACAGACATCATTTTCCTTGCTAAAAATACCTTACATGGACACCTGCATGTGAATATGTGGCAGAGCTCATGGGGTTGCATATAATGAGTAAGGTAATTGGAAAGTTAGCAATTCTCTCTTGGGTTATTTTTTAATATTTTGTCACAAGTTTACTGGAAGTGTGCAGCTGAGATCTATATTACCATAATGCTTACATGTGTGACTTCTAACGGACAGAAATTGAAAGAATCTATCTTTCTTGTTAGTGAAAACCCTAATTACTCATTATTCCTTGCTCCCTACTTTAGCACACTCCTTGGAGCCTACTGGTGAGCTGCATAGAGGTGTTTCTTTTACAAGGGTTATTACAGAGACACCTGTTAAGATTGATATAGTTAATGCTGCATCAACATTTCCATTGATTTGGTTTATGACCCAGCTGTAAAAACTCCTTTTAGTCTGAGATTTGATGAATGATGACTGAATCAAAGAGCTCAGGGAAATTAATGATTGTAACTTACTAGAGGGCAACATCAAATTAGATGAATTAGACATAAAGAAGTTTCAGAAGCTTGTTTTACATACTTATAATGTTAAAAATATTTCCACAATGAAAATCTGGAATTTTTTTAGACACAAAAGTCTAGCGCTGTTGTGTACATTTTAAAAAAAATAATAAAATCAGAAGATTTCAAGTGGAGAAATGGCTTCTATGCAGGTTGGTTTATTTTGCATTAGGAAGTGCATTAATATTTTAGTAGGTAATTCAAAAAAGGCTATGATTTAAAGCATAGTGTCCTTTCTATTTTGGTCAGATTAAAGAATCTTTTGAGACTTAACTGGGGAAGGTGGAAGAAATATCACTGATCTTTTCTCCTCTATGATATGGGTGAGTAATACAGAAAACATAAAGACTCTAGACTCTCTGCTTTAGTGTTTATTAAGTGATGGCACAGAAGTTCCACGTGTTCTATCCAGAGACAATCCACAGAAACAAGTGACCCACATTAAACAAAACTTCGTAAGGTGCCTCATATGCACTAAATAATTTGTCTCACCTTCCCCCTCCTCCTAGGGTTCAAAACCACAAAATGCAACCACATGTTTGGGTAAAACAGTCTTCCAAACTGAAAAGAGGACCATTAAGGGAGGACAGATCTGTTTTTAAACTCAAAAGAGTCAGCCATTATAGCGGCAGCAGATGCTTCTGCAAGTGGTCGTAGTGTGGGGCCATGTGTCCCATCTCTTCTGTGGCAGAGGTGGAGGCTAGGAATCACAGGCTGGGAGCAATTTTACCCACAGAGCAAGAGCTAGACTACAGCAACAGAAGACAATGGTGTCCCAGAGATGTAAAATTACAGAGAACTTGATCTAAATGTCTGAGATAATCCATGTCTTTTTGAAAGCAAAGGGTGATGCATGTGTGTAACTATTGGTACTGAACCTGAGCCCATTCACTGCACCTGACTTGGGGCATGCACTGTTAATTCCATTACAGTGTACTGTAACTTAATATTTACACACTGAAATATTTGAGCAAATGGCCTTAGCCTGCATGACTTATGCTACACTCATCAAGACAGTCAATCTCCTGGAGGGTTCCAGATTTGCTTAACTCCTGTGGGTTTGCTAAACATGATATAAATAATGGAGCTGGCATCACTTTCACCAACAAGAAGACTGATTTTTCAAAGTAAAAAAATATCCATTTGTGAAGACAATATTGTCTAACACAAAATGTGAGAGCTGGGGTCTCAAAGGATGTGGAAGTTTAAGAAGATATGAGATCTGATCCAGAGTTCGCTGAAGTCATGGAAAGATTTTCCCCCCTCTATTAGTGGGTATTGAAGGACCCCTTGGATCAACAAAAATAAGGGAAGAGCCAGAAGCAAGTTATCGTGACAAGTCACAAAGGTGGCAACAGCACTCAGAGAAAATATGAAAGTGTAATAATCATTATGTAAAAGGAATGGTTTTATTTTAACAGTTGTCATTCTGTCTCCTGGTCCTTTTGGTTAAATGCCAGGGTCAAAGTATTTAATATCCACTAGGAATTTTAGGCCTGATTTTCTGATCATTACTCACTTTCAGTAGCACATGTGTATATGGTGTTCTTTAGAGGGTGACTATAGCCAAGTTCATTCTGGCATATTCCCCATTGGACACCAGTGAAGAATTTACTCCAATAGTCAGTCCCTGTAGTAAATAGATTTGGTTTAGCAGGTGATCATTAATTTCAAATGATGAACGTGATTATGTTGCACATATTAATACTAAAAATGTTCAGGTCAAATAGATGGTTATATGCACATACACATATGAAAGCATGCACACAAAAGACCACTCTGTAGATTAAGAAAAACCCCTTGTGAAGTCAATGCCATTGTTTTTATTGAGCTCAAATTAATCAGACGGTCAGCTAGGCGAAGAAGTAACTGTTTTTTTACAAGACAGTACAGTTGCCGTGTGAATCACAGCAAAAGACAGCAAAATTTTTCAACCGTAGTATTCAAAGCACAGAATTGAAATGGCATTTAGACAGCTGATTCACAATCAATGGGAAAGAGGCATTAGGTCTTTGTACCTGATTGGGAGAACTTTGAATAAAGTATTTACTTTTCTACTATTCTATAACTCTAGTAAGGTCAGGATTTAATTTTGTGCCATGGAGTTGTTCATTGTAGGTATCTTGTCACAGTTCAGGCTAAGGGTGCTACCTATAGTCCTCGGAGAAGAAGCTGATGGACAAGGAAACTGCACCCTTCTGCCTGCTAAGGACAAGCTTACATGAGATAAGCAAAGAAGTGGAAGGATAAGCATCATTTGGCAGAGAATAAATCCCTACTTGTCTTTCTGAGAACTTTATCTCTGCTTCAGACATGGGCCACAAAAACACTTTTGTTAAGTTCATAACCTGCTTTGGAAAAGCCTGATTAAAGCAGAGAGAAGAGCAGGATGTTTTCATGTGTCTGTGAACACAAAAGAGACAGACCATAGTCCTTGTTCTAGTTGGTCAGTCACTTTCTATCTTCCTTGGATAGAAAAAAAGCACAATTATATGAAAAACAGTGGGCAAAACTTCATTTTAAATATTATGCAGGAGAAAAAAAATCCTTGGCATACTCTGCATTATTTCTCAAGTATACCTTCATCCAGTGTTCAAATAAACAGTTCTGAAATCATTAATTTTGACTTACTAATTAAAATGGTACTCAATGTCCATAATGACATTTACTTTATTTTTGCCTTTTGAAACCAGTTTATAACCCCCCTCAAATTTACATATGAAACTAATTTTAGCAGGAAGTTCATATTCAAAATTGATCGTCTGCTATCTGTTATTACTTTTTTATACAAGGAAAATTTTCCTTCTACTTCTACATATGAGGTAAGAATGGACATAAATGCTTTAGAAAATGAAGAGAAGCAGCATCTAAAAACAGTACATTAAGCCAGTTCGTAGCACAGGACTTACATAACATACTTAATATTTTGATAGTATATATTTCTCATATATTACCTTTCATCAAATTTCAGTTTTCAATAATTTTTACAATTTCATGAAAAGGAAGAAGAGGTGGTTGAACTGGGTTAACATGCTTCTGTTTGACGAAATCAAAATCTGAAGTCAGATATTTGAGAACTAATGTGTATCACTGAAGGAAATCCTTTCCCATTTCTTCCAGTTTGCCATGATTTGTTCTCAGATAAGAGTTACGTTTATGACTGGAGAATCTGTCATCAGTTCTTTGATATAATTTAACCTTCTATGAATAAATGAATGAGGTAATAAACTCCAGCATAAGGAAATCAGACTGTTTTAAACTGCATCATATAACTCTTATAGCACATTGTATGAGAACTATAAGCAGTATTCAGTTACTGATCATTTATTTTCATCACACCAGTGACTCCCACCCTTCCAGAATTAAAAACTGCAACTAGGCAGCTTTGCCTGCTACTCAGAGTGACTTCTAAAAGCTGAAAAGCATTTCCTCCCAGCTGCAGAGTATGGAGATAATCAACCTTTGAGATCAAATTATGACAAGGTCAAATCATGACCAGGGTAATTTTCAGTATTATGCAGCATAAGAATTACACAGGTAGTTGGACACAAACAGTCATTCTCGTTTTTTATTCTACTTTGAATGGAAGAGTTAACATTGCTATTTAGTTAGAATATTAGCATTATTTTCTGTAAATGCTCATTCATTGTCGAAATGGTAACTATTTGTCGTAACCTTTTTACATTTTTTACTGTTTCTAAGGTAGTTTAGGTATGTCTTGAAGATAATCAACTACACAACAGGTTATTCCCTTTTTAATTGTTTAGTAATGATAGTCAGGAAAGAATATTTATGTGGCTAAATAACCTCGCAATCAGATAGAAAAGTGCACAACTTGTTTTCTTAATTGAAAAGGGAGTTAAGAGACTACAAAATTTTAGGTAAGGGGCAGTCAAGGAGAATAAAACAATTTATTTGTCGTTAGGATTAAGTATGGATTGTTCTAGCTAATACTATTGTACAAATTTTTGTGGTTGCTGTAGTGTCACAATGTCAGTATCATCCTAATTGTTCCAAAAAGTTACAGCTGCTTTTGGTCTGAGGCAGGGCCAAGTTGAAATGGAAAAAGAGTTTTGATGTTTCATAGTCACATTCACAGTCAGGGTCATCATTCTTGCACAGTTTTAATATGATCAAATAAAAATACATAATAACTTAATAATGTAAAAGTGGTATTTTGTGGGGCTTGGGGTTTTTTGTTTGTTTTGTTTCTTTTGTTTTGCTTTGCGGGGGCTTGCTTGGTTTGTTGATTTATTTTATTTTATTTTATTTTATTTTATGATTTTATTTTATATACATATATATAAATAAGGAGAAAGATCCACTCCCAAATTCTGAATTTTAAAAAATGGTTGACTGATAGAAAAATTGCTTGTTCAGTGTGTCCATGATACAGGTTCCCTTTAAAGCCCAGGAAGGCCTCTCTCAGCTTCCAGTTTAGTCACTTTTTCAAAAGAATTTCCCAGAATTTGGTTGCCAGACTCTAAGTCTCCAGTGATCCCTTTCTCATTGCTCTGTTTTCAACTAGTATATTCTTTTTATGAAATTTGGCTTGAGGATGATGCTGACCTTGGAGAAAGTGAGGCGGGGGATTTTAGTGGTTTGTGCCAAGACTTTGGCTGCTATTCCTGTGTTGTAATCACCTTATCTATGAGGTTTTTGTATTAACCAATCAAACTAACACAATGAACAAATACCCCAGTATAATGCAGAACCTGTTATTTTACTTTGCTAATTTCATGAAGGATTTTTGACTGTAGTTAGTTGGTGTGGTGTGTTTTTTTCCTGATATCGTTCCTGAGGTTTATTAAATATCATTTTTTATCTAGCTGAAGTGTGTATAAGAATTAGTTGCTTAAAGAGAAATCCACCGGTCTCCAAATAATTATAATGATTCTATGCATACTTACTAGGTCAGAGTCACAGAGACACTGCACTTGTGTTCAACATTTAAACTGCTCTTCCTAAAAGGCATATTGCAGGCTTAACCCTATATTAGACCCAGCTGAGCTGAGTTCAGCTTTAGCTCTTCACTTGAATTCTGTACAGACTGTGACTTAAACAGCATAAGTGTTATGTCCCACTACAATCCATGTCACAAAGTGCTCTGAAAGGATAAATAGCAGACAGTCTTGAGTCATAAATTAATTCTGGTTCTTTTGCAAATTACAAAAGGGACAGTCAATGGTTTGTTGATCTAGCAAGCAGAATTAGAACCTGTTCACACCAAATACTTTTATTATTTCTGTCGCGTGGGTTCATAAAGGACCAGCCTGTTATAATCTTTAATTATGCTGAGCTGTACCTTATTCTCCATGTAGCCTATCTAAGTCTTTTCAGTGACATCTGCTTGGTGAATTACCATGTTCTAAGCCATGTTGCGATTATAGACTAGTTTGCTTCAGAGTGAATGGGTCTGCACTGCTACAGGTATGTGTCTGTGAAAGCTGTTGATACCACACAAAAAATGCTGTACAGAAAATAATTTATTAACTCCTTACAGTAAGTGATGCATACTCTCTTGTGGTTTTGTGAGTTAAATTCTTCAGAATTTTATTTTACTATGCAGTTTTGGTTTTGTTCATTTTTTTTTTTTTATACCAGATGTGCAGAAGGCAAAACAAACCTAATTTGTGGAGATTCTGTTTTGGTTTTTGTTGTTGTTTTCTACAAAAAGGCAATGAATAGGACAGCATTACACTCCATAACACCATGCCTTGCAGCTTTTGAAATTTCCAAGTGCTGTGCAGGTGAGTGGAACTCACAACCCTGGTTTTGCTGTGTGGGCTTCACCTTATGATGCGCAAGAATAATAGGAGTTCCAGAAACCAGAACACCAAGCAAAAAGTCTGGCCAATCTAACTGAAGTGGTGAGGAGAGGGAGGGTT
>VWYH01008429.1:511373-569230 GCA_013399365.1 Pampusana beccarii
CAGGCTTAACCCTATATTAGACCCAGCTGAGCTGAGTTCAGCTTTAGCTCTTCACTTGAATTCTGTACAGACTGTGACTTAAACAGCATAAGTGTTATGTCCCACTACAATCCATGTCACAAAGTGCTCTGAAAGGATAAATAGCAGACAGTCTTGAGTCATAAATTAATTCTGGTTCTTTTGCAAATTACAAAAGGGACAGTCAATGGTTTGTTGATCTAGCAAGCAGAATTAGAACCTGTTCACACCAAATACTTTTATTATTTCTGTCGCGTGGGTTCATAAAGGACCAGCCTGTTATAATCTTTAATTATGCTGAGCTGTACCTTATTCTCCATGTAGCCTATCTAAGTCTTTTCAGTGACATCTGCTTGGTGAATTACCATGTTCTAAGCCATGTTGCGATTATAGACTAGTTTGCTTCAGAGTGAATGGGTCTGCACTGCTACAGGTATGTGTCTGTGAAAGCTGTTGATACCACACAAAAAATGCTGTATAGAAAATAATTTATTAACTCCTTACAGTAAGTGATGCATACTCTCTTGTGGTTTTGTGAGTTAAATTCTTCAGAATTTTATTTTACTATGCAGTTTTGGTTTTGTTCATTTTTTTTTTTTTATACCAGATGTGCAGAAGGCAAAACAAACCTAATTTGTGGAGATTCTGTTTTGGTTTTTGTTGTTGTTTTCTACAAAAAGGCAATGAATAGGACAGCATTACACTCCATAACACCATGCCTTGCAGCTTTTGAAATTTCCAAGTGCTGTGCAGGTGAGTGGAACTCACAACCCTGGTTTTGCTGTGTGGGCTTCACCTTATGATGCGCAAGAATAATAGGAGTTCCAGAAACCAGAACACCAAGCAAAAAGTCTGGCCAATCTAACTGAAGTGGTGAGGAGAGGGAGGGTTGTAATAGAGACTGTGATTTAAGCCTTTATCTCTGCTACTCAGAAATGCCTTATAGCCAGATTCAAGACAATGAAGCATCTTCAAGAAGTAAGCAAACAATCCCTTTCAAATGAAGTACGAACAACCGCCTTCCTTGTGGTGGCGAAAATTCACTTTTGTTTTTTAAGTTGGTTGTTGAGAGCATCATTTCCGAGGTTAGAGAACCTCATGTAACACCTCCTCCCCCATCTTATTTGTGCCTACAATCTTTCCTTGCCTAGGGGAATCACTGTATTACATTATATTATTAAGTGTTAATGGCTTTAGTGGAGGCAAAAGGAAACAAAAAACAAAACAAAAATAATCTATAACCAAATTGCTTCTGGCAAGGTGTCTCCATTTTGCATATAGTTTTGCAAAATTCCCATACTTTTGGTTTGAGAAAATTATAAAAAATTAAGTAGGTGAGCTTTTTGAATGTGTTGCACATGAATACGAAAAAATGTTCTGTGACTACATTCCTAAGATAAAATGAAGTTAACTCAGTGCTATTTGGGGGGATGAAAAACAGAACAAAACTAAACTCTTTTTTTTTGCATTATTCCCTGTTGTCTGAGCTGGGAGAGAAACTGGAGTTTCTCTTTGTTTAAATATTTCAGACAAAATTTGTAGCATGGAACAAAGTTCTAGGAAATCATTTGCAGCATCTTTACTCTTGCAACACTTATTTCACATGGCCAGAAATATTGCATCCCTTGCTCCCTAAAGTTTTGCTCCTGCCTGGCAAGGAAATGAACAGTGATTTAAGAATTTCAACATATTTCTGAGGAAGCCTCGTTTGTTTGTGATGGTAAATTTTAATGAACATTTTAGCTTCTGAGAACTATATTAGGTTGTATGCATCTATAAAAAGTCTTGTATCTGTATCCTCATGGATTTTTGCATTGTTATGAGAAATTGGTATTTTGTATAAAACACTTTGACTATACCTACGCTATCAAATAAAATGGCCAGAGACCATTGTAATCTCTGCATATATTAAGTTGATATGGTCAAACTCTCTTTACTCCTCTGCCTCCAAAGCATCATACTGAGACAGATACACAACCCATGTTATCTCCTAACAATATCCCAGCTAGAATGTGGGTCAGTGCTAGACAGTCTGGGTGAAAAATGTGTCAAAGTACAATCCTGCCATACTTGGGTTCATGCCCTCTCCCTGCTCTGTGTGCTACTTTAGATGTAACCTAAGAACTGAGTCACAATGGATAAATTATTCCCTGAAAAGCCTACACTGGTGAGTAGGAAAAATGATGTCTAAACAGACGAGCAAATAAAGGTTCAAACTGAATTTGGGTTGAAGATAGGTTGGCACAGATGACTCAGCCATGCTCTTCTCCATCTTTGCTTCGCCATGAATAAAATAATTGTTCTTTGGGGGAGGAAAAGGAGGCAGGGGAGTACATGATGTTTCACTCACATCTGTGACCCCTGAAGCTGCTCCTGTCAAGATCAATATTGCAGAAATCTTTGACCTTACTAACGAGAGCATAACCAGTTTTCACTGGAAAAAAAGGTCATCAAGAACTTGGTCATAGTTTTAGTTCCTGGTAAACCCTGGAAGTTACAACCTGACCCACCAAGAGTACATGGTGACTCAGTTTCGCCTCCTTCCTCCCACTCAGTAGAAGAGGCAAAGTGCAGCACAAAGCTAGCTGGGCTAACGATATGGACATTGGGGTCAAAGTCATCCTGCAGTTTTCCCTGTTTCATTCTAGAGCAAGGTACTCAGGGACAAAACAGAACAGAATATCTGCAGTATTTTCATCCCTGTTGCAAAGCTAATGTAGCTGTTGTACTACTTGTGCTTTAGGCACTGAAATAGTGAACAAAGGGATCTAAATGTTCTTGGTGGAAGAAAAAAAGCAGGCAAGATGTTTGTTGGCTTGTGGGTTTGTTTGGGTTTTTTTTTTTGATGTAAAGCAAACCAAAACAAAAACACCTGCATAAAAACTGTGCATACAGTGTACAATACATGCAATTTATCACAAGTAGGCTGAAGTGAGCTAAGTTTTCCAAACACTGTTTTTGCTGTGGAATGCAGCCATTCTTCATGATAGTCTTCAGGGCATAAGTATTTCTAAACCCAAAGTGTTTCACAGCATATTTTAAATAATCAGTCATCATATTAAATGTTCTCAGTGACTCCAGTGTTCCTGAATTTGAGCTACTTCTTATTACAGAAAAATTACACACAACAGTAGAGAAAATAACTATTTCACCCCCAATACTAGCTAATCAAAACTGTATTTTGTTTCATTTTATTCCAGTGTGGGTTTCTGAACACATAAATATGGGTTGGACATAAGAAATACAAGTCTTGAAACAGACTTTTAACTGGCGTTGTCTTTGGAGCTCTACAACTAGCTAAAAAGCAGCTTTGAGTGCAAATATAACTTTTCCTGATAAGGAAAACTGCAAATGGTGGTGTATAGATCTGAAGCATCTATGTAATATCATGTCTCTCAAATGAATTAAGTAGTGTAAGCTGGTCATTACGACTCCCTGTGAAGTCAGTGGGAAGGGAAATGCACACAGAAACACACACATGCACAGGACAATGAATTTCCCATCTTTTAGACTTGTATTTTAGGATAAGTTGCACTCTGCAACTCTGCTTATCCCTCATTATTGACTCAAGTAAGAATATAAATGATGAGTTTATCAATAGTGCTTCCTTTCCACTTCACACTGTTTTGGACCAGTGTGCTAGGTGCTTGTCAGAAGGTATGCATGTCACTTCTTAAATGCTCTACAATAAAATTATGCATCTAACAGAGAAATTAATATTTGATATATTTTACATATGGTAAAATGTGTCTTGCATTGTATCAGATAATTATGATAAATGATTATGATAAATGTAAATAAATGTAGCCTCTGGGTATGCCTGTCTTAAGACACATTGACTAAAGGGTCTACATGCATGCATAAGCAAAAAAAAAAAAAAAGGACACATGGGTGTTTTTGTTGATCTGTTTGCTTTTGTTAAATATTTTAGTCTAAGAGAGATGGAGTATTTGTGCTTCTGGAGGGATCTGGAATCAGTCAAACAGATTCTCCTCTGTTCAGTTGGCCCAGTGAATCCAACTCTGAAGTGGATTCTTAGGATTTAATCAAATTATCACCATGTTCCATGGAGTTTTGTGTTCAGTCTGGACAACACAAATGAGACTAATTGTCAGATAAAATGATTAATGAAGTGCTAAAATGAGGTTTGTGGAACTGGGAGGAACATATTCTGCGTTATTCCAACTTGTGTAAAACTCACGTGATTTCATGTTCAACAAAAATATTAGACTTTCTGAGTGAACCTTAAGCACAGTTTTGAGTGAACCTTGGCTGATTTATGCTTTGCATTCTCACATGATTTTGACAAGAAATTAGATAAAATTTGGCAGTTTTGACTCTGTTTCATTCTGAGATTTTGAGTTTATTTGGACCTGAAACACAAGCAAAACTTGTAGCTGTGAACCCACCCAGAAAGAAACGGAAGAAAACAGTGACCCAGCCCTCCACAAAATCAAATTATGGGTTTTCATATAGTTTTGACATACAGATGTGAGATGAATTAGGAGAGATGAATCCCATGCTCCAGGAACACAACCAGTAGTGACACAAAGCACCACAAGAGAGAGCAACAGCTTCCAGCTCTAGTCTACGCAGGCACTAGGAGACACATTTCCATATTCTTCCCCAAGTTGCTTCTTCCATGCAACTGGTTGAAATGGCAGAGCTTTAACACACTGAGAATGCTGCTGTACCCCAATGTCTTTATCTGTCTACCACATACCACCAATCACACTCACCCAAACCCATCTTCTAATCTACTTAAGGTAGATTTGCATGCTTCACCTCAGAAAGCTTTTATTTCCTAGAGGCTTTTTGCCTCCTGAACCTGCTCCCACATCCTCAGGCAGGAGTACAGAACTTGAAAATATAATAGCTGGGTTCTGGCAGATCTTGGAAAGCCAAAATGTTTCTGCACTCAAGTACTTAGCTGAAAGATCTGTCTGCAGCTCTACTAAATGCCTCTACCTAGACAGACCTGGCAGCTACCACTGTTATGTATCACTTCAGCAGTCTGGAAACTTCTGCACCACACTAGGCAAAGCTGAATATCAGTACTAGCTTTCCCATCCTGACAATAAACTGATATCAGACTAGAGAAGTACGACACTTGGAATTAAGCTTTTAGTTTTGCAGTATAATGGCATAAGAAGCAGTATAAACACAGGTAACAACAATTAAAGAGGGAATGACTCCCTGCTCAAGAGAAAGAGGATAACAAGGATAAAAGAATTTACATGCACATGCAGATTTTGTGTCTAATTTCAAGTCAGTTATAGTTTAGGTGTGTATTTCCATTTATTCCAATGGATCACAAGCTTTGCCATCTTAGTTGTAATTGCCAGTGATGGTGAACAGAACTCTCATTGATGATAACAGTTCTAGTGATCCCTCCATGCACTGTAACCCACACTAAAGTGACTAACTTTTTTTCTTTCACACCTTTGGGAAGCCTCTCCATCTCCATTATTGTTCTCAGAGCTCCACCTAAAAACAAAAGAAAAGCTAGAAGGTTTTTCCAGATAAGCTAGTATGCTATTTAACATAGTATTTGTTTCTGGTAGTCTTTCTCACTCAATGCAGTTCAGAAACTAGAGATGTTATAGACTTCAGTATCAAAATAGTGACAAATTATACCTCAGATTAAAAAAAAAAAAAAAAAAGGCATAGTGGGCATAGTGATTGAACAATATGCAATCTGGCAGAGATTTGCTCAAGGGGATTTCTTCTCAACTGGTCAGAATTGTAAGGGAATTGCAGAGCACAGGTGAGAAGTCATTCAGCAAAACTTACCTTTTGTTAATGGTTAGTAGTAGTTTCAAAGAGTTACTTGTATTTTCTGGTGTGTATAATTCATATGTAAGATTTAACAAATGTTCTGTCCAAATTTAACTTTTTGGAGTCTCAAAGCATATCACAAGCTTAAACATGACAACACTGCAGGCATCATGAAGAAGCAGATCATAAACAGGCTTAAAACACCAGTTACATCGACTTAACGACTCCTAAATTGAACTGAGGAATAAAAAGGTCAAGAACCATCTTAAGGTTTTCCCAGTAAAACCGTGGCAAGGGAGAGAATGAATGGCACATTGTGTGCTGCATTGTCTCACTGTAATGACCAATATTGCTTATGAAATGACATGAAAAGGAAAGCTTTTGCACCTGAAGGAAACACAACCCTGACCTCTAGAAGGCACAAAGAGATTAATGAACTGTTACACAAAGAAACACACTAGGGTAAGTGAGACAATTCAGATGGTCAGCTTCCCAATAGTGTTAGCTACCTGAAATTAGGGGGCACTGGTGTGAAAGAGAACATTTAATGATGGAGACAAAAATAAATTTAAAAAAGAAAAAAATGCACCACCCTCTTTACTCTTTTGCCCGCCCCCCCCCTTCTTTCCTTCATCTCATTCCACCCATTTTGACTGAGGAAGAATGACTTAGCTAGGATGTTTCTTTGAAGACATGAAGAGAAGTGACGTAAACAGTTCTACTGATGGAGACCATGTATAATGGACAATTTCAGTTTAACAGATGACTTATAAATTAGGATAACCCCATAATGTTGCCGCAGAAATAAATTATGAATTCAGAACGAAGGCAGTGAATTTGGATGAATACAGGCAGGTAATCTTGAAAAAGCTCCCAGTGGAAAGGGGAAAACCTACTTAACACATTTACAGTGAAATATAGAATCATAAAATAATAAAATGGTTTGGGTTGGAATGCCAGTATGCACCAGGCTAAGGGAGAGAGAAGGAGCAGACTGTATCTCTAACTACAGTGAAAGAGAAAATGTGAATTCAGCAAGCTCTCCAAGGTGAAACTAGTCTTTGAAGAGAGAAGAAGGGGAAATAAGGGAAGAGAGAAGTAGAGGCACTACATTGCCAGACCTTTGCACTCATCGTAGCCAAGATAGTGGAACAGCTAAAAAGGGACTTTGGAGTCGGATGTATTTTAAGTTTCTGTTTGCATATTTCAATTTTTGTTTCCAATTGTGCAGTCAGGAATTCATCTCACTGCTTGCTAGAACACATTTACTTCCTTCTTTAGGCTTGTCTTGTGTTAAGAATGGGCTGTTTTGGCAAGAAGCAAGCTATGGAGAAATAACCTGTGATGCTGGATTAATTAATTCATGCTGGACAGTGTCGTTTGCCATGTGATGAAGGGCAGCAAGGGAATTAGGATACAAAATGTCTTGTGAAGTTCTTGCTAGACACAGCCCCCGCATGGTCTCAAAAAAGCAAACTTCTCTGAAACATAATTGAGCCAACAAGGAACTGTAACTAAATACATGAGTGTAAATGAGGCAGAGTAGAAATCAGACATTAAACAACCTTCTTTTTTTCAACTCTCCCAAACCCTTCCACACAGTAAAACAAGTAAACAGCATGTGACAACTGTGTTTTATTATTAGTTCTGGTATTAGGGTTAACTGTACCCTGCTTTTCTGCCTTGTATCCTTGTTACAACTATTGCCTGAGGTTCCAAATGTGTTAGTTTTAACTTTCTATTAAAAGTAAACTTGTGCACAAGGTCATTTTTGTTATACAGTAAGATAAATTTCAAATATAGTCCTGCTCAAATATTCCTGAGATTTTTTATGTTTTAACAAAAAATAATTTGTTTCCCTTTGTATTGGCGTCAACGGCAGTTCTTATGTGTAATACAGTTAACACTGGTAGCTGATGTTCCCTACAAGGAAATGATTCAAGACAGATGACAATAAATTTTTGGGAGGGGGCTGGCAAGAGTGGGATGTGGTTACTGCAGCACAAATATCACTTATTAAGGTTATGTCTTCACTGTGCAGTTACTCAGCTGGTGCCCCCTGTCTGGCAACAACAAAAGATCTCCAAACCAACTAGCGTGATGCCTTGATTTAAGCAAGATGAATTGCAGAGCTATAGATTACAGTCTGCCCTTTAATTATTCTTCCTAATAGCTCACTTTGCAAAGAGGATACAGGCATCCCTCTTGTGCCTTACTGCAGTTCCTTCTTTGCTTCATTCAATTAACAGGAAAACAGCGTCTTCAGAACCATAGGATGCTGTCATGGAAGTCCTGTCTTACACCTGTGACTTGGACCTAGTTTTGGCTATTCTGTGCATCTCAAAACACTATAATATAGCTGAAGTTATTGGTGCAACAAAATATGAAGAGGATTTTTACATGAGCAAAGAGAAATTAACCTTCCTTCTCTTCAGATATCTATGGTATGGAGTGTGATCCATCAGATCTAGTTCAGGTGTCTATGTGACACTGAAATGAAGATAACTTTTAAAACACCTATTCATTTTCTATAAAGAAAGGCTAGCTGAGATGTAGACATTTACATTGGTTAAGATGAATCCCATTCCACGTGACTAATCTCAACTGGGAGCTATCACTTTTTTTACTGCCTTGAGCTCAGATCGTTGCCTGTCAGAGTGAGTGCGGGACTGCAGTGGTAAATCAAACAGATTAGCTGAGGTCATGAGAGATGCAAACCAGGGTGAAACACAAGCACTTACAGAGTCAGATCCTGGTTGCCTGCCCTTCCCCAGCTGAGCCCAGTCACTGCTAGGGTGGGTGCCCCTTCCTTTCTCTGTTCTGTGTGGTTTACAACAGTCTGCTCATTAACAAGCATCTGTCTCAGCTGAAATGTTGTGGTTGTCCTAAGATTAATGTTTGCCATCAATGTGGAAGGTTAGACCAGAGACAGTGGAATAAAAGATGAGTGCTTGTACAGGCAAGTGCCAGACAGTAGAAAAGGTCACTGCTTGTAGCTAAGACTGGTGCAAACAGACCTTCGTTGCTCTTTCCAATTACTATTTAAACTAAAATGCCTGAATTTACACTGATTGGGCAACGATAAAAGTACTTGTACAGGCAAGGATCTGTCTGAGCTGAAAAGCAGTGGGTTGAGCTAAGAGACCATAGCTAAGAGTTAGCAAATGGTAGCCCTTGCTGTTGAACACTGGGGTTTCTGAAGACCCCATGAACTTCCAGGTAAGGGAGCTAAAGAGTCTCCACATTTAATTGTTTTCCTACTGGAGAGATGTTGGAGAATGACGAGATTCAAACATTTTGAAATGTAAGGATCTAACAAAGATTAGAGGCTGATAAATAAGTGGTTGATAAGATGGAGAGAAACCATGCAATGTCATGACACATGTAATCACTGAGCTTCAAAGACATTAGTATATAGGTGTGGGGTTACTATTTCAAATGTGATTTTGCACTGTGTTCTGCCTAAAGGCTTCAGCAATACAAGTTGGAACTGTAAAGAATTCACCTCATAAACCATGAAGTTTGATCAGCCCTGGAATCAGTCAGGCAGCCAGACAGATACTCATCATTTCTTCATTGTGTCCTTCTAGTTTCAAGAAAAAAACAAATACTAACATCGGTCAAGACAGTGGCAATCAGTGGTTAGCACAGCTAACCTTTATTACCCACCTGAACAGCAATCAACCAGGACAAATGAACAGCTTGTTCTGGGCAACAGGGGGAATTGAAAAGTTACCTTTTTTCAGGTTTCATCTCGCTGCAATTCAAGCAAGTACACAGACTTTAGTTTGTGTTACTTCATTTGTATTGTCTATCACATACATGGATGTATAAACTGATTCATTTCAGATACCTGTTCACTGGATGCAACCATCTTATTTGTGAACTTTGTTAAGTACATGTCAAGGCATAAACTGTAGCAAAATAACTTCAACATCCAAGCAACACTGAAGGCAAACACCATACAGTACCTTATCTCACATTTCTACAAATAAAAGCAAGACTATACCACTTCCCATTTTGTGTGTGAGTAGACCCCAGGCCGCAAAAACCAAATAAGACTCAACTAGGAAAAAATCTGAGCTAATGAAAAACTTATGTTAGAAGTGAAGAAATTCTGTAGGGCCAAGTACACATAGATTTCATAATCCAAACCCTGTAAGCTGCTTTTCCATTAGCTGGCAAAACATTTCTCCAAGTCTCGCTTTGAATAAAAAAGTGTTGTTTTTTAACATGATAATGAGCTTAGCACCAGTTTTTAAGTCCTTATCACAAACAGTATTAGAACTGTAGTAATCAGAATGATATAGCAAAGATTTACTTGTATATTCTCTGATCAGCCAGTAATGATCAACATAGTGTCAGCTAAGTTATATCTCGTGTGTTCTAAGTATTTGTTATGACATTGCTTGGAAATGACACTGCCTGAAAACCTTCTTTGACAAGCTGGGACATCACATTTCCCCATAGATCCCCTCGAGGCTGATGAGAGTGATTTAGTCATGAATTCTGTTTGTACATTTGCATGCCTTTTCTCTGAGTATGATGTACTTCCAAAAAAGCGTGATGAGACAGTCTATATGGAAACTGTTTTCTTTTCTTGAAGGCTTTGCTTAAGACTTTGTAATTGACATGAAAACCTCTGGGTTCATACGCCTGAAGAATTCTGAACCATCTTCATAGTGACCCTGGTACTTGTGAATGCTCGTGAAAGTTAAAAGTTCACATTTAGTTACATTTTGACATTTAATTACATTTACATTTGCAACAAAACACTGTAATAGACAACGTTTGCCAATTCCCTTTACCATGATCTGTTGATGGTCTAGATAATTCTATTTCCAGTGGCGAGGGGGGGGAATATATATATATAAATATATACATATATACATAAAGCATTAAAAGTAAGGCTGGCCTACAGTTAATTTGGTTTAAAGCTGAAGACGTTATCATTATTTAATCTGAGCTTCTCCACCATCAATGAGTTGTAGATTCTCACCTATCTATCATATCCAGTCCATAGCTTCAGGTTATCCTAGAACTGTTTGAGTGTTTTGTTTTGTTTTTTTGGAGGGGGGTTTTGAAGATTGTTCTCAATGCTATTCACCAATGCTATTCACCATCATGTGCTTTCAGCCTATGAAACCAGCTTAGAAACAGCTAAGATTAGTCACCCAAGTAAGGATATGAGGTGGTGGTAAATCTGGGTGACTTCTTCAACACATTTTCTACAGGTATTAAAACCTGGACCACATCTGTGTGTGCTTCTACTCCTGCCTTTGCTTTGCCTGGATGTTGGCAGTAGTCCTCGTGCTATGGGTCATGACTGCTCTAGGAGTCACGGGAGATTACAGAGCCAATCACAAACTACTAGAAAAAAAGCTTTAGGAGGTTTTTAAAAGGGAAAAAAAAAAAAAAAGGCAAATTATGCTGATCCAACATTTGATAAAAATCATCAACCCTTCAATCAAAACCTTTGCCCTTGAAATGTTGTGCCTTATCAAGACATTCAAGGGATTTTCAGGAAGAAAGAGGGATGAAGGACTCACAATTTTCAAAACTGAAAATTTTTACTTCAGCTAATTAGCTCCCAAAATGGGGGCGAGGCTCAGAGCAGCAGTGAACTCACAACAGATACAGAGCACATTCACAGAAAGGGAAAGCCCTACTCTGATGGTTATGCTCTTCCAATCAGGGAACAGCCTACAGTCCCAAGTGATCACATAAGATTTCAAACTAAAATTTGTGCCTCTTCAGCATCGTGGGTTTAGTTGTAAAATCAGCCCATAACTTAGTTTTTGATAAGTGACCAGTAGTGACCTGTGCGAGCTGACTTTAATGATTACAATAAAACTTTACAGATCTAAAACAGATGTACTATATAAAAGTAAGGTAAAGGAAAAGGTGGGGTGAGCTGGATACCAATCAGAAACAAACCTAACAGATTGCTACTGCTTCTTTCGTTGTGCAAGGAGAGCTACAGGTCCAGTGTGGTGCAGTGATTACAATGGTGGGGCAGAAGGGCAAGAGGAACCTGATGAGAAAGGGGCCCAGGACACCAGAATCTCTCTGGTTCTGCAGGAAAAGATGGGACATCGCTTTCTAGCCCTTCCTATGTGGATGCTTTTGCAAGCTCAATTTGACTGTAGAATTAGATTTAATGAAAGGTGAAAGTCTGAGGTTACCAGAAGAGTTAGTGAACCTTCTCCCAATTAAAGGTTTTGCCCCGAAGACCACACCTTGTGATGGCTGAATTTCACTGCCACCCTTTCCAGAGTGTTTTCCCTCTGCTACCTTGTTATTGTAGTGATGGTGGTGTTGTAAATTATAGTCCCAGCTGGATGAAGAACCCTTCTGAACTGATCCTGGTGCTGTTCCCTATAGTATTGCTAATGATTACACAGCTGCCTACTAGACATTCTAGAGTGTAGGCTCATGGGTCTGCCTCCAGCACAAGTTGCAGTAAAGTTTATTTTTATTCAAAACAAAATATATTGGGATTATTGTCGGAGCAGCCCCAGAGGTTTGCACAGGGGGTCTAGTAAGCATTGGTAAGAAAATTAGAAGCCTTGAGGTTATTAATGTTGCTAGAACAGCAAGCTTAGTGGCCAGCAGAGGTATAATTTACCTATACTAGCATCACATGCTGGAGCAATGCAATCAAGTAAGAGGTCAAGGGACTCTAACATAACATAAGATAGATATATAGCCCCAAGCTTTTTAGGCCAGATTCTCAGCTGCTGTAAATCAATGTAGCTTCATAAGAATCAGTGGACCGATGCAGTTTTCAATGTGCTAAGAATCTGGCCTGTACCCTTTATGGAAGTTATCCTGAGATCTGAAATGAATGCAGCAGCAAAGCTTAATTTTCATTTTTTCTTTGTTTTAAAGCCAGCACATTACATTTTTAGCTCAGCCGTACATTGGTTTGGAGAGCAAGACTGTAGTTTAACACTTTTGGCAAGCACTCATCTCAAAATGGTCGTGAAAAAGCTGATGAGATTCCATCAGTACACATTAGCTAATAGAGAGAAAACTTAAGTAAATGCAGAAGGAGAAAAATGTCTATTTTTAACTGATTAGTAACCAGAGTTCAGGTAGCATTTAGTCCTTTTGCCTGCAACTGTGGTTTCTAGTCTATAAAACAGCAGTTGCTGTTCCTATTTATAAAAATGAGTCAACATATGTTTGACCAAAAAAGTAATATCAGCTTTTGGTGATTTAAGTGACATGAGAGTGTGCTGTGCCTTTGTGTCAGGGGAAAGAGTGAGAGATAGCAGAAAGTGTGAGTAGAAGACACAGACAAGTAAAATGCATGTGTCATTCACTCACAGATACACAAGATTCAGTCCTTCTCCTGGGTATGTATAGATATAGATCCAAGCCACAACTTTTATTCCTGGATTGCAGTCCTAGTCTATGTCTCACTGCAGCCCCAAAGCTGATGGAGTTTCAGGGAGCGGGGGGGCGGGTTGTGTCTAGTGTTTTGGTTCAGAATAACTTGCGGCAACTCATAAATATAAATCCTGCATTAACACTTGAATCTCTACCAGGCACTTTAGCCTCCAGTAGTACTGCTTCCTGCTCTCAATAAGTCCTTGTATTTGCTGATTTATCAAAGTTATGCATAGTACCTGTCACAGGAAGAAACTCTTACTACCTTCCCCTGATGAAAAAATGTAACATGGAGTACAAAGAAACTCAAGAAACATAGATATTTTTCTGAAGAAAGGACATCAATCTGTGAATCGATTTACTTGTCCTAGACATCTGTAGGGACTGAAATACTTAAGAGCCTGAGTCACCCTTTTGTTACACCTTGTAGTTGTTCCTGTCCTTCATTTGGACAAGGACCTGGCTCGAATTGTTCCATGAGAGTAAACTTAGTGCTGTAATTTGTATTAATGCATCAGTATTTGGAATCTTTGTATTTATTGAAAGTCTGAGTTTCCAAACTCATCTGACATTACAGATGGAGCAGACTAATTAACAGTCTTCTTCAACAAAAATGTTCTTTCATGGCCCTGGAGTTTAATCAAGTCATATTTTCCAGGTCATTAAGGTACTGAAAATTTGAGATATTACTTTACTTTCAGATCAAGACACTTACAGAACTGGATCAGATGGGGATTTTGCAGGTCAGAATTGAAACTAAACATAGCATTTTGTTTATTTCAAAGCTCTCGTTTGGGAAAAAAAAATAGGTAAAAAAACCTGAAAGGTGATAATATAACCTGTACTGACACCACACAAGAGAACAAGAGGTGACAGAAGGGAAGTATTTTCCTCCTCAATATCCTCTTCCTCTCTCTTTTTTACTTCACCTTCTCAAATGAAGAAGTTTATTCCCAACTGTACTTCCATACAACCTTTCTGGCCAGCAAGAGCAGGAATCCACACTCCCACACCTTTTCCTTTTGTTTCCTCTCTGTTCTCAGTAAATAGAATCAAGCAGGACTCTGATGAAGCTTGATGGAACTGTGTTGGGCTGGGATGAACTTAAACCTTTCCTCACCCACCTGCCCACCTCCAGCGCTGCCAGCAGCTGGTCCTTCCCCAGCAGCAGCAGCAGAGCAGCCATCTCCTCCACTAGCAGAATTCACAGATCATCATGCTCATTAACACAAACTGAACTCAACTGTGACTTAAATCGATATACCACACAGTCAACTGCAGTTGCTGGGAAACCAAACACTCTAACTGTTCTGTTGCCACCACTGCTGCTGGGGAGGAAACCTCCAGGCAGGGAGCTGGGGGCAGAAAGCTGAAGAGGGTGACTTAGGTTACACCAAGTTGGACCACCACAGAGCCTTTGGAAGTTCCTTCTCTCACTGTCTGAGTAGCCCTGGAACAAGGTTGTAAAGCATGTGGTGGGCCAAGGAAATCTGTTTTGCTATGCTTCTCTGCATGGGTAACTGAAAACCCACAGCCTTACTCAACCCGTTGCCTCAGAGGATTTGTGCTCTCTGGAAGGAGATCTGCCTTCTAGAAGCCAGAGCTGGTGACAGGGGACCAGCTGGCATGCTTGTGACCCTTTAATTTTATGCAGGCAGCCTGCCAGGCTGATCAGAATCTAAATTTAACTGTACTGCTTCAGGTATTGTGAAAACACTGTGTTTCTGGATCACTAGGGATGCTGGGCAGTGAGCCATCCCGAGGACCAGGAGCCAGAAGGTTGTCTATTGGCATGATCTACGGAAAGGATATAGCTGATTCTTTCTTGGCCACTTATCTCCCATCCCAAACATGGGGCAGAGGTTTGAAGCGTTAGCTCTTCCAGATAGGCACAAGGAGGTGTCACAGGCATTCGTTGACCATTTCAGAATAAGCAGACTGTCCCACTGCTATTGCGTAAGGATGGAAACTTTGCTGGTCAGGATGCAATCCTTACCTACACAATACGCAAGGGTTTGTTTACACTGATCTCAGTGGCTTTTTGCCCGTCAATACTTACAAAGAACCTGACCTGCAGTTCTCCAGAGCTGTGAATATGGGATCAGATCCCATATACTATGTTAAAAGCATCTCTTGGTGACTCCCACAGCACTTGCAAACACAAGAGAGGATAAATTATGAGATGAATGAGAAGTTTGAATGAAGTAGGAATTGTAAACCTTCAGGCAGAATTTCTCTCTGGAGAGTTCAGAGTCTCCTCTTACTAATAGGTCAGGATCACGTGGCCAGTGAGAATCACAGGCAACACCACAGTAAGATCAAAATATAAACATGATTTCTGTTTTATTTTAGCTAAACCAGGAACAAATCTGGCACCATTTGTCTCTGGCCTTTCAGCTCTGAGGCAGGGCAATAATGGTAATCATGCCAGCTGGCTATCTGCTCTGCAAGAGTCAACAAGTTTCTTGACATGAAATGTCCTTCTATCTCATTTGTTGGTTGGAGCAGTGAAATATTTATGATCTGCCATCAGTGTCCAGCTTTTGAGTTTTGACCCAGTAAAGGATAAATATGGGACAACTTGCCTTTGGCCTTTCACTTTGGCCAGTGACCAGCTATCTGTCTGTTTGTGGTTTCAACTGGATGGGGAAACAATGATCCCCTAGGTAAAACCTTTTCCATATCTATGACTTACTTCAGAAATAAATGATATTAAGACCAAACACTTCGAGTGAGAAGCAAATCCTACACAGTTGTCCAATGGCCTTCGACCTCTTGATGGCTTGATGCCATCTGGCTGCCAGCTGGCTGCTTCACTACACTAGAAAATGTTTCTCACAGACAACGCTCCCTTCCATTTTTAGTCCTACCAAAAAAGAAAAAACAAACACACTTTTCCTATAACACCCTTTTGGTCCAAAAAAGGGAGAGATGTGACACAGGTGGCTATTGAACTTTCAACTCTGAGTGGCAACCTACCAACCAGCTACTGCTGGACTTCACACACCCACAGCAAAATAGAAGCTTGCTCAGGCTATTTATTGTGTCTCGCCACACTAAAAAGAGGTATTAAAAATGGGGAGAGAATAAGTAAATAAATAAAGAAATCAAACATAGTGGGAGGTGTTGCAGACCATTTGTACATGGGAAGCAGTGAGTAGAGATGTGTACTTTCTGAAAGATATCCAAAGAACTAGACAAAAGTGCGAAAAAGTGTTCCCACTTTCACAAAGAGAGAGGGAGTGTGGAGGACCTTTACTTTTCTGTTGAGATTTTTTACAGCCTGGTTCTGCAGACATTTGCCAGGTTCTTGGGAGCAGGGCAAATGTGTGTTTTCTATAGTGGGCATGAAACCTTCCTGACCCTCCCAGCTGCTACAAAATCCTTCACACTGCTAGAACCCAAGAGATGTATCAACATGCCTCAGAGAGCTGGAGGAAGGAGGCCCTGGGAATAGTTCTCAGGCAGGTGATGACAGGGGCTCCCAAGGGCTCTGGTGCTCTATTATAGGATGAGGCTGGGCTGGGCACACAGCCCAACTGGAGGGTGACCTGCTGCTGTGGCTCATTTCCTTCCACAGATGGGTGTTGCAATTGTCTGACAGTCCCCACACCAACATGTGCACTCACATGAGATGGGCCTAGCCTGGGAAATGCATATATATTGCTCAAAAGCAACTTAACATCTATATATATTAGCGAGGCAAGGATAAGACTTTATATAGACGATGTCTTTTTTTTTTTTTTTGTGCAGAAGGCCAGGCATGTTTAATTAGCATTAACTGTTACCATTCAAACAACTTTCTTAACCCCACTGTGACCCTCGATTTGCCCTTCCTCAAGACTCCCTTTCCCTTTCTGTCCTTCGGCCCCTATAGTACATTATGTCAACAGACAATGGGTGTCTTCCCATACTCTCCATGCTCCTTCTGTCCATGAAGATTCTAAGAAATGCAGGAGATGTGATTCTCACATTGTAGTTTTCCCATGACAGATTCTCTTCCATCCTGCCATTTGCATTTACAGCCTGACTCCAAGACCATTCATAGCCAGAGAAGTCTTTTCATTGACTTCTGTGGGCTTTGAACCAAACCTTTATAAACCACACATGTACCCAACAGGTATTTATTAACATGAGCTGGCCATGTACTGAATGCCATGAGTGTGGAAAAAAACTAACAATAACTTTACAATTACCCACCTAAGCCCTCTAGCAGGCTCCAAAGGCATGTCTCTTCGCCAAGCAAGCGTTGAATCAAGTTTGACATTTCTAGAGTAAATCACTTTTGTGTTCTAAAAACCAAAAAAAGGGTTAGGAAAAAGTCCAAAGAGTGAGAACATCGCCATTTTTGGACAATAATATCATCCAAATGTCCTATCCAAATGGCTTCAAATGTTCCAGAAACAAATGTGCATTCTGGGATAAGACTGCTAGGTAAAATTTCAGGTAGGATTGCTTGAGGTTGTCAAGATTAAGTGGCAGTTAAAATGGGATTAACAGTGCTACTTTTTTTTTTTTTTTTAATTAGCTACTAAGCTATTAGTGTTACTCACAATCTTTCCAGAGTGCTTAGACAGCTCTAGATAGTAGCATCTTTGTGTATCGACTTTCCATTCTGATATTTTAGTTATTTCACAGGCTTTGCCTAAATGTATCTCCTTTTTGAGTTGTAGGGCATGAAATCAGATGTGATTTTTTGGTCTCTGCTTAGATTGAATGGGTGGAGCCTGTACCGTCAGAGAGGACAGCCCAGTGGACCTGGAAAACCCCCAATTCACTGTGCGGGTGAGGTGTCACAAAGGACTTTCCACACTTCTATCAGAAAGTAGCTCTAAGCCAAAAAGTTTGGATCCAGACCTGGATAAAAAGTGTCTCCAAGGACAAGTCTCATGAACTCAACGGTTTCCTTCCAGACAAGTTCTAGCTGCGATGTAAGATAAGGATATTTCCTTAAACAGATAAGTTTTGCATCATCTTTTCACTCGTGCTTTTACCTTTTCACTTTCTGCAGCAAATCAATCATTACAAAACTAGAAAAATTTTGGTTTTGTCTATTACATGTTATAGCTCAGCTGGGTTTGGCCCTGGTGAAAAATACATCTCTGAGAGAGCATTTTGGAGACAGGTATCTGCTAACAAACAGTTTTGTCTTGTTCACAAAGGCCAAACATTTTTTAAAGTAGATGTCGAAATTGGAGTTTTCTGAGTCCTAAATAAGCATTTATAGGAGTAGGAGTGTTTTTCTTTTTTAAAAAAAGCTCAGTTACCCAGACCCCATTTTTAGCAGTCCCTTTTGAAACTCATGGCTGAAATAACTCGTAGTACTGTCCATAGATCCTGGTCAACTTTTCTTCATTGGTTGCCCCCTGAAGACTCATGTATCTCAGTCATTTCTTCTCCTGTTGCTTTAGAAACTCTGTAGATGCAGGGGTTAAACACAAGATCATACATTCACAGATGCGAAAATACTTTTTTTTTTTTTTTGGCAGGGCATACTCACTAGGCAACTTCTGCATGTTTGTGCTTTGAGTAAGGAGGCCACCTGCTTCTAATGTTACAGGAATATGTTGGCTAGTGGAAAGGCAGACACCATTTTTTACTAATTGAATAATCTGTGTATCTTATCCAAACGCCAGGAGATTGCTTCTATCCCGTGATTAGCTTGGAGTTTTGATGACATATTTTTCAAAAAAAAAATACACATTCCAAAGTCAGTTTCCTGTTTGGTCCAAATCATTTTATTCATAGTACAAAGTGATGAGAAAATGGGTATTGGATGAAAGAAATGGTAAATAGGAAACAATCGTTTGCTTGGATTACCAAGTCAGTCTCAAGACAGGGCACAGTTTGGTAGGTAGGCATGTTCGACTGTTTGGCACTAGCGCATGAAATAGCAAACACATGTAGCAGTTAAAATCAAGCTTGCATTAATGATTTCATTGCCTGAACTAAATTTGTAATGTAAATCATTCGGAGCTGCTCTAAGGCATTTCTATTCTTAGAAGAAAAGTCACAAACTGGAAAGAAAGTACGTCACCTTTGCAATCAGCACCCCCTTTAGCCAGTAATGTGGAACACATGGTGGTTGAAGAGGTTATAGTGTTGCAGAAATGTCATTACAGAATTTCTCTGTGTTAACATGTATCATCTGTCACATAATTGTTTGTTTTACAACCCATACCTATAATGGGCTAAGTGGGGACTATTTATATCAGTTAACAATGAGTGCCTTTAATTAGTATTTCATGCAACTGGAACATGTTAAAGATTCTGACACAAATCTGGCTTGGGTTGCTAAATTCCATATGAATTTCATTACAAAATTGCTAAGACATTACAGTTGCTCAGGTATTGAGGTTTATAAAGGCACTTCATCTGTTACAAAACTAGATCAAGTAAGTCACAAGCATGTTAAAGAAAAATCTTCAAAACAACAGCTTGGTATCTGACACAGTCGAATAAGAGCTTAAAGCAGGAAATAAGAAAACATTTTATGATTTGAAATGTGCCTGTATTTGCTCTAAAACTGCAAATGTACTAACATCTGCACAGCTAAAGCATTATATAGAATGGAAAAAAGTTATAATGATGGAGAATCATATTGTATACAAAAATGATAATGAAATTTATTAAAACTGGATCAGTCAACAGCGATATTCTCAAGCTGTTGCTGGACTGTAGAACGAAAGGATGGTCTTCTGCTGATGGTTGAGACTGAGTGGTTACAAACATATGTCCTAATGTTTCTGAGTGAAGTTCATAAGCACAGTATTTAGACCGATATCCTCACGTCCAGCCCAGCCTCTTTGCAGAGACTGAGGTAGCCTGCAGGACATTTTGGAGCTGCAGTTGACACTGAAGGAAACCCCCAAACCCTGTGGGAATTTTCTCCATCGACACTCAGGAATTTGCTGCATAAAGAATGTGTCAAGGAGCAGTGTAATATGCAGGGAGGGGTGTGAGAGGAAAATGTGCCTGAGGTTACAGTTTTAAAATTTAGGTAGTGTCACAGTCCTTAAAGCTGATCGAAAGAACGTGCTAGAATCGGACTTGTGTCAAAATTGGAACAGTTCAGGAGATTAAGAGGGGGAGAGCAAAGGATGACATGAAACCCCAGCAGCTTCATGCCTCCATGTTATTCTTCTCAGTTGTACGGGCAGAGGTTCCATTCCTCTGCATGCCCCAGTTTCTGAAACGAGCACTTTTTTTGTTGTTGTTCTGTAGCTATTATTAGACTTGCAAATTTACATTTTAGTGACACATGAATTCAGCAACTGTTTGTAGAATCCATCTCAAAACATTTATTTCAAGATTTTGAGATGATGCACAAGGAAAGTGAAGATGTTCAGGATGTCTTTTTTTTTTTATTTTTTTTTTCCTTCTCCCCCATTTGAATCAGATACTCGTATCAGTGCTTACAGTTTTCTGTCTAAACCAATTTCTGACTGGCAACTATGTTATCGTGAAATTACTTTACAAATAACTTTAAATGGAACTTTGTGGGGCATATCTGATTTGTTAATTAGTATACAGATTAAAATATCATTATTTATGGAATACCAGAAGCTGGAAGGTTAGTCTAAGTAAACTCACTCTAACTCTTTACGAATTACTAATTCGGAGTCCAACATCAAGCAGAAAATCCCTTTTACCATTTTAGTTTGCCCACACCGAGCATGCTGACTGTCCTCTCACTGGAGCGGACTTGGCAGTAGTGAAGATCTTAATGGTTTGTTACCTTTGTTAAAAGAAAGGATCTGATTTCTGAAATGTGTTGTCGGTATTCCAGGTAACAGTAAAGCAGGTCCTGCAATGCCATCTCCGATCTTTTTGTATTAACTATTTTTATCACTCTTTTAAATTGTTTACTAGCAATTTGGTGCTGGAGTTGCATTTGGTTTCTACTGTGTGAGTTCTAAGATTTGAAAAGCTGTTGTTAATTTGCAATCATATTCTCCTCCTTTTTATATTCACTTGATTCGTTATGAAGTATTTTGAATATTTTTTCACTCTTATTACTAGCAGTTGGGGTAGTCATAAAATATTTTAACAATAAATCATAAGCAATGAAAAAAAAGGAATCCAAAGTCCTCATGTGATCACCTTTGATACCCACTTTTCCCTTGTTAGATTTACTTAAACTTGTATTTTAGCTAAAGTTAATCCTCAGTTAAACTACATTTTTCACAAAGAACTATACCAAGGTATCTTACCAGAATCTTCAGGCATAGCTTGGCATAAGAAATAGTATCCAGGCTGAATGTGCAATATATAAAATATATAGGGATTTGAAGAACATCACCTGTAATGAGAGGACGCATCTTCTCCCTTCCCAAATAATTTTGTCTCAAAACTTATTTTTTGACTGATTGTTGCTCTGGAAACTGATAAAAACCTTCTAGATATTTATAAAAGGTGAGTCCCTCCTCTGAAGAATTCTGGAGAGCATGATAAAAGACAAATCTTAAGGAAATGGCAGTGAGCACAGACAATTAAAAATATATATATATATATGTATGTGTATAATTTGAGTAGTGCTTTTAAAAGCTTAACAAAGAAGATAAATTAACAGATACTGATTAGCTGACTATTAGCCGTCCCATAAATGGCGAATTTGGGTACAGTACATTGAAGGAACAGTGATCATAAAAGAAACTGGTGAACAATCACAGAGCTGACTTACAGGAAAAGCTTACAGACCAGCAGATCTGTTGTTGTGCTTTCACACCACTGTGATCTCCGGGAAAATCAGTATGTATCCTGGTAAATGAGCTGGAACTGTATAGAAGTATCTGGCTTGGCAGTTCCAAAGACAGTTACCCGGTTTTAGCTGTGCTTCTGTGAACTGTGGTGTGCTTGTTTGAAATATTATAGTATAAGGCATTTATGTCCTCCCATACTGTCTGCCCTCTCATACACTTTTTTTCTCTTTTATGTGTGTGGTTACTTAGGTTTCTATGTCTCTGATTTGAACACACACCCTTCCACACATCTCAAAAGCCACTGGAAATATAGTGTGCACAGTAGTTTGTAAATTAAATATGCTTAAGTAGCAGAAAACTGCAGTAACTAAGGCTGATATATGGACTTGGAAGACTAAATCTAACTTTGTGGATTCAATTATAATTACAGCTGTATGAGCTGGCGTATTGGTAAGATGAACCTGCCAAGACTGGGTTACTAGAAACCGTAGGAAGGCTGACCACATCATCAAAGAATAGCTCTCTGATGACATAGTACCTGCAGCTCTCCAGCTTATGGCCCACAGGTCCATCCAAAGACACTGGCTGGTTTGGTGGGAGGCAAGCGAAGAGAAAGGATGACAGTTTGCTGCCAGGGTCAAAGGTAAGAGGGATGTTTCCTCTTAGAAAGTTCAGGGAAAAAACCTAAGTCTCCAGAACAAAGAAGGGGAAGTTACAAAAATATATTGGATTTTGGAGGAATTTGGATAGCTGATGTGTGTCAGAGCCAGGTTACAGTTACTTATTAAGGAGGAAAGGTTCAGAAATGCAGTGCTTAACACTCTCTCCGGCTCTGCTAAACTATTTATGAAGAGCTAACTATAATTAGAAATCCAAATATAAAAAATAGTAAACCAAAAACTTACTTTAAAAAGTGGGCAGAAGTCCAACTATTTTTACTGGGCAACACTGGAATGTTAATGTGGAACATACGCAAAGCTGTTATGAAAAAAAAAAAAATACACCTCTTTAATGGTAATATCCAAATAGAATAAATGATAATTGCAATAAGCAGCAATTAGGAGTCAGCACAGGTCCCTGAGAACTCAAACCCACTGTATGTTACAGGATGAATTGTTACTGACAGAGTTAGTTTGAGGTATTTTTCTGCAGGGAAAAAAAATATGAAAGGGAGGAGGAAAGACAATTTCTCTTGTGGAATGAATGAAACAGTTTTGTCATTTAGTAGTAATCGGAACAATACCTGTCTAATTTTACTGGTTTTAAAGTGCCTTTGACCTGGATTTTGTGGGATGGGTATAACTTCATGCCGAGTAATGGAAACTGTGAATAATCTGTGCAACTGCTTTCCCAATCTGGTTCATCCATTTGGTTAAGATTTAAGAAAATAATCACCTAAATCAGCAGCCTGGTTTTGTCCCTTAACACATACCCACACGGAATGATGGGGAGAATTTATAGTGGGTGGAATGTAATTATCTGACCCGGAATTTGCCCAGAACACATGAGGTTAATAATGAAAGGCTTTCCAGGCACATATTTCAATTACCAGTTTCTGTTTCTCTATGGTGGTCTTGATGACGGGTAAGCCAAAATCACCAGGGTGAGAATTAATGTAAAATATTTCAAAACCTGAAAGCAAAGCTTACTGCTGGATTTTGGCAACAGCCACATCAGAATGGTTGTACTGAATCAGGCTTCTTGGGTAGCCGTTTCTTCTGACTGAGGAAGATCCCATTACAAAGAGTTGTGGCACAAAGCCCAGAGAGAAAAGCGCTGCTGGATTTGTGTTACTCTCTCTCCAGAACCAGCCTGAGCATCTCTGCATCCTGCTCCTAGAAAGGACAACTGATGTGAATGGCTCTGGCTTGAATCAACCAGGTCTAGCCACTGCTTTTAGCTCTGTCTCTGAAAGCAGAGCTGGTTGTGGCAAGGACGAAGAGCACTTGTGTGCATTGGAGGAAAGGAGAAAATGGAGAGGATGTGCTCTTCAGTTGAGCCAGAAGAACATCAAGTCAAGAGCTAAAGGGAGAGTGGGATCAAAATGCAATTTATTTAAAATGAACTTGTGACACTCAAAAATAACGGGAACAAAACATCAATCTTTGGTCTGTCATTGAATAAATGAACAGTACATTCACATCTTGATTTGTATTTAGGTCTTGCCCTACAAAACCATAGGAAAACTAATATAAAAGCAAAGAAAAACAACAGATTTGATCAAAAATATGAAATAGTAACCATAGGACAAAAAATTGAACCTAGAAAAAACTTGGCTGAGAGAGGAATAAAATCATAGTTCATGTGAAATTTAGGTATGGAAAATGATACATGCTGTAGAAGAGAAATTATTTTAATTGTATTTCACATTACAAGAAATAGAGCTATCAGGTGAAATTATCAGGAGACTCAAGATAAATGTAATGAAACTTTTTTCCTTTTTTTTCATATAATTCACAAAGCAACAGTGGAATTCACTGTCACAGGATGCTAGACATGCCAAAAGTCAAGCAGGGTTCAAAAACTGATGATACTTATCCACTGAAGAGTACTACTGCAATATTCAACACAAAGATATTACATCTAATTTGGGGAAGTTTCTAATTCTCTGATGGCTGTTACTGAGAGAGTTTTGCTGGAAAAAAAGTGCTTTATATTGTTCTGTAGTTTCTTACCTAGACATCTCCTACTGTCAGAGACAGGCTGCTGGGCTGAAGATACTTTGATCCAGTCTAAAATTGCCTTTTTAAATGTTCGTTCTTTGATATTTCAGGGCAACGTGACACACAGGCTGCTTGGGAAGGACAGTTATTTCCCAGAAGCACTGGACCTACTGTACTCGTGTAGAGTGACTACGAAGCTGTTGAACTGAATGCTTCCTATAAAAAAAGGCAGAGATAGTTATTCAGCCCCTCATGTGTTCCTAGATATTTAGCTGAGTTGGAGATGTCCAGCTAGTTAGGGCTATCAGCCATAGGGAAATCCCAGACAAATGTATAACTCCCCCTAGTCTTCCCAGACAAAACCTTTTGACACAAGAAGGAAGAAATGTCCAGGAAGCCCAGCTTTGGGGTAGCCATAAGGGTTATAACATACTTACAATAGAATAGTGAGCAAAAGGGAAAAGAAGGTGGTGATCTCCATCCACATGTTCCTATGCCACATAGAATAACCCTACAAGCTACTAAATCCATGCTGTTGCAGAATGATCACAGTGTGTAGTATACAACCCACACTGGAAACTGAATGATGGGTTTGCTTATGATCCATTTTGTGCTAGAAAAAAAGTAAGCTGCATTATCCTGGAGAACTTTCATACTTTTATTGAAAACTTCATGCTGCCTGTTTAAAACACTCAGAACTCTCGAAAGTAAGATGTAAAAATTTAAAAAGTCTTGCAGCCAACAGAAGGGAGTTATCTAGTTCTCATATTGACATAAACCAAGCAAGCCATTGTAGAGGTGAAACGAAATTATTGCCTTGAAGAAAAGATTCATTACTTCATCTATGATGCGGTTACTGACTGGTGTTTCAGGAGAGTTAATTTCACAAAGTTGACAAGAGTGAGGAAAGTAAATCACCTGTAGAAAGTAATGTTCAAAGAAGAAGAGACAATCAGGAAGTCTTTAAAAAAGTTTTATCTCACTTTTTCCAGATTCACAGCACTAGAATTATAAGATGTCAATGGTGATAAAGTAAAATAATCTAGTGGGGGGAGAAATTATGACAAATATGAAAATAATAATTCATCTATAATGAATAAGAATAGAGTGAAAACAAACTGCAAAGCATAACATTAGACAAGGAATTGTGGCAAAAGTTATGAGAGAAGCCAAAATATGCAAGGAGGAATGTTTTGCCAAAGCAGAGAAGTGTAATAGCACCAAAGAAAACCTGTGAGTGTCCATGCCATTAAGTAATCGGAAATATTATTCCAATTGCTACTAATGAAACAAAGGAAGCAGAGTTCAACGGGTATTTCTACATTTTATTCAGGACAGAGCTGGAGGACATGTTCTTATCTAAGTACAGTGCTGAAAATATTTCCAGTTCTACAGCAAAGCAAGAGACTGTTAAATCAATAATTGAAGATTCCTGCATCTGCAAGTGGCAAGGGAGGAAGCACATGAGCTGTCTGAAACACCAAAGAAATTGTAGGGGGGTAGTACAAGGTTATAACTGTGGTAATATTGTGAAAGGTTAACTATAAGAATGTCAGCTTTGGCACTAGTCCCTGGCAAAATAATGTAATAGGTCATTCTTAATTTCTTTAGTAAAGAATTAAAGACCAATATAGTTAATATTGTTCACTGAGGATCCTGGTCTAGTGGAAAGCATCACTGCTTGTGCCAGGGGGGGTGGAACTAGATACTCTTTAAGGTCCTTTCCAACCCAGACCATTCTATGATTCTATTATTTTATTAATATCAGAATGAAAAGTTAAATAAAACATATCTTGTCTGCTTTTTTTTCATATCATGTCTGTACTTTCATTTATCTGATTAAATTAAACAACGCTGATATTATAGAATTCTGTAGGAAATCTGACTTGGCATTTCCTTTTACTTTGACCAAGAAACGTCTTGTAGATTCAGAGTATTATTCCATTAAATGAAGCACTAGTTAAGGAGCCACATCGAATTGTGAACAAGGAATCACTTGTGAGACATCTCTGACATCTGCTACTTAATGTTTTTATTTATTAACTGGAGCAAAACACATAATTGTTATATATAATACTTGGAGATCACCTAGATAGGAAAGAATGCTTAATAACAAAGAAAATAAACCAATTATATTGAATAATTTGGAATCTGTGGTCAGCTGCAGGCAACTGAAATAATTTTCAGTGTAAGTTAACCATATTTACAGACTAAGGAAGAAGTACCTCTGTCAATGGCTTGTGAGTTGTAAAGGGTAAACAGCTGAGCTCAAATTCCCAATATAGCACTGAAACAAAAAGAGTAATACAGTTCTTATACATACGAGGAGAGGAAACTGGAGGTTACATTATCTCTGGATGTGGTGACGAGAACCACTGATAGGATCTTGCCCTCTGAATTGGACATTAAGTTCTGTAGCATATTGCAGAGGTTCAGGAAACTTGGACATGAAATTATAAGATGCCAAAAGATATTTTACATCTAAGACTTGAGGACCCCACACTATCTGCAGTATCTATAAATGAGATTGTTGACAAGAATCAGGTTTGACATGAGTAGATGGACACTTAATAGCAAAGGCTCTTCGACTTATCAGAACTGGTGACTGAAAATAAATACAATCAAATTCAGCCTTAAAATAAAGTGGAAATGTTAGGTTTTTCTGAGTTAATTAATCACTGTAATTACTCAGAATGTTTGGTTTGTGTTTCTTCTGTACTTGGAAAGCATTGAATTTTGGTATTGTTTTTTCTAGTTTAAATAAAAATAATTTGAGGAAAATTTATTGTATATTTGTTGAGTCAATGTAGCTAATCATCCCATATCATCTCACACTGTAATGTCTAAAACTAATAGATCTGCTCTATTCATGTTATTTTCTGAGATATACTGCTGAACATTTGCCGCACGGTAGAGGTGCACACCCAGTTTTGAAGTTTGCTACAGTTATACATACTTACTTGGGACACCATTTTGCTCCAGAATGTTTGCAGAAAATGCAAACACAGAGTGACAGATGCCTAAATGAACAATCATCTGAAACAAGTCTGCTCTGCAACATAAACCTGCCAGTGAGCACAGAAGGTTCTCATGAATAGTCCAAAGGCAAATCTAGAGTGACCAGCACAGCTTAGAGCAAAGATGACATCTTCTGTCACCAAGTTTTTTCCTTATCCCTAATGGGAACTCTCCACAGGTCCTCCTAGAGTTTACCAACAGCAGAGCTGAACTAATATTTGGAATTACCTGTGGGGTATAAATGTTGCCCCTTGTTATTTGAATGAAAGACCCCTGGTCAGGGTAAGATACTTTTGAAAGTTCAGTATTTTCTGATGTAATTCTGAGTTACTTTTGAAAGTTCAGTATTTTCTGATGCAACTCTGAGTTATTCTAAGACTCTATGAAATCGGTCTTTTCTGAATACCAAAGGGAAGACAGGGACAGAGTCCGTACTCCCATCTGTATCACTGCAGAGAGCAGTCAGTGAGCAGTTCTCCAAAGCTGTCTGTAGATCATCTCTTGGGGGTTCCAAAACCTTTCTACACTGTTTAATTCAAAAAGGGAGACCCATCAGGTATAGGACCTGGCATAGGGAGGGCAGAGGTTTCTAGCTCCAAGCTCATGCAGGCAGAGAAGTAAAAGGAACAGAGAAACCTTCAAATGTGTTGAGTGTGGAAGGCACCAGTGTGGGAAGAGAAAGCAGAAGGCAGCCAGGTGCACTGGAAGCAGGATATAATAGAAAGTGTGAACAAACTAGACTCAGCTGTGTCCAGGAACAGCCAATGTGCAGAGTTTTGTTCATCTACGTGTGTCTGGAATATACCAGGGCAGCTGAAGGGACTGAATCATCCAGTGTAACTCCTTACTCTTTTGAAATCAAGGTCAGCTTTACCCTAAAGGTGCAGTTCTAGTTACAATTCCTTTAGGCCAGTGGTGTCAAACTCATTTTCACCGGGGATCACATCAACCTCGCGGTTGCCTTCAAATGTAACAATGCCAAATGTAATTTTAGAACTATATAAATGTAACAGCTTTAGGCTGTTTTCAACCTAACCCTTCCTGACTGCAGCAGCTCATCCAGCTCTCTGCTCGCTTTCTGCACCTGGTGCAAATTCCCTTTGTGCCAGTGCAACTGTTTCTGTAGCAACGGTCTCAACCAGGGAATTTATTTGGTTTTGGATGGGAGGTAAAGATTAAGAAATACCTTTTTTTTTTTTTTCTTTAAAACAAGCCAGTATACAGATACACCTGAGAACACATAAATAGCTTCAATAGCAAAAGTGGATAACTGATCAGGTCCGGAGCGGAGGGGATGCATGGAGGGAAGCAAGCAGATAGGACAAGAGAGAAAGAGAAAGGGATCTTTCATCCTAGCTTTGCCATGAAAGGCTTCATAATGTGAGCTTCTCTGCATTTTGATTCTCTCTCTCTCTCTGACATACAGATACATGTACACACATACCCTTCTAAAAAACATCCAGCAAAACCATCCTCCAAGATAGTTCAAGTTCCTAAGCGGCCTAGGGTGTGCCTTTGTTTCAGTTTGAATACTGCTATCACATCATAAATGAGCCTGTTTCTTCTATCTTAAATGAAGAGTGACGGTCACACCCAGCAGTTCCAACTAGATTTAACCCAGCCTATAACAGTATTAATCCTAGATCACAACCATAAGCTTCTGCATATGTTTCAAATAAGGGAAACTAGCATAAACCCAGCACAGTTTTACAAGACGTTGTTCTAGTTCATGAGTGGATAAACTGCAGTTTCAAAAGCTATTTTAGCCTGAACAGGAAACCAAATTATAATAAAAATGACATGCAAATCCTGTTTTCACTACAATGCTTAAAGCAATAAAAAAATAAACTGAGTTTATCAAAGCACCCCGCAGTTAGACCCCTTGATGGCAATGTCAGCCCCCATCTACACCGAGATTTAGTACAGGAGTTGAACAGTCCTTCAGCAGTCCAAAAATAGTTTTCTTTCAAAGGAGGAGCTCTCTCAGGAGGAGCAGAGGAAATGCAGCAGTAAGACCTATACAGGTTCCTTAGGTAAACAGTTTCTTGGGCCAACAGAGATCTCTGCATCAGACATTAATTTTCCTTGTGGCTAAAATCAGTTCACGAATGGTATCAGTAACTTATTAGAACTTTACATTATTGTTTTTACAATAGGCTTCCTTTTCAGTGTGCTATGGTTAAAACAGAGTAGAGGCTATATTTTGTATGTGCATTTTCGAGAATATATACTGTACAAAACACAGCAGTAAAGACAATAGGATGTAGATATCAAGATACTTAAACCATATAGGCAAATGAAATGTACGTTCCTACATTGCGTAGATACTTTAGCAAATATTCTCTCTGATTTATGAATAAGCTCTTATGTTAAGAAGGTCTTGAATAACTGCTTGTATCCCTAAAAACAAATAAACAAAGACAACACTAAAACAAAACCAACCAACCAGAAAAAAAAAAAAGAAAAACAAAACCCAAAAAAACTCCTGAAAAAACTGACAGAAGCTAAAAGTGTTATAATGATAACATGTTTGAGATAGATTACATTTTTGTTTGGTGAAAATTATTTATTTTTAAGTCCTTATTTAACTCAAATGGCCAGAATCCAGTGAAAGCTACTATTAGAAGCTGACACAAACACAAGAATGAGATGAAGTAGAATTTCCAAGAAACTGTCAAAGAGTTGGGCAAGGTGAAGTGAGGACTCCACTGGTTTCAGATTTTTACCCTTCCTTCATGCTGACGATCAACAGAATCACAGCTTTATGATAATCTAGGGTTTAGACTTTTCATGATGCTTTAGCTAAGATTATTTGCTGATGAATTTGAATTTCTCCCACCATTATAGATCGTTGTTATTGTGTTAAGGTACTGATTTCAGCTCTCAGGCAGTGGAGAAAATGTCAAAGAAATGTACCAGTGCAACATTGATTTCCGACATTAGCTCCTCAGTTTTCTGGAGAATACAAGTGACAGTTACGGTGTCTACTTTTTTAACCTTTTCATTGCTGACTGTTAGTGCTCTAATGCCACACTTCACACCGCTGTTCTCCTGATCCTCAGTAGCCCACACACACTCTCCCAAACCTCATGTTCCCACTTCAGTGATGAACTTGTGCTCTTATGGATTCAAAATAGTAAGCACATTCCACATGGAAATTGTAGGAACAGCATAAAATTACATTTAGTATCAGAATAAATAACATGAGGACTATATTACAGGCTACATTGTTCTTTCTACATTTACCCATGAAAACTTCCATTATTGAATTTAAGTGAGTCTGTCACATAATTTCCAGACTTCTGCTCCAGAACACTAGAGAATCCAAGTGCCTTTTTTTCAGAACTTAGGTCCAGCTTCCCATTGAGCATTCAGGACCTGGAGCACATAGAAGATCTTGGGCAGCCTGTTGGTGCTGTGGTAGCAGACACAGCCAACCAAGAGGGTTTTTTTCTTCCTGCTGTGTTTGGCAAGAAGAGCACAACCTTTCCTGTCACATGTGGTCCCTGCTCAAGTTATCCATAATTTTCTTACCACAAGGTTAGATTACTTTAATGCACTCCGTGTGAGGCTACATCTTGAGGCCATTTGGCAACCGAATCTAGTGTGCGCAATACAACCACCTGTTTATTAAGTGGAGCATCATGCAGAGAGGAGATAAAAAAAAGAAAAACAGTCTCCAAAACCTGCAATGGCTGCCAATAAATTTCAGAGTTGAGTTCAAGGTGTTGGTTTTAACCTATAAAGACCTAAGTGGTTTGGGAGTTGGTTACCTGAGAGACTGACTTTCTTTCCCCAAGAAGCAGTGCTTTTAAAGTTGATATGAGAGGAGGTATCTGAGTTGGTAATTTACAGGTATAATGAGGGTACTGGCAGGACTTCTATGTGGAAGGCCCTCTGCAGTGTGTCCGCCCTGTTATAGGTTTATCTATTGTGGAATGTCTCTGTTCATGGAAGAATTCGAAACCAACATGCCAGTCTGGGTCTGAACCAAGGCCAGAAACATTCATAGCAAAGTTTATTGCTATGTTCTGATTTTACTACTTTCCAGCTACAGTTGCTATTTACGTCAATTAACCTTAGAAATGTGATTTGGTAATCTCAGTTAAACCTGATGTTAACAGCTGCTGACCCAGCTACAGATCAAATGGTCCATTCAGCACCCCTCTCTGAGGCACCCGTCTCTCCTGACCGGCTATGTAGGATAGTACAGAACCTAAAGAATTGCCAGAAGGGAGTAGCATGCTACAGCAACCCAGACATTTTCTGGTTAATTTGCCAGTGTCCCTGTGTCTGAGTCAAGTTGGATGATTCCTGGCCTTCAGATCTGTGACGACAACTCTACTAGTAAAAAAAAAAAAAAAGGCACAGTGCCCATTGTTCAGCATTTAAGTGTCCTGGTAAAGTTCACATCTGCAAGTCTGAATTCCCAAAACTGGCTGGACTCACACATGCTGTTGAGAGCAGCTTCTGGCCATTGAAATCCTTTCACAATGTGCCTTGGCACTGTGTGAGAAGGTGCTTACGAGTTGGGGCCAGAACCAGGCCAGCGATCATGCCGGCAGTTGTGTGTATGATCACAGGAAAATGCTTGTGTTCAAGCCCTCATGAGTTCAGTTTACTAGAATGGAAGTAGCCTGGAAATCTTGAAGGCCTTGGCCTAAAACAGCCATCTGTATGACCGAAGAACCAGGTTCCCAAATAACAAAGAATCCCAAAAGCTGATATTCCTAACAAGATTAAGGGTCTGGAGCATCTTTCTTATGAGAAAAGACTGGAAGACCTGGATCTGTTCAGCCTGGAGAAGGCTGAGAAGGGTTCTTATTTAGGCTTATAAATATCTCAAGGGTGGGNTCTGGGTGAACCTGCTTTAGCAGCTGGGTTGGACTGGATGATCTCCAGAGGTCCCTTCCAACCCCAGCCTTTCTTTGATTCTGTAATTCTGTGACATTGTCCTGGCCTGATGAGCAATGGGCATATTGAGTTTACAGGAGATGTCTTTGGATTTGTTGAAAATTTGTCAAATATGGGTCAATCTCCTTGAAGACGTATCTCCTTTTTACACATCCTGGTGGAACAGAGAGGTGCTACTTTCATTATATTTCTGAAGAAATAAAACACTGCAGAGATAGAGTTACCCAAAGTCATATTGGAAAGAGGATTCTGATCCAACAAATAAAATCTTGCCTCCAAAGTTCCAGACTTGGAACATGACCTGCATTGGTCCTTCCAATAAAATGCAGATAACAAAAGAATGGGATGCATCTGTCTTATCACACATTAGACAACAAATATGACAATGTTTACAGTGTTTAGCAGGTAGAAGCAAAAATTTAACTATCGTGGTGTTACTTACCCAAAGAAGGTTGTGAAGTTTCCATTACTGGACATTTTAGAGAGCACATAAATATAGATTACTCTCCTTGTGCAGAAGTAACTATCAGATGGCTAGCTGAAGTGTCTGTGAGCTGTATGATTCTATAATCACATTTTGCTGAAGTATATTTCTGTTACTTCAAAATTTGATTGAAGCCATACTATTGCATCAAACACTGATCACATACTGCAGTGAAAGCTGGTGTATAGTCTTAGTCTTCAGGTCCGAGAACAACAGAGTTATTCTGAGGAGAAGGCAGAGTTATTCTGGGGACATGATACAGTTTTCTGGGGAAATTACCTAGACTGTAGAATTAATGATCTTTATCAGCACCCTTTGATCCGGTTAAACTTTTCCGAAGACAATACCTAATATTAGGCCAATTAAGCATAAGATATAGTATCCCTGTGTTTCACACCTTCTCTACATAAAGAAAACCCATTACACATTTCTAAACTTTCCTACAATGCACTTTAACTATTAATGATCTAAGGCAAGGAAATGTAGGAGTAGTTACATTTATAAAGTCCTAAAATTACATCCGGCCTTTTGAAGGCAACTGCAAGGCCGACATGGCCCCTGGTGAAAATGCGTTTGTTGCCCCTGCTGAAAATTAGTTTGACACCAATGATCTAAGGGATGTCCCAAGCCCATCGGTGCTAGCAAACTTGAGTTTTCTGTTAAAGACTTAAAAGCTTTAGTGGCACATTTCACATTCAGTTTCCATGAGACTATGTGAGGCACAGATGGGACTCCAAATGATCCTCACCACTATTTGACTGGAAACAAATACAGTGATTTTGACAGCAAGAAGCCTCTCTTGCCTTTCTATTATGTTTCCTCCAGCAGTATTGTCACGGCTACTTCTGTTTTGGTGATGTGGTTGTCTTGCAGATCCTGGTTTAATTATTTTTTTCTGCTTTGTGCTGTGAATAATTGAAATTCAATTCATTCAGACTTTAAAAGCTCAGAACAAAGCATAGCACTTAGGTTCAACCTTTGTGTTTGCACTACTGTACCTTTCCTGCTCTTCATCATTTCAGATTTCTGAGCATGGGGAAGTTCAGCTACCATCAGACAGATATGTAGTAAGGCAGCAGGAGCTGTACACCCATAGTGAGAACAAGTCTGCTCAAATTAGGTAACAATTAACAGGCAGCTTGATGCCAGTTGCCTTTATTCACCTTTTCAACTTCATTTGTGCTGCTGAGATCTGTAGTTGCAATAGAGATTGTGTCAACAATTGCTTTTCAGGTGTTTCGTTTTAAAAGTTTTGGGGTTTGTTGGTTTAGTTTTTTGCTTGTTTTTATTTTGTCAAAAATGAGAGCCACCAAAACACAGTGGATAACTGATTATTCATCATCCTATTTGAACCAAAGATGTCTTTCTTTTTTGATGTCTTTGAAAGATCTGTACTTTCAATCAAAGATTAAAGTTTCTTAAATTCTAAATATTGTCTCAAAATAGAAACTTTGGCAGGGTGAATTTTGTTGTGGAGGAGGACATGCACTGAGAAAAGTTTAAAATATTTTTAATATTTTACTAAATGCTTTTTCAGCAGAAACTGTCTTATTAAATTCATATTGGCTTCAGCAAAAGCTGTGGTCAGTTCTGAGCTGTGTTTTTCAATCATTTGAATCAACTATTCCTTTAAATTTATTATTATTATTATTATTATTATTATTATTATTATTATTATTATTATTATTTGGACATACTAAGCTTCCTTCTATTCCTCAAGATTTTCTGTTATGGATCACTGAGTTGTCTGCCCTCCTGCAATGTTTTCAGCACTTTTTTCTCCAGACTGCCCAAACCTTGCTAACTAATGCAAAGTGTATTGTTTGATTCCCTGGTCTAATGCATGTCTTGCTTTTTTTTAAATTATATGTTCTTTTGATTGGTCCGTAAATGACCACACTGACTCTTGACACAGAGCAGCTTCTTGCATTTTCATCCTCAATTAGCTGAGGTAAATAAATCAAAGATACCTCCCCAGACAGTGTCAGCATTTCTCTTTCAAAGAGCTCTCTTCTTCTCCTACTCTTTCTTCATATCTCTATAGAATTTCCTACTCTCTTTTGCTGCACTGAATGTGAATACACTCATTTAGCTACCCCTACTCTCCGTGGTGGTTTTGCTACTGAGAGAAAACAACAAGAACAACAACAAAACAAACAAACAAACAAAAAAAACCCCACAGCCTTATAGCAGGTAACTGCACTAAACAATTTTAAAGAGTTCATCTGGAGTTCATTAGGTGAAAGGAACTTTATCATGTAATTTTCTTCCTTTCAGAACTAAGCCTGAATAAGCTTGTTTGTTCCTTGATAGCAAGAATTGAGCGCTGATTCGGGTGTCTCAAATGGGAATGTTGAACTGACCTGCTAGTCAAGGTGGACATAAAGCTACTGGAGAGTGTCCAGAAGAGGGCTACAAAGTTGGTGAAGGGTTTGGAGGGGAAGCCGCATGAGGAGCAGCTAAAGCCACTTGATTTGTTCAGCCTGGAGGAGACTGAGAGGAGATCTCAGCTTCCTCACAAGGGGAAGAGGAGGGGCAGGAGCTGAGCTTGAGTCTCATTGGTCTCTCTCTGGAGAGAGAGAGACCATGTCCACCTCCATCTCCATCTCCATCTCTCTGGAGACCAATGACAGAACCCGAGGGAATGTCAGGAAGATGTGTGAGGGGAGGCTTAGGTTGAACATGAGGAAAAGGTTCTTCCCCCAGAGGGTGCTGGACACTGGAACAGGCTCCCCAGGGAGGTGTCACGGCCCCAAGCCTGACAGTGTTCAAGAAGAGACTGGACAACGTCCTCAGACACATGGTGTGAATTGTGGGGTTGTCCTGTGCAGGGACAGGAGTTGGACTCAATGATCCTTGTGGATCCTTTCAACTCAGGACATTCTATGATTCTGTGATTCTATGACTGTCTCTGTCCTCTTCACGAATACACCAGGAGGTAAAATTTTAAGCTACAGTACAGACATCATCGAACACTTCTATTTTTGTGAACAACAACTGAGTTCTAATAATGAGACTCTTTTTTTTTACTGAATTAAATAAAGAACTCTGAAACATCTGTGTGCCAGAACAAAGAACAAGTGCATTACAGATAGGAAAAATAATGGGAGCATATTCAGCAGACAAAGCATTACAGACACAATGGATTCTGCTAATGTTGTATATCCCTTGTGTAGGCATCAGGATAAGGTGTTCTTCAAGGTGTGGAGAATCTTAAGAAAAACAAGACAGCCCAGATGATCCTGCAGGTCCCTTCTGGCTCTAAACTTTCTAAATATAATTCAAAGTGTAATAACTTTGCTCCCAAGGTTCAAGGAACTAATCATTCCTTCCTCTTTAAAAGTAGCTGCTGTAGTCAAAGGGACACCTGTGGGCTCTACCGAGTAAGAGTGTGGCTGAAACAAAGTAGGTTATTCATGTCAGATAATTACATTTTGAGTTGTGCAGAAATTATCTAAGGTGAAGCATCAAGAATGTATGGCAGTAACCTTCAGCAATGCACTGCCCAGTAGTCAACATGCTCTTGGGCTCTTACAAGGTCTGCAGTTTATGAAAAACAGTTAAGTGTTTCTGTTACACATTTTGGTTGCCATGTTAACTTGGCTTCCATCGGACTGCAACAAACCCAAAACACCTCCTTACATACTTGCTTTATGACATTTTATTAGAATGCCAATATAACAGTTTTATAGTAAATGTAGGATATGGCAGGAGACTAAAATAACACCGTATTCTCTGAACACTTTAATCTAGGTTTAATAATTTTAAGGTTTTTAGACATTTGTAACTTAACCTGTGGGCATAATCTAGTAGAAACAGTGCTTGAGAGAAGTTATGAGCACTGCGCTCTGAGATTACAGTGGCTCAAATAACATAGTGGTTCCAAGGGAAACTAAATCTTTTTAAAACCCCTCAAACATCAGTTTAAACTGTTAACTTTAATTTTATTTTAAATTCATGTTAGAGTAATTGCATCAAGCTGGGATTATGTGTGTTCTCTGATTCTGTCTTACAGCACTTCTGCCTTTTTTAACTGTTTCCTTTACGGCTGATTCTTACTTGTTGCTTATTAATGGAGGTTTTTCCCTCTTAGAGTGTATTCAGTTAAAAAAACTTCTTTCTGGTGAGAGCTTTGGTGAAGCATTACTGGCAGCACATGTAATTTGTGCATTATGAAAGAAAGGGTGTAACACTTAGTGTATGCAAGGATTTTTTTTCCAGAGGATTTGTCAATTAAAAAATAAGTCTTCCATATCAGAAGAATGGAATATTTCCATTATTATGGAAATATACATTTCTCTTTTATACAGGAGAAGATTGCTACCTTTTACTTAACTGGATACATCTTCTTCTCAAACACCTAGCAAGAATGCAAGAGCAGCAACTTTTACAAGTTTTGCATGTCAACATGTGTCCATGTTGCCATGTTTAACATGACACACCTCACAGGAGTCCAAGATGTAGAAATTGTTGGGCAAGCACCTCTGAAAATCCCACATCTCTTTTAGCCAAAATATTTGTAGCTCAGGGGAACTAGAATTGTTCTGCAAATTACTATAGACCTCAAAACAATCTTAGGGAGTAAAAAACCCTAAATTTTATTACCTTTGTTTTACAGTAGAGAAAACTAAAAGACAGAAAGGTTAAAGCCAAAAATGTCACAGTAGGAGTCAACAGAGAATATGGATTTTTTTTTTAACATTTTGAGGAAAAGCCACATTTCAAAGAGGCTGAGGAGCCTACAGCAAGAGAAACAAGAAAGCAGTCTTACATATGCTCACATATATGCCTCTGTCTAGTGAGTTCAGTCATAAGTGTCTCCCTGCCTAACAAAGATGGGCAGAGCCTCAAGGCCAAGAAGGACCTCTTTCAACAAATGAAGACAGGGAACCATGTTAGCAGGAGAGGAGATAGCAGCAGGGAAATCTAAGTCTCTGGAGAAGTAAGATAAGACAAACAGCAAACACCAGTATCACGGCCCAGCACCAAGGATGCTGTTTGTATAAGAACTACTTAGTTAAGCTTTTGTCCATTTTTTTTCCACCCTGTCTAAACAGCTCTAATTAAACTTGATTTGACTCAGAGAAGAATTAATATATAAGACATGTTCTTCAAAAAAACCCAGTGTTAAATACTGCTAGTGAACAGCTGAGAAAATGGATATCTGGATTAAATTTTTCAAATATCATAGCCTGGCTTTTAAAGGAACCTGAATATGATCTGGTGTTCCTTCAGTCCCAGATTCATGTACAATCCATGTACATAATTAAAATTCATTTAGTTTCTTGCACATAGAAGATTGATACTTCAGACTCCTTATGTCTTACAGCTCTTAAGTGTTATCCTCAGCTGCTGAGCTAAGATAATAAAGGTTATATCATGAAAGCAAATGCATTGATCCTCCGTGGGTCCTGTGTCTCAGATATTGATGGATTTTATTATGGCTTAGTTTTTTATATTTCCTAAGCAATATTTCTTCTACTTAATGTTGGATGTCAAGCACTGTAGCATCTTAACCATGAGTAAATTGCCTTTCTTTGGAACCCTTAGCCCTAGAAAAAAAAGCCCAGCATAAACAAACCAACAACAACAACAACAAAACCCCAAACAAACAGCAACAACAACAACAAAGAAAACAAAACAAAACAACAAACAGAAAACACTAAGAAGATGACTACTTCATGCATCCTATCCATCATCATCTCTCTATGCCACAGCACCAATTCGAGACTTATCAGAAGCTTAGTCCAAATGAGAGGTGTCATTTCAAAGTCAAGAACAGACTGCTCTCCCGAAGAAGGGAATAAAGGTAGTTGGACACAAAACAAAGGGAAAAGAAAAGCCCTGATAGAACCTGCCATAGACAATATAGGTAGATGACCACTGGGGTTTTATGAGTTTCCAGCCTTCAGCTGCTGCTCTACTCCATCTGTAGTTTAAATCAAACTTTGGCTTTACAACTGAATACTCACCTGAAGTCCTGTGCCTAGCCCAGATTGTGCCTGTCTCATAAGGAATAGCCCAATGGTATTATGATCAACAGGGCAGAGATTAGATCAGTCATTTAGTGCAAGAAAGCCCCACATATCCTTCTCTTCCTGATTTATTACAGGAATCTGAATCCAAGTATTTCACTCCAGGGAGGAGGCATCTTTGCTCTCTAGGTGAATGAGGACTGATACTCTCTCTAGCTTGCATAATAAAAAGTTCTGGTTTGGGCTGTAGCCTGTACATTAACTTGAAAAAGCTGTGCTCCAGACCCTCCTCCAAAAAATATTTATTAGAGAATGGCTGGTAGCTGTATATGTGTGCAGAAGACACATTTTACTGATATTAAATGTATGTAACCACAGACACATTTTACTGACAAAAAACTGTTTGTCCACAGGATTCATCCAAACAGGTATCTTGAAGACACAACTAGATTTAAGTGTCTGAAGTGGCTGTTAGACATCTAACTGTTTTTATGGATTATTCATCACTATTTTTTCCTCTTAGTTTCTCTTTGAGTTTCCCCTCTTACTGGAAAATCTGTACATTACAAATAAACATATCCCCAGCAGCTGGAAGTACGTTAAAGAATACTAACCCTGCAGTATTTCAGGTCTTAATAAAGCCACTGGCCCAAGAAAAAGAAACCCATAAACTTCAGTGCTGGTGGATGAAGAGCTTTTCGCTGCACCTGTCTTCTTAGATCACAGATTTTGGCTATGCTGTGTTTACACACTCCTCAGCCATGATGCAATATTTGTGTATGGACCACCCTCTATTCCTGGTCCCGTCCAACCAGGCTACAAGAAAAAAGGACTGAGATTTGTCCCCACACACCTCAGCTCTGGTGGGTATGCTAATTTCTGTCCAAACAGCCTAAAAGACACAGAATAAAACAAAAAACACCTTTCTTTCTAGAACATGCACAATTGTGTGGGGAGATGATGCTCCCCTGCCTGATGGAGATAATTCACCTTGTAAGCACTTTTACTGTCAAAACTTGGCTATGGAATCTCTGCACAAACTCCCTCTTTAATTGCCTTTGACTCTGCTCCCATCGCAGTTTCTTGAACACATCCACCGTTTCTCCATTGCCTTTGCAGAAACCCTCTGCCAAAGAGAGTCCAACAAGGGCAAAGGGTGAGAAACAAAATAGCTGTTGTGGGATAGTGAGTATGTCAGTGTACAGAGCAAAAGGAATGGAACAAAGAACAAAACTAACAGAAGTCTGAACAGCCCTAGAACTGAAGAGGGAAAAGCTGTTCTTCCTTGTTTCCGCAGCAAGTAAAGACTCAGACTGACTATGTCTGCTTAAGTCTCAATTAAAGATTCTGGGTTTCAGGAAACAATTCCAACTCTATTAATTCCCAAAAGTGTGTAAAATCAATGTTTTAACTTTGAAGTGCTTCTGTAGGTAGCCAAGACACACACAGTATCCTAAATAGGACAACTCAGTTTTGAGTCCAGTCTAAGCACTGTTGACCCATGGAAATAATGTCTAGGGCTTGAAAGAGGAGATAATCTGAAAAAAAAATGCTTTCTTGCCACTTTTCTTAAGAAACAGATGGGAACTAGACAAACACCTTTTATTACATTGCTTGTAGCTGGGATGCTGGTTCAGACCCACCCTGGCCTGAAGAAGTTGGAGCCTTCTGCTCCTACCCTATACGAAAGTACTCAAAGTATTAGACCGTCAAGGAAAGAAAGCAACATGTACTATTATTTTGTGCACACATACATGCATTCACATGCACACACGCACATGCACACAAACACCCAGTTTTATCTCTGTGCATCCACAAATGGTGGTCAATCACGCAACCATGTATTAGGAACACCCCCTGAGAACTGTGAAAATCCCTCCTTTTGATCTCTTTTTCTAACACTTGTAAGAAACGTTATCTTTTGACCTTAAATGGGACTAAACACAGCCCCTTAGTGAAAAGCATGGTACCAGGATGGTGACTCATGTGCTGGGAGGTACGTACACCAATGTAGGGCTAGTGAAAGTAGTCTAGCACAAGGCTCAGCTCCAAACCTCAGCCATGGCTACAAACAGTCTTTCCATGCAGGCTGCTCCCACCTGCCACGAACACAGCAAGAAATTTCCCCTCCCTCTGACACCTTGTTTCCTCTCCTGTTATGTGGTGGTGGCAAAACTCATGTTCCCACTGCTTTGGTAATGTGAGAAACACCTAATACTACAGCAGGGAGTAGAAGATACGGATTCATGTCTCGTATCAAGAGAGCCTCTAACTCCATTCCTCCAGGAAATCCGTACCTGCTTAACAGGCAACTGCATAATCCATGAACAGATGGCACAGGAAGGAAATTGGATATCTTTTCTTCTTGGCTATGAGAACCGGTAAAGAAGCTTAGCCAGAGCCATTCGCCCTCCTATACCCAACACACACCCCTTTCAAGAATGAATTGTGCACATTCTGACCTTATAGAAATTAGTTTTGTTTTCATGCCAAATGAACGGTGGTTGAAATCCTTGCCAAAAAGAAAACCCCTTCAAATGATTAATCTTTAATAAAACTTAAAAGGCTCAAGCATGTTCATGTGTTATTTGGAAAAATATGGCTAACAGAAGTCATCGAGCTGTAATGTCACCTTCACTTAACTAAACATGAAATCAACAGATTTGATGGGTTTAGGCCAAGTCTTACCAAACAGGATTGTGCACTGCAAAGGCTACGCTCCACCCGCTGGTATTACTTGGCAAGGCTTGCTGGAAGCACCAACAGAGAAACTATAGATCAAATGAGGGGAGGATAGGTCTATCTTTTTTACCACCTTGTATCCTGAAGGTCTGAAGGCCACAAGCAATATGAGAAAGTGATTCTGTGCCAAACATAGCGGGAGTGTATTTGTGTGCAGCAGATGCTAAAGGAGCAGGGTCTAAAATAGGTCAGATGAATAGTACTCTGCAATTGTCTGCTTCTTACCACCAATTCCAAAGCAGCACACTCCAGAGGCAAACTTCCACACTGCGCGTTTCTGAAACTGAGTAAGATGGTGCTCTTCCCTGTTGCTTTTTGCACTTTCTCCTCAGAAAACAAATTTATTTCAGCTATAATTGCTGTTGATGAACAGTGATCACTCTCTTGGTAAATCAAGTCACTTAAAAAAAAACAAAAACAAAAAACAACAACCAAAAAAACACTCTTAAAAAAACCCCAAAAAACAAAACACAAACACAACGAAAAACCACAAACAAACAAACAAACAAAACCTTTAACCTAATTTCTCTGTGTCATCTCGGGTTTTTTTGACTGTGCTAAACACTGTGCATGTATCAGAGTGGTAAAAGCTCACTGTATATCTGCAGAGTCCTATGCATTCAATGATGACTACCCTTATAAAGTTATAGAGACTGAAGGAAAACTTAATTGCAGAAGATGGCTTTCAAGTGAACCTTCAGCCTGACAGTTAAAGTAAGGATATGCAACTGATACAAAAATAATATCTGAGAAAAATAATTCAGCTAAATATTCTTACTCATTTTTGGCATGTTATTCTGTAAGAATGTTTTGGTGAGTGGAATTCTGTTTTCATGGAAATCTGAGGAATGTAGGGTGCTGTAAAATGTCTACAGATTACATCCCCATGCTAAGAGTTCTAACACAATGCATTGAGTCAAAGTAAAACAATAGTACATGATCAGAAAGTTAGTGAATGTATGAAAACACAAAGCAATCTCCATTGCAAGCAGCTTGCAAGCAATTCATTTCCAGATTAGGAAGAGCTTCAACTCAGAATACATAAGTAAAATGTCATGAAGTGTGACATATAAGAGTTTCAGCTGATCTGAAATGTTAAACTCAGTCATTTATTCCCCAGCACCTCCTCTGTATTTGGCAATAGAGTAGCTCATCTAATTATAGCAATAGTTGACTTAAACACTGGCTCTAACAGTCTAAGGAATACAAGCAAGAATAAAAATGTACAGATTCAGTCTTAATTAAAAACAAACAAACAAACAAAAAACAAAACACAAAATCCCCAAACTTTGCTGCAGAGAAACAAACAAACAAACAACAACAAACCCCCCTCACTTTTGCTGCAGAAAAAAAAAAAAAAATATATATATATATATAATGAGAAGATCTCTGACAATGACAAAAAAGGTGAAAAGGATACTGCAGTCCTGTAAGCCAGGAAGCCGGGATTGTACGATCACTGGAATGTAATACTCTTAGTTCCTGTGAGAAGTAGATGGAAAATATCTAAACTCAACCACAGTTACAAACATCTGGATGCTCAGCTGCCCTGTTGGCTGAGAGGAAGCAGGTGCAGTTGTCCTCTTGGTTTGAATTAACCTTACACTGTTCAACGTAGACATTACTTGGAAGAGTCTGATGACCCCCAGATGGAAACGTGACCGGTCCCAATGCAGTAGACAGGACTGTCCAGATTTCAGTTGAAGAAGTGAAGCTAGGATATGATCAGCCACAATAAGGATCTCATCTTTGAAGATCATAACCTTTTCCATATTCTCTTTCCTCAGTAGACCACCTCCCTTGAGCCAAGCAGAGAAAGATGAGAGAGCCTCAAGATCTCTGTTAAGAGGAAAGAGACTGAGCTGGCCTGTGCACAGAAAGGCTTCACATACTGAGCTGTGCACTGACAGGGTGCATCTGTTCAGAAAGCAGATCTGTAACCAATAACACTGTTCAGGTCAACTGAATTGGAAAAAAATAGCTAAATTGTACAACTCTCTGGTTTGTGAATAGCACAGTCTTACTCCATAGGGAACCATATTTCGGATGGTCTGTGTTAATCAAGACTATTTGTATGGTTGAGTGTGACTGCACATACAAACACTTCATGCCCTGTCTAGTGTACCAAGTAGCTCTGGCACCTAAATTGCTGTAGAATCCACCGTTAAGACCTCATTTATGTAATTTTCCTGTGTACGAATTCAAAATCAAAGAGATGCAGAGAGGTTCATCAAAAGGAAGCTGGACATGAAGCCCTACAATAAACAGCAACAATGGGTATACTGCAAGTAAAAGCACGAAAGTTGGAAATCAAAGTTAAAATGTTTCTACATGGCAATTTGAAGCATGCAAGTAACTGCTGCAGAGCAACTGGTCAACATAGGACAACAGAGCTTGTGCTACAGCCACTGGTTTCTGTGTCCTGTCTTCTCATCCAAACCCTGACACATTTTAATTCAAGACTCTGCTGGGGTTTGATCGAATGTGGAAGGACATTAAAATTGTAGAAGCTGGCACTGCCAGCAGCCTCTGTTCTCTGGGCACCACTGCCACCTGCTCCAAAGACAGACTGCTATATTCAGTTTGAGATGAGACCTCTGCATTTCCTCAGCTCTTTTCCTTCATTCATTCGTGCTTGAAGTCAGAAACCCGTGTCTCTGGTCCTGCCCTAAATCTGCTTCAAAAGAGATGCTATAGGTTAGCATCTTGCTGCTTCTTTTTGTGAGCAAAGTTTTGTGAAACCACATACAACTTAGGAAGTAATTTTGGCAAACTGACAGTTCCAGACAAATGCTCCCCAAATTGCTTAAAAATTGAATTGTGACTAAACCAGGACAGAGTATGACAGTAGCTGAGACAAGGCCAAGTCAAAGAAAATGCACACTGCTAGTAGCTATTTCTCCTTCTGTGAAATATAGTATCTAGTATTTTTCATTGCGTAATCCCTGGCAATTAGGTGAGTATTTTTACGTACCTTTAACAGATGGATATACCAGAGCAGAGAATGTATTAAGTGATTTGAACAAAGCTATAGGTGGGTTTTCTAGAAGCAGTTGAACTAGTCCCAGGCCTCTTCCTTCATAACCCTTTTTGCCCCTTTCTTCGGCAGAGAAGCGTGGTTTTAGTGCTTGCATTCACCATTACACTGGTGACATCCTCTCCTTAGTTTCCTCAGTTGTATTTGTTTATTCCACTTGTGTTCTCTGAACATCCCTATTACCACAAACTGAGTGGAAATTGTTATTTTGTAGTTCGTCTTTTTGCTAGATTACTTTCCAATTGTTTTCTAAGTGAACTCATAGGAACCTCTTTTAATTATTTTGGGTCTTCTAGCCAATATTTTTATTTTGACTTCTCAGGATTATGCTTACATTTAATTAAATATATATACCTTTTAAAATTCTTCCGCTGTTCCTGCTTCCTACAAGATACTTTTGAATTTCAGTACCTTCATCAGCTTTGTGATTTAGAGTATTGAGTTGAAATTCAAATGTAACATAAATTGGAAGTAAGAGTTTTTAATAGTCTCTCACGTTTCTCTATAGTTTTCTTCCATTTTGAAGAACTATCCACACTTTCCTTTCCTTCTTCTCTGCTTTGTTGGCTCTATTCACAGATTAATTCCCATACCTTGCTTCATGCTAGCCTCACACTGATTGCTGTCACCTTTCATGAGACACTTGGTCACTGAGTCTGGATGAATCTAGACTTCACTGCCTTCTCCTTTGCTGACTCCAGAACCTGCTGGCTGTGAAACTCTTTTCCACAAGCCAAATACTAGTTCTGAAGAAGGTACGCATTTTGTTCTGCATTATTGTATAATGGCCTACCCAAAGCAGATTGGTATCTTCCATCTAGCTTTGCTGACTGTAGTACAGGTACTAAGAAAAACAAACAAACAAAAAACCACAAAAAAGTGTCATTGTATACCTGACTTATTTAACTGACAAAAAAAATCACTGCTATCTCTACTATATAGTCTAGTGTGGCTTACCAAAAAGTCTACATCAAAACTTATAAGTCATAAGATGGTGAGCTTTAGCATTGAGAGGTGTTACCTTTCCCATTACAGGAATGAGAACTATTTCTAGTGAAATGTCAAAATCTCCAGTTACTATTTAGTAACAGTAAATAAAAGTAGTAACAGCAAATAAAATACTCTGTGGCAACACAAATATCACGGAGAAAACCACAAAGATTCCTGATACAATCGTAAGGGAAAGAATATATATACATTTTAAAATAGCATTTAAGAAAACTCACCCATACAAAAACATTTAAGCCTCAAGAGATTATTATTCATGTTGAAATGTTTGACTAGCATTATTTTCAAACACCAGTGCAAAACAGTGCCACATCGTGATTTTCAGATGAAAATTATTTTTTTCTTTAAGGCTGAAGCTCACAAAATCCACGCTTTAGCTGGAAAGAGCATGAACTGTGACGATTTCAGCTGCTGTAAACCGAAAAATAATGACTTTAGCACGTGCTGTTAGGAAAGCAGAGCACTAGGAGGGTCTAGGCCAGCAGGTGGCGAGTTTTCTTCAGGATTACACTTTCAAGAAAAGATTTTTATGGTCCGGTCTGTTCAATAATGCCCTGACTGTACTATTCCTACAGTTTTACGTACAAAAGCCTATCTCAAAATAACCTTAAGGGTCTGGCCCCAAACCACAAATAGCAGGAAGTTCTCAATTAGGGTTGGAACTCTGTCAGTATTCAGCCTTCCCCTTGGGCCGAGGTATTAATATTACAGCGTATTTGCTATTCAGGATCACCTGATGGCACAAGGCCTCCCCTGTTAGATGACCTTTATCTCTAATACTTCAGCATAGCTGTGTATGACAGAAAATTGTCTTTCCGACTTGACTCTTAACTTCCTTTGCTTTTGTGACTTTTAGCTGATCCCTTGGCTTTACTTCCACATAGTTTCAGTGGGAATTTATATCCTTTTCAAAAGCTAATGCTAAAAAAAAATAAAAATACAATGACATTTTTTTCTATTATGCTGATATATATTTAGAAGCTGTTTAAACAGGAAAGACGTTGTGAGCAATTATACAACTAGAATTCCGATTTCTTATATATTATCCTCAATAAACCTCATTTTACGTTTATTCTAAACAATGAAATTCCTACTGGATCAGTATTTCTGTGCACTTTTATCTAGATACTAGTTCTGCATTAGTAACAATAACACTTTGCACTAAAATAACACCTTTCCATTGAGTACAAGCCAAGAAATTGAATCGACACTGTCACAGTACTGTGGATACTGCAGATATTACTGTCACTGAAGTCGATTGAAAAAACTCATTTAGATTTTTTTGTGGAAGAAAACTGAAACCCCACAACTGCTTCAAAGTCACATGCTCATGTCAGCAGCGTATATGGCCAGGGATCAACTGGCCCCTGGCAATCATCATATCATACAAGATGTGATTTAAAGGGCTGGGGACTGATGTCATTGAATTAAAAATGTCCCTTGTGGAGGGCTGGCCATTGCCTTTGCCAGCAGCACTGGTCAATGAGCTGCAGAGGTGCAGCCAGCTGAAGGGGAAACGATGCTGGGGTCACCAGCGACTGACAACGCATTTGTGTGTGGCAGGGAAGGTGACTCCAGTGCATGTGGTTTTAGGCCTGTAGTGGATTCCCTTGGCACTGTACAGGAGCTGAAATAGTGACAGTTCCAAATATTCAGTGAGTGAATGTCCCAAATTTGTTTTTAAAGTTGACCCCCTTAGACTACTGGGTAGGGCTCTGACCTCCCTTGAAGGCTTTCCAAGGCTCAGGCACAGGATATTTAAAATACCACCCACATTTCTCAGCTGTAGACTGTGACTCAATGGACCTGACCCGGCAGAGCTGCCCCAGGAGCCTGTTCAAATCTGCAGAGTGGGTTTGCACAGGGTTTCCACAACCTTCAGCACCTCTTCACGCTGCCTTCTGAACTGAACAGACATGGCAGCTGGTGCGTCAGAAGAATTAAATGCCTTAGTGTTCACAGTGCTGAGAAGAGGGTCAGAGTTCTAAGGCACAGACGCTGGTCGAATGTCCCCTCATGCTATTGCACGTGGGCTGAATGTGCACGTGGGCTTTGATCTCGGGTGTTCAGTCTATCAGGGTGAGAAGATCTAAGTATTGGCAACTGAACGAAATTAGAGCTTTATTTCATTACTTCTCCCAAGATCTACGCAATGAACAAAGCCAGAACAAGATCCTCGATACTTAGGATATAAAACCTGGAGTCCTGTTTGTAATGCTATCTCCAGTCTTGCTAGGCCCAAAGGAGATGCTGAATTGCTGCTATGAAGTATTGCTGTGATAAGTCCTAGGAAAAACTTTTCCAACTACTTTGTAGAAAAAAAGGTTTCATTTTTCAGTTTTAACGAGATTCTTGGTCACGTAGGTGTATGAGCTATCAACTACTGCAGATTTGTACTTCATTAACTACTGCAGATAAAGCCTGATAAAAATGCAGAAATAGAAGACATATCCATCCCAATTACCTTCAGGCAATGAATTGAGATGCTTAAAACAGGTACCATTGGTTTTGTGTATGTGCCGGTAAATGGTCAATCAAAAAACAGAAAGGTTTCTCTGAAATGTGAATCAAATCTCAATGTGGGTTGGATTTACCTACACTCTCTGAAGAATCTGGGGCCCAACACTCTCGAATTAGGTGCAATAGTTTGACTGGAAGAATAATGCATACATCTTGAATTACAGGTATAAGCAAGGTTAAAGAATGAGTTTGCTTGTGGAAAGAGGTGGATCCACTGGAGGTTACTAGCCCAGTGTCACTGTGATGAAACCCCTCAAGAGAAGATAGATCTCATAGATTCCTGATTCCAGTCCTATGTTTGACAGATACATGGCAAGCGAATGTTACCTTTATTCCCTAAAAGTTATAGAGTCCTGCTTTAATAATTTGTTTTAGTAAATATAAGATTTATCAAAGACATATTATTCTAAAAATTTCAAAATATAAAAGTGGCTCACATTCCTTGAATCAATATACTTGTACCTCTAATTCTATCATCCAGTCTGTAAAGCTGTCTTAATCTCTCTCTATGTTTACATATACATACAAAAGCAATTTATTTTTCTACATGTACATATATATATGTGTACATGTGTACCTCTAATTACATACACACCTCCTTTTACCACCTAGAAATAATTATTTCACTGGTGCAAGATATCATTCTTCCTGATCCTTTTTCATAGCCAAACCTAAGCTGGATGAGTTGGAGGATAACACTATTAAGTTTCCGGACTAGTAGAAATGTATAGTTTTTAGCAGCAGAGAAAGGACTTCTCTGTAAAACATGTGGCATAGGCATAATCCACAGCAAAATGATGTGATGTCCAGGCTTTGCTGGCATTCCACTTGAGTGTCCCAATTCACACTGGTCTTTGTCTCACAGGCCCATTCTGAGCTCATGTCACCAAACCCTTTGGTTCCTGTGGGGGTCATTAAATCCTTACTCAGTTTCCAGCAGATATGGGAATTGCATGTGAGCAAATACAATGTACACAAATCATTCCAGCCACCCTTGTATTAAATGAACTTTTTTAAGAAGCTAGTTTTGACCTGATAGAATATAATGGTTTCAAGGGAACTATATTGCCATTACAATCCATCATATAAATGAATACTTAGGGACACCTAAATCCAAAGATTATTTGACTGTTATACATATACTTGCACAAAGCGGGCTAGAGGATAGACCCCTCAAATCTGCAGTGAAAACATCTGTACTTTTAGGAAATTCTTAAATACGAGCACATATATAAGCTTTCTCAGATTTCCAAAATGATCAGTTCATTTTAAATCAAAGCAACCCCCAGCATCAAATTACATTTTGGATGTACTTCTAGCAAATTATCAGTTTAGAAAAGCAAAGGGGTTTAGAATGATAAAGGGTATTTTATATGACCAGTTCCGATTGTGGATGCTGGCTTCTCTATAACCTGATGGTTTATCATGTGTTATTAATTATTGTGTACTATACTCCTTTAACCTCTATGGCAGACACTGTAAAGCTGAGAAAAAGTAAGCAACGTAAAATAAAAAAAATGTTCTCCAAACCCTACTTTTGCTTCCTTTTGTTGCTCTCTTGTAATGTAAAAACAGATAAATGGTTTCCTCTTTCAAATACAACAAAAAGAAATGACTCCTGGGAGGAGCCCTGGGATGCCAAGTTTGAGCCTGGAATGAATTTTTATGACCACTGTAAAAACTCCTGAAAATAGGAAATTATAATGGAAATGCTGACTCTCACTAGAGCAGTGTGAGCAGCACCACCACGGCATTATTAGTGATCTAAAGGGGCTGGAAGTTAAAGTGGAATCATTTACACAACCGACTTCACACCACTTAGCAAACAAGGGGTGTGTGTATGGGGCGGGAGGGGGAAGATCTTGCACTTAATTAGTTGCTTGCAAAATCCATTGTGATTCTTGAAGAAGACAAATCCCCTATCGCTGTATTCCGTGCTCTGGATTTTCTTTTCCAGTCGGCAAAAGGCTGCTGGCAGAGGTTTGTCTCTGCTGGGTGACCAGCCCACGATGTGGCGGGGCAGGGGCCGTGCCACGCCGTCCCTCCTGGGGCAGGCACGGGGGGGCCGAGCTTAACCCCCGCCGGAGCGCTCCCCCTCTGCAGTAGCCCGCTAGCGAAGAAAAGCAGCAATATATTACGGCTCTGGGTCACATCTCAGCACCGCACTAAAAATCAAGCAAACGACTTCCCCCTCGCTAACAAAATGGAGATGCTCCAATGTTTGGCTTTTATTTTGAGGGAGCCCGAGAAGTAGGAGGCAAAAATTGGCAGAACAACCTTATATCCAATCTCTGCGCTGATTTTCTTTTCGGGGGATGGGGGCTGGAGTTGCTATGAGAAGGACATTTACTCGCACCGCGGGAGCAGTTTCCACCCGTGTTGCTTGCCGCTATTCCTCTGTGTGTTGCCATTAGCAGTTATTAAAATAATAAAGCTCCGTGGGACCTGAGTAGCGAACCGGGGTCCGGGAGAGAGAGGGGGACCAGTTTCGGAAAGCGGGTGCAGGGGCGCCCGCGCTGCCGCCTGAGCCCGGCTCCGCTCTCCGCCGCGCTCCAGCCCCGACGGGCTCTTTCTGGCTGTCTTGTTTCCAGCTGAGTCCATTTTATCCCGGGGGTGCGGTCAGAACCCGCACCCTCTAATTCTTCACCGCGGTCAACAACAAAACCGCAGGAAGAGGAAGAAAACAGGCAAAGAGAAGGAAAACAAAACAACGACATAAAAAAAAAAAAAAAAAGAAAATAGATAGCCCCAGGTGCTACTGATAACCGGACGGCTTGTCTAGGGGGGAACACCTTGCCCGGGGAGACAGGAGGGCGAGGGAGGGACGCTGCAGTGCACTTGTGCCCACCGGGGCTGGGTCCCTCCCTGCCCGTTGAAGCTCCCGGCGCGGAGCGGCTTTGGAAACTCCGCCGAGCAGAGCCGGCTGCTCTGCCCTACTCCCCGCTCCCTTCCCCCGGAAGGTTTGAGAACTGCAGGGCTGCCGACCGCAGGCAGCTCTGACCAGCCATCCCCCCACCCACTGCTGCGTTGCGGGGGGCGAGATGTTTGCTGGACTCCGGGACGGCGAAGCAGCCCTTTGAAACCCGCCGAGCAAACAAACATCCCCACCCTGCCTCTCCGGACCCGCTTCTCCTCGCAACTCCAGCGAGGCGCCTGCGGCTGATGCTTCGCAAGTGGCAGGGTTGTTTCTCCTCAAAAAAAGATTTTTCAAGGGACAAGCGCAGTTCCCCCGTGGGGACAAAGTCCCACGGAAGCAAAAGAGAGTTTTATCCCGCACATGGCCACGGGACGGAGCCGGGAATCGTTATGCTTGCAAAGGTTAAGTGGGTCCCGAAGGTGAAGCTAGTTGCCTCAGCTGAAGGAGGGAAGAGGAACATCAGTCATACTGTGCAGCCCCCTCCCAACAAACGTATATGTGCATCCAGGGATGCTCGGTATTCACACGAGCTTAAACCAGATGAGGAGTGATCCCCAGTACCTGCGCTGCGCAGGATTAGCCCTTGAACCCAGAACTCGTTGGACATGAGGTGACAAGAGCAGCGGGCTCCCCGAGGGAGGGAAAGGGAAATGCTGCCCTGAGACACGCTCCCCGTGCCCCCAGGTCTGCTCCGCAGGTGAGGCACGAAGCCTCCCCCCCGGCACAGGCACCAGCACCGGGACCGGCGGCGGCGTGTGGGGGCGGCTGCATTCGGCGCCGGCCCCGGCGCTGCTTGCGCGGACCGCGGAGGCAGCTCCCGTGTGGTGGCCGGCTGGTGTTGTTCGGAATGCTGCCCCTCACAAAAAGGGGGACACAGCCCGAGAAGGGGCCTTCATTTCGCGGTTACGAGGGGCAGGATGGGAACGCGGATGCTTCTGGGAAGATGATAAAGGTGGGAAATAGGGATGTAGGCTCCGATCTTCCCAATCACCCCTCAGATTTCTCGAAACGAATTGGGTTTCGCTGTCACGTCTAGATCCTACAAACGTGGCTTGCTTTGGGAGCAGATGCCTTCACTTTTTACGAGTCTCTTGAAGTTGTAACATTCCTAATCGACAGCAGATCTTCGCTATGGAAAAGCGCAGCGTATTCCCTGCGTGTCAGTGCTAGTAGTGGTTTTGTATCCCTTTCCCGGTATTAGGTTCCCCACCGTTTCAAGTTGACATAATGCAAATTAGCAAGGGACATCATAAAATTCCATCCGAGAATGGAGGTTTTGGAACAGCATACCCTTCATTTCTTAAACACCAGATATTTAAAACAAATGCATTTAACTAGACAGTTAACCTGAAACTTCAGTCGCCAGTGGGTTGACAAGTCCAAACATTTTTATTTTTTAACAAATATGTAAATATCACACTATACGTTATCCCGGCAGCTCTCAGCTACGGCTTCCAGTAATACTCCGGAATGGAATAAGATCCCAACGACCAGCTTTGATTATAAGCTATTTTCGCGTGGGAATAATTTTCTGTGCCTCCCTCCCCCCTATACACTGAGATCTTCTACTGCCATTTATTTCGATGTTTAAGTATTTATTACGGAATGGTGGTTTCTGTAACTGGAAGTGCAATTTTTTTTTTAAATTTCCTTAAAGACAGCACGTGCAGGTATCACTGCCGTTGTTGTGTTTACCATCTCAACTAATCTGCTACTTCTCTAAAGAGAATTGAGATTTTTCTTTTATTAATGTACACATCCACACCCAGCTATGCCAAGATTCTTCTTCTGGGAACAGAGAAATCTCCAGTTAGAAGAGCATATCTCTAGTCTGTTTCTTGTTCTAGGGACACTTGGGGGTCCTACATTCGTGTTCTGACAGCGGGACTTGAAAACTGTTTTTGAAAATGCAAACTTATTCGAAGGCATCAACTTACAGTATCGAGCACAAGATCATATTCTCGACATTTCGACCCCCAGAACAGAAGAAAAAAAAAATTAAAAAAGTGCTCTATTTGGGGTTGGGATTTTTTTTTGGGGGGGAGGGGGGCGAAAGGGTGGGGGGAGTGGAAGGTGGAAGTAATAAGAAATACAGAGAGAAAGAAAATGACAGCACGAAATGAGAGAGAATTGAAGAAGCCAGGATGGGGGAACCTCTTTGCTTCGCCTCTGCCTTGTAAAAATGCCACTCGTTTACCGAAGGAGGGAACAAAAGTCTCTTCGCCTGCCCCGAGCAGTGAGCAGTATTGGACCCCAGACTCTCCCTAGAAATAGGGATGTTTTGGGATGAAATTGCAGTGCTAGGGCTTACTTCACCACCCTACTATCGTGTTCACGAACGCTCATTCCGCAGAATGATACAGCAGTGTTTTCTTATTGCTGTTTTGTTAATGTTTTCTTTATTTATTTGTTTGTTTTTCCTTCGGAGATGGGCAAAAATCAGTGTAACAACGGCAGTGACAAGAACGATAATAATAATAATAAAATGTGTGTCCCTGAACACGGTACCATGTTATCCTGACGGATCTGTCTTCGCTAGTGTATTATATTACTCTGTTTCCTCGGGACGATGTAATACACCCAGGCAATTTTTCCCCCTTCACGGATCTAAAAGAGTGTGAAGGGATAGATGAATAGAAAAACAAAGAATCAAGGATATTATGGCCTCAGGATTAATTATAAAGCACGTTTAACCTTATTCTATGGAGGGTTATTTTCCTTTGCCTGCTTCGTCCGGGTAGTTTGACTTGCCCAGACCTCAGCAAGGCTCTGCGGATCCCAGATCCGGGGGGGATCCGTGGGACCTTCTTACTCCGCGAAACCCCGCTCGGGTGCGGGGAGACACCGTCCCGGGCCGTGCGAGGAGGGACAGGAGGAAGGCACCAAGGTCAGGGGCGCTGGGGCGGAAAGTGGGGTCCAGCAGGGATGCTGGGGCGGGGAGAAGAAGCGGCTCTAGCCCGGGGGTGGACTTCTCACAGGTAAGAGGCTCCCGAAATCCTCTCGGAGGATCTTCTTCGACAGGGAGAACGATTTGCGAACCCAGAGCCCCACAGAGCGAGTGGATCCCTCCCTTCATCCTCCCCCCACCTTTTATTCTCTTTCCTTCTTTCTTTCTTTCCTTCTGCNCTCCGCCGCGGGGGGCCGCGGGTAGCGGGCCCCGGGGAGAACCTCGGGGGAGGCAGTGGGAGCCGGGCGGGGGGGCGAGATCACACGTTTGCGGACGGCGAGCCCCGGGCTGCTGTGCCTGCAGGAGAAGCGGGTTGAAAAGTTAGTTCTTCCCAGCCAGAAACTTTCTCTCTGCGTGCGCATGCCCGGAGTCTGGTGGGAGGTTGAGGGGGGAGCTGGGAGGGGGGGTTGAAATAAGGAGGAGGCTGGAGGGAAGGGATCGGTTCAGTCTGAGCTCGGCTGCTCCCGGGCGCGTTTGCAACTGCGGAACACGCAGCCGGCGCCGGGAGCAGAAGGAGGGAGAGCACCTCCGTCCCCATCAGCCAGAGCACCTGGACACCTGGCCCCGCTGCTCGCTCGGATCTGCCTGGACCCGCTGGAGGAGCAGTGGGGTGGGGTGGGGAGAGAGCTGTGCCCCCCAGGGCCAGCAGAGACACTGACCTAGCCCAACCTTTCTTTTTTTTTTTTTTCCTGTTATTTTTTTCAATCATTTTATTTTACCAGCTCAAATTTAGCCCAGGATCTTTTAACTGCTGCCAGCGGTGGAGCACAGATCGGGATTAGGTAAATAAAAAGAACAACTCATTTTGTTTGGTTTTTGTTTTGCCAGGCCTCAGGGGTTGGGGATATCGATCCAAACACCTCCTTTCCTCTCCTTCCTTTCTTTCTCCCCGTCCCCTCTCACGATTCCCTGGATAGCGCAGAAGTGGGAGAATTCGGTTTCACGTAAGGAAGACTGTTCTCCTTGGGGTGAGCAGAGGGCTGGGGGAAGCATTCACATGGGGCTCGGATATTTTGATGCTATTTAAAGATTTGTCTTCCCTTTTCAAAGTTGTTTGTCACCCCTCGCGGAGGAGCTGTGTTTTTAACCCGAGCTAAAAATGACACATACGAGCTGCAAACCTGAAGCCTGCATGTCCTTTATGGACTTGAACGTTCAGCTTCTCTCCTCTCTATACTTTCCTTTTCTTTCCTTTTCTTTCTGTCTTTCTTTCTTGCTTGCTTTCTTCCTTTCTTTCCTTCCTATTCCATTTTTAGTGTTTTAGAGTCCGAGAAGCCTTCTCTGTTTCCTTCCACGGCCATAGCAGAAATGAATCTGATGTTTATATCTGTCTGAAGGGATCAAAACAAGTTCAGTGTAGAGAGAGACTGAGCTTCTCTCGAGGCCGAGCATATAAAGTGTCAGTGCAAAGCCGAGGATTAGGGTATAGTTGTTATAGTTGGCTTTTGGGAGGGAAACTATTAACATCGAGCATTTTGGAGATTACCGCAGCGCCGGGGGAATCGTCCGATAAAACGCGAGCAGGGCAGGAGGGTGAGAGCCGTGTCCCGGACAGGTGCACAGTGGATCCAGCTTAGTATGTCCGAAGCCAACTGACAGCAAAGGCCAGCCCCTAAACCGCCGCTGAGCTCCGGGCCCGAGGGCGGCCGCACCGCGCAGCTCTGCGGCGGGTCCCCGGCTGCGGGGTGGCCGGAGTCGGCGCCACCTCGGTCGGCCAGGCCTGGGGATGCGCCTCGGTGCCCTGCGGGTCCCGCGGGGCTGTCACCGCAGGGGTTTTGTGTCTCCCCCCCGCGCGTTGCTGTGCGTGCTGTGGCCGTGGGAAAAGAGGGGCGAAGAGGGAAGAAACCCTCCGTGCCGCCGGGAGAGAGGAAAGACGATTAATTGTGCTGAGGGGAGGCACCGGGGGCTTCTCTAGGGAGAAACCTAGAACGAATCTTATGCTGGAGGGGGCCTTCTGCACCCGTGGGGATTAAAAGAATGCACACAAAAAACCCCCAAGCAACCCGAAAACTTCTGGAGAGAGAGGATCGCGAAGCCTGGTCCCTGCAGCCGCCCCGCCGGCAACCACCCGCGACCCGTGGGGCTGTGCTCCCACCCGTGGCCCTCGGAGTCTCCGGCCCACAGGGATCCCGACCCGGTGATTTTTCTGTTGTTGTTGTTGCGTTGGATAAACTGCCCCGGGCAGTGTTAGAGATCGCTAGTGCAGTCGGACCCCGGATATTATTATTTTTGCCAGACTAAAATTCACCGCATTCATCCGCGTTCGCAATGGTGGTCTGGAGAAACTTGTCAACACTGATTTCGTGATAAAATGTGAATGATGATTTTATAAGGATTGAGCGGAGATATCCAAGGCACATGCTGACTGAGTCCTTCCAGTCCTCATTAATGTTAGCGATTAACTCTTTCACGCTCAATTAGCCCCGAATAAACGTGCTTTAATAGATTCTGCACACTTCGTTAATACTTTGAATAAATCTGTGCTGAACAATGCACTTTATTCCTCAAGAGTACCACGCTCGAATAATGCGGAGCGAAAGGGCAATTTTATTCCTTTTCCAGTTAGTTTCCCAAACACAGATAATTTGTAAGCTCTATTTCCTCGCTTAAACTGATAGGAAGGGAAAAACTCGTTTCCTCAAAGGGGACAAAATAAGTAGCCGACCTGGTGGCAAAATGCTGCACACTGATGCGATGCAGCCGAAAGGCTACTAGGCTTAAAAGGATTCAGGTAAAAGAGGGGGAACTTTTTTTGACAGATTAACCTGATTGCTGTAGTTTGAGGCTATCCCAAGAATGCAGCATTTTATGCCCTCTACTTTATCATGTTTGTAAAAATAAGCAACGTTCTCGGGGTAATTTACCTCCTTCATTCTCCCATGTGGAACTAATTAGCGAACCTCATTATTTATGAGTCAGGTATTTAATATAACAAATATCCCTTTCAAAGGACACATCGGAAATTGATAATTCAAGGTAGAAATGAAAAATACCGACTAGACACAATATTACTTTAAAATCCATTTATTTTTGCCCCTTGTTATGCTACAAGCAAAAAGACGGCTGTATTTTTTTTCCCTTTTTTTTTGGCGTATAGGGGATGTAAAATGTAATCTGGAAGGTTAAGATTACAATGGTCTTAAAACAATGGCAACTGGACAATAGCATTACCGTATCTTTAAACAGGACAAAGGGTAAGAAAGCTGGAGACAGATGTAGTCTTTCAAGTTTATGATCCTATTTTGCAGGGTAAATTTATCTTGGCGTGAGTGGGTTTTGTTTCAGTTAGAACGCAAGTGGTTTGTTCTTAATTACTCACCGAGCTAGTTTGTGTTAAAAAAAGAAAACCCGGCATAGTTTGATTGTGATGGGGGAATTCAAGCAAGGAACTCACAGGGTCTTCTTCTTAAAAAAAAAAAATTAAAAAAGCCTCGATAACGATCTGTTTACACGAAACAGAATTGAAGGTGGAGGTGACACCGAAATCAAAGAAACATTGATCTCTCCGAGCAAGCGGGAGAGCGGAGAGTTACCGCGCTGTGAAACACGTTCGCTTTGATGTCCCGAAGAGAGGGGACTTCTTTATGAAATACTCTGCTCTTCGTCTATATTTCTTACTATCCCGGTCGCACAGAGCAAAAGTGTAGCTTACATTTCTGGAAAAGTGCCAAGAAACTTGTAGTAGCTTGAACACTCTGCTCCCACCTCCCCTTTTCTTCTTCTTCTTCTTTTTTTTTCC